>CM038678.1:407107466-407217466 GCA_021605205.1 Aegilops longissima | reverse complement strand
TCAGTAGGAGAGATCCACAGTTTTCTGGGACTCGCAGGATATTATAGGGGGTTCATTGAGAATTTTCCATGATTGCGAAACCCATGAAAGAGTTGTTGAAGAAGCACACCAAGTTCACGTCACATCCCTAGTTCTGGTAATGCTTAGTGTTTGCATTAGAGTGCTGCATCATGTCTAAATTATTTCGAATTTGAAATGGGGATTGATCAAACCCTAGCACCAAATGAATTCAAATAGGCTCAAATAAAATCATTTTCAATGAATCCAAAATGCCCTTTGAAAATGTTCATGATTTCTGATAAAGGTGAAAACCTCTGCCAAAAATGATGAACATATTTCTAGGTTATTCTTGGATTTTTGAATTAAATCATGAAGTATTTGCATTTGGGCATTTAAATGCTAATAAATAGTTAAAATGCTCAAATAATCATAAACTAAAATGTTTGCTGTTGGTTATATTCCAAATAGTGGCATTGATTAGTTTCATGATTTTTGGGTTTGATCTAGTATTTTTAATAAAGCCACACAGCTACAGAAAATTAGAAAACAATTAAAATGACAAAAGAGAGAGAGAGAGAGAGAAAGGCCAGTGGCCACTTACCTGGCTGAGCCAGCCCACCTGGCCCATGCCAGTCATCACCTACCCGCCAAGAGGCGAGGAGGAGGCAGCACGCGCGCGCCCGCGCCACCTCCCTGCCAGTTGGCGAGCTCTCCCTTTCCTCCCTCGCGCCATGGAGACGCCCTGAGCTCTCTCTCCCCTCACCCTCACCCGCTGCTCTCTCTTCCCTCCTTTGTTTCTCTCGTGCACCGCCACATGAACGCCTTCTGCATTGCCGCCGTCAGAGTTGCCGTAGCCACAGCCTCCCCCTCACCTCGCTGACGCATCCACGAGCTCCGCCTCGACTCCCTCGACCTCCTCAACAAGCCGCACACCGCCGGACGCGCCGCAACGTCCTCATCCTCGTCGCCTTCAAGCTCGGACGCCGGAGATCGCGTCTGCCGGCCCGACGACTCCAGACCTTCCCCGAGCTCGAAGAGACCCTCGTCCGACTCGCCGTGAGCTCCTCTACCTAACCCCCCTGCCCCCATGCTCAATACCACAGTGTAGTCCTCGTTTCCGTTGAGGCCGAGACCTCGTCGGCGCCGGACTTGTCGCCGTCGTCATTTTGGCTTGTCTCGGTCCAAACCGAGCGCGTCACTGCACTCAGGGCACTCCCAGGAAGTCGTGGACCTCACCAGCTCGTCCTAAGATGCGCCATAGCGCCTAACCCGCTAACGCCGAACGCCAGCCGCCGCCACGAGCTCGACTCCGGCGAGCTCGCTCCACCCTAGCTCCTCCCGCTCGCACCACTAGACGCGGACGAGTCTCCTCATTCCGTAGATGGCCTCGGCCTCCGATTTGGTCGCCGTGGGACGAAACCCGAACGTCTCCGACGTCTCGGGCCTCGCCGGCGGGTTTGATCCCGTTGACTTTGACTGGGTGGGGCCAGGTTGACTCCCCCTGAGTCTATGACAAGTGGGGCCCGCTCTGCTAATTAACTTAGGTTAACACTAACTAAATTCAGTTAGTTTAACTAACTACTAACAAGCGGGACCAATTGATCAGTTTGACCTGGTCCGTGCCCCGTTGACTTGCTGACATCATGATGATGTCAGGCAGACGCAGTAATGCCCTTTTCTGGATTTATTCTTATACAGGAAATTCCAGAAATTAGCCAAAACTTCTAAAAATCATAGAAAATCAACCGTAACTCCAAATGAATTAATTTATATATGAGAAAAATCCAATCTATCCATCTGTACCATTTTCATGCATGTTGGAACAACTTAAAGTTGCTGTTTAGGACATTTCAATTAAATGGCATTTAAGAAAGCACATATGGAGTTTGAAATTGAACCTAGTGTTCAAACCAACTCCATTTAACTTGTTGTTAGCTGCATTAGGCCAATCAACAACATATTGCCATGTTACATTCATGCATCATTTTGTTGCATTGGCAATGATTGTGTTTCTTCTTATTTGTCGGTGGTTGTTCCCTTTCGATAGACGTGATTCGACGATGAGTTCGATGACACCAATGAAGAACTATATTATCTTCAGAAGTGCCGGGCAAGCAAAACCCCCTTGTTCATTTCGATACAATCCCACTCTCTCGCTCCTGCTCTCTTTTATTGCATTAGGACAACAACGGTTCATTGTTACTTGCTGCGGTAGTTGAACCCCTTTATCCTCTGCATGATCTGTCATTGCCACAGTAAATAGATGAAACCCACTAGCATGAGTAGGAGTTGTTTGAGCCCTGCTGTGCCTACTCATCCATGCTTGTTTGTCATGCCTGCTATTGCTTAGAGTTGTGTCAGGTCTGATTCATCGGGGATGAATCGGAGGTGTGTGAACATGTCCTACTGCTGAGAGCTAAGTGTGTGAACACGATTTGGTAAAGGTATCGGTGAGAGGCCATGTAGGAGTACATGGTGGGTTGTCTCATTGAAGCCGTCCTCAGGAACTGAGTTCTGTGTTTGTGATACATGAACAGTTACTACCACACATTGGGATCCTTAATTGACTCTCTCGGCTTCTTAACCATCCTTGTTCTCTGTCCAGGAGTTGCAACTAGTTTCTGGTGTTTGTAGGATATGTGTTGGAGGCCATGCGTAGCGCTGACCCTAAGGGTGGGCTATGATGCGGTAGATACACCTGGCACGGTGTACCGGGCGCCCGTTTGGTGTCTCGGGAACCCTGCTCACATCATTCGGGGCCGTATGTGGAAACCTCGGCCGGACTCCCTGCGGATGGAACCTGAATAGGCGATAAACCTGGACTAGAGACTTGAGTGTTTAGGTAGGCCGTGGCCGACACCCTCGCTGGGCTTCCGCTTGAAGGTTGCTGAGTACATGTCGTGTAAACGGCGGTAAGTGGTGAGAGCGTGTGTGAAGAAGTACACCCCTGCAGGGTTAACATCATCTATTCGAATAGCCGTGTCCGCAGTAAAGGACTTCTGGGTTGCCTATAACAGTTCATAGACAAGTGAAAGTGGATACTTTAAAACTCGCAAGATAAGCGTGAGTGATATGGATGCCCTTCTCGTAGGAAGACGGGAGTGGGTCCATAGTGGTGTATTGATATGGTGAATATGTGGACTCGTGTGCGCCACCTCAAAAGAGTTACTTGCAGTCGTAGTTCAGGATAGCCACCGAGTCAAAGCTGGCTTGCTGCAGTTAAACTCCACCACCCCCTTTGTTGATACCGATGCATATGTAGTTAGTTCTGATGTAGTTCCGCATGGACTTCGACGTTTAGCTTGTTACATCAGCTACGATCTTGTGCCCTCGGCAGGATCTGGCAGATAGTCAGGCTTCTCAGCCTTTTTCATTTATAGTTGTCTGTACTCAGACATGTTAAGCTTCCGCATGTGTTTGACTTGTATGCTCTGAATGCTGGATCGAGAGACCCATGTTTGTAATATCTTGCTCCTCGGAGCCTAATGAATAAATACTTGAGTCGTAGAGTTATGTTGTGATGCCATGTTGTATTTACACATATCGACCATATTGTGTGTATTTTTGAAATGCTTGGTATGTGTGGGATCCGACAATCTAGTTGTTTATCCTTGGCAGCCTCTCTTATGGGGAAATGTAGTCTAGTGCTTCCTTGAGCCATAGTAATCCGCTACAGCCCGGTTCATCAGAGTCCTGCTAGCCCAAAGACTCTCGCCAGACGCTTGACGGCCGGCATGTGTTTCACTTCCTTCTGTGGTCGTCCCTTCGGAAAATGTCACGCGGTGACATCCGAGTCTGCCTAGCTGCTACAGCCGGGTTCCGGAGTCTGTTAGCCAGTGCTACAGCCGGGTTCCCGAGTCTGTTAGCCAGTGCTACAGCCCGGATTCACACGCCAATCGACATGCTCAAGTTGATTCATGTATGCTGTCCCCATGGGTTAATGCCGCTTTGGGTTCACGACTAGCCATGTCGGCCCGGGTTCTCTGTCATATGGATGCTAGTGACACTATCATATACGTGAGCCAAAAGGCGCAAACGGTCCCGGGCCATGGTAAGGCGACACCCGTAGGAATGCCGTGCGTGAGGCCGCAAAGTGATATGAGGTGTTACCGGCTAGATCGATGTGACTTGGAATCGGGGTCCTGACAGTTCAAATGGACCAAAGTTTGTGAAGCCAGTTTTCAGGAGTTGAAGAAACGTTTGGTTACAGCCCCAGTGCTAATTCTTCAAGATATACGCAAGGATTTCCAAGTGTTTTGCGACGCTTCTCGCCTAGGACTTGGAGGTGTACTCATGCAAGATGGAAGAGTTGTTTCATATGCCTCACGTCAGCTTCGACCTCATGAGTGGAATTATGCCACACATGATTTGGAGTTAGCAACCGTATTGCATGCGCTCAAGACCTGGAGACATTTTTTGATTGGAAACCATTGTGATGTATACACGGATCATAAGGGTTTGAAGTATATCTTCATGTAGAAGGAGCTGAATCTCAGGCAGAGGAGATGGCTAGAACTCATAAAGGATTATGATATGAAGCTGCATTATCATCCAGGAAAGGCCAATGTTGTAGCAGACGCTTTGAGCCGCAAGAGTTATGTCAATACCCTCGTAAGCGGAGGATTACCGCAGGAGTTAGTTGACGATCTCAAGGAACTTCGTTTGGAGATAGTTCCAAGAGGTTTTGTTGCAGCAATGGAGGTTCAGTCTACATTTTTGGGAAAGATTCGAGAAGCTCAGAAAGAGGATAAGGAAATTGCTGAGATAAAGTAGAAGATGAGCAAAGGAAAAGCCAAGGGTTTTCGTGAGGATATGCACGAAACTTTATGGTTTGAGGATCGTGTTTATGTGCCCAATAACGTGGAGATCGGGAAGTTAATACTTCAGGAGGCTCATGACTCACCATACTCGATTCACCCCGAAAACACCAATATGTATTTGGATTTGAAGGAACATTTCTGGTGGACCGGTATGAAGAAGGATATTGCCGAGTATGTAGGAGTATGTGATGTATGTCAGAGAGTGAAGGCAGAACATCAGAAGCCAGCCGGATTATTGCAGCCTATGCCAATATCCGATTGGAAGTGGGATAAACTTGGCATGGATTTCATCACCGGATTACCCAGGACCCGATCGGGATATGATTCTATCTGGGTAGTAGTTGATCGCTTGACCAAAGTGGCTTACTTTATCCCCGTGAAAACCACTTATACGAGCGCGAAGTTAGCCAAGATATATATGACCAGGATCGTATGTCTACGTGGAGTTCCGAGGAACATCATATCAGATAGAGGGACATAGTTTACCTCTAAGTTTTGGAATCAGCTGCACCAGACTTTGGGTACTAGGCTAGAGTTCAGTACAGCCTTTCATCCGCAGACCGATGGACAGACCGAGAGAGTCAATCAGATTCTGGAGGACATGTTGAGAGCTTGTGCGCTAGATTATGGGTCTAGCTGGGATGATAATTTTCCTTACGCAGAGTTCTCATACAACAATAGCTATTAGGCTAGTTTGAAGATGGCCCCTTTCGAAGCTTTGTATGGAAGAAGATGCAGGACACCGTTAATGTGGGATGAAGTTGGAGACCGTCAGTTGTTTGGACCAGATTTAATCAAGGAATCTGAAGAGAAGGTTAAGTTGATTCGTGATAGACTGAAGGTAGCTCAGTCTAGGCAGAAGAGTTATGCCGATACTAAACGAAAGGAGGTAGTCTATGAGATTGGAGATAGAGCATATCTCCGTGTGTCACCACTGCGAGGAGTTAAACGATTCGGTGTTAAGAAAAAGTTAGCCCCGAGATTTGTAGGACCATACCGAGTTCTGGAACGTATGGGAGAGGTGGCCTATAAGTTGGAATTACCCAAAGGATTGTCAGGAGTTCATGATGTGTTTCACGTTTCCCAGTTGAAGAAGTGCCATGCTGAGATGGCCGATATTCCTTTGAGAGATACAGTGCCCCTGGAAGCAATACAATTGGAGAGTGACCTAACCCACGAGGAGAAACCCGTATAGATTCTCGAGTTTGCCAGCCGAGTTACCTGTAGCAAGGTTATCAAGTTTTGCAAAGTTCAGTGGAGCCACCATACCGAGGATGGAGCCACCTGGGAATGAGAAGAAGACCTATGGAAAGACCACCCACACCTATTTTCTAGCCAACCCGAATCTCGAGGACGAGATTCATCTTAAGGGGGGTAGGTTTGTAACATTCCAATTTTCAATTTGGATGTTATACATAGGTCATCATATGCATATCATATTTTATTTGCATTTTGGTTGTGATCCTAGAAAGCTAAAGCAGCTCAAGGACCCAAGGAGAGAGTTGGAGGTTTCATTCATTTTCATATTTGAATTTATTTTCAAATTTGAAGAAATGATCAATTTGATTTTTTAATATTTGCTCTCCAATTATTTCAAATAACAAAATAAATGAGAGAAGATAAAATGACTTCTTCAACAGAAGAGAAATATTGGAGAAGAAAATTTAAAATCAAAATCATGATTTCATTCATATTTTTATTTGCTATTTTATTTGAATTAGAAAATATGCATTTTTGAAAATGGCATTTTAGGCGAGAAAAATGTTCATCTTGTCCTAAATATTAGGTTTGGACAGTGAAAATTGTTTCTGGTATTTTTATATATTTTTATATTTTATTAGGATCTTTTTCTTTCGGGCGAAATTTATTTTTAAAAAAGTTTCGGACCGACCGGGCCGAAGGCCCAGCACGCCCAGTCCGCGCCGCTGCCTCGTCACCGTGCTCGCGCCGGACTACCGACGGAGTCCGGGTCGGAGCCGCTGCCCCGCTTGCCCCTCCCGCAAGCCGGCCTCGCCCCCTCCTCCTATAAATGCCGCCACCCACCGCCGCCTCGCCTCCTCACCCTGCACGCCGCCCCAGATCCTCCCCTGACGCCGACGCTTCGCATTGCCGCGCATCACCGCTGCCCCAGATCTTCCACCGCCGCCCCGACGCCGAGCCGCCGCCCGCCTTGCCCGACGCCGCCGTTGACCCGCCGCCCGTTTTGACCGGTATAAAACCGTTCGGGTTTTCTCCGGTTCTTTCGGTTTTTTGTTAGTCAGATTAGATCAGTTTTTATTTATTTGTTATGTTAATTAGCGAGCGTTCTCTGTTTAGTTCGTTTTAATGAACGGATTCGTTCGTTTAGTTCTGTTAGCGAACGTTCGTTCATTAGATTTTTCTTTTTCCGTTTATTTTTGGCCAGGGACCTATCCGCGAATACTTTTATCATAGATTAGTCCCTGATCTTCACACCCTCGTTGCTTTTTGGTCGTTTGTCCAAATCCAGTGACACCAACACCAAAATCTTCATCCTGTTCCCCTCTTTCTAGATAACCAACTTGAACATGATTTTGACAATTTAAAATTTGGTTTCAACAGATTTGAATTTGAACTTCTTTTGATCGTAGTTTGAGTTTCGTAGCTCCGATTCGATTGATTCTTTTTGCAAATCGAAGCTCTTCAGTTGAACTTTCAGTTTGGATCTTTTCCCTTGAGTTTTAACCTTGCATCTTATGCTTGAGTGCTTATGTATGCTATTGTTTGTTTATGATAGAGTTTCCAGAGTGCGAAGCGTGCTACTATGAGTCACTGGAGTTTTCAGCAAGGCAAGTAACACTTTGATCATACCCCTTTATTACCCAGTTTTTATGCATTAGTTTCAACCCTCAACACTGCATGGTTAGGATTTGATAATGTGGGTATTGGGAAGTAGTTGACAAGGTAGAACCTATTGTCCTTTACTTCAAACCCTAGGAGTTACTTCTATGTTATGCTTATACTGCAATGCTATGCTCGTAGACGTGGTTTGGTTTGAGTGATTCATGACAGATGTGAGAGATTATTGTTAACTAAGGTTTAAATTATGGTGGCTACTTTAACACACATCTCGGTGGATTGGTTTGTGGGCACCTGGGTAATCCAGTGTTGTCCAAAGGAGATCCCGGGGTATCCGTGTGATTTTTCCTATAGTTTGCCACCCAGGCTCAAAGGCATCATTATGCTATTCATGCTGGAAACTTCCATGTGCAGCCACAAGCCATTATGGGCTCTCGCATAGTAGAGTATGTTGTGTGACCTCTTACAGTGGTAGACTAGCAAATGTAGGGGATGTAGGTGGTACTGTCTACCCGTCGTAACGAGCTAACGCTTCTGAAAGGCTGTGTCTCGGTCATCCGTTTCTCAAACATCATGTAGTGTGAGAAATTCAACGGAGAAGATCGAGTCTTATGGGGAAAAGTGCGCAAACCTCTGCAGAGTGTACAAACTAATCATGGTTAGTCGTGTCCCCGGTTATGGACATCTTGAGTATCTGGTGCTTGAATTATTATGTTGATCTTATCACTTTACTTAATTAATTTGTTGGGTTATTGATTATTAGTTTGGGATTGAGATGGGGTTACCATTCTCAATGTTTTCAACACACTTTGTAGTTAAATAAAATATATTCCTTTGTCGTAGGGAAAAACTAGCTTTACGCAAAAATGATAACCATGGAGCCTCCACCAGCCATATATGCATATAGTTATAGCTGTTTCATGTTCATTGCTCTATAGTGTTATTTTGCCAGCATATTCCATGTGCTAACCTACACAGGCTGCAGTGTATTATGTTGCAGAGTTTTCAGACGAGGAGTAAGGTGCACTAGGTCGTTGTCGTGCACTCAGCTATGCCGTTGGAGTTGATGGACTCATTTACCTTTGAAGCTTCCGCTGTTATCTTATTTAGATGGCCTTAAGCCATATTATTGTAATAAGTTCTATTTTGAGACATTCGATGTAAGTGTGTGATTGAAACTCTGTTATAAATCCTCGAGTACTGTGTGTGTCAGCATTACCGGTCCAGGGATAACACTTATACATAGAGATTTGACCATCTGAGGTCAGATCGCTGCAAGATGAGATGGTGCTGGTGAAGATGTTGATGGAGATTGCCCTCCCCAAGATGGGAGAGTTGTTGGTGATGATGATGACGATAATGATTTCCCCCTCCGGGAGGGAAGTTCCCCTGGCAGAATCGCTCCGCCGGAGGGCAAAAGTTCTCCTGCCCAACTTCCACCTCGAGACGGCGGCGCTTCATCCTGAAAGCCTTCCCCCTATTTTTTCTAGGTCAAAATGACTTATATACCAAAACATGGGCACCAGAGGTGGGCTGAGGAGGCCACAACCCACCAGGGGCGCGCCATGGGGGGCTGGCGCGACCAGGTGGGTTGTGCCCACCTGGTGGCCCCCTCTGGTGTTTATTGGCTCCAATATTTCTTAAATAATTCACAAAAAATCTCCGTGAAGTTTCAGCTCATTTGGAGTTGTGCAGAATAGGTGGCCTGTCGTAGCTTTTCTAGGTCCAGATTTCCAGCTGCCGGAATTCTCCCTCTTGGTGTGTTCCTTGCAAATTATGAGAGAAAAGGCATTATAATTACTCTAAAAAGCATTATTATGGTTAAAAACATTATAAATAACAGTAAGAAAACATGATGCAAAATGGACGTATCATAGGTCAACCAGAGTACGTTCCGCACCAGAGTGGTACGATAATCATGTTCTGGAAGTCATGTTACTAGACCATGACGAACCTACGAACTATGTGGAACTGATGATGAGCCCAGATTCCGTGAAATGTCTTGAGGCCATGAAATCTGAGATGGGATCCATATATGAAAACAAAGTATGGACTTTGGTTGACTTGCCCAATGATCGACAAGCCATAGAGAATAAATGGATCTTCAAGAGGAAGACAGACACTGATGGTAGTGTTACTATCTACAAAGCTCGACTTATCGCAAAAGGTTTTCGACAAGTTCAAGGTGTTGACTACTATGATATTTTCTCACTCGTAGCGATGCTTAAACCTGTCCGAATCATGTTAGCAATTGCCACATTTTATGAAATCTGGCAAATGGATGTCAAAACTGCATTCCTTAATGGATTTCTTAAAGAGTTGTATATGATGCAACAAGAAGGTTTTGTCAATCCTAGAAGTGCTAACAAAATGCGCAAGCTCCAGCGATCCATCTATGGACTGGTGCAAGCATCTTGGAGTTGGAATATACACTTTGATTAGTTGATCAAAGCATATAATTTTATGCAGACTTGCGGTGAAGCCTGTATTTACAAGAAAGTGAGTGGGAGCACTACCACCTTTTTGATAATTATATGTGAATAACATATTGTTGATGGGAAATTATGTAGAATTTTCTGGAAATCATAAAGGAGTGTTTGAAAGGAGTTTTTCAAAGAAAGACCTATGTGAAGCTGCTTACATATTGAGCATCAAGATCATAGAGATAAATCAAGACGCTTGATAAGTTTTTTCAATGAATACATACCTTGACAAGATTTCGAAGTAGTTCAAAATGGAACAGTCAAAGAAGGAGTTCTTGCCTGTGTTACAAGGTGTGAAGTTGAGCAAAGACTCAAAACCCGACCACGGCAGTAAATAGAAAGAGAATGAAAAGTCATTCCCTATGCCTATAAAGTATGCTATGTTGTGTACCAGACCTATTGTGTACCTCACCATGAGTTTGGCAAGAGGGTACAATAGTGATCCAGGAGCGGATCACTGGACAGGGGTCAAATTTATCCTTAGTGTAATAAGGATATGTTTCTCGGCTATGGAGGTGACAAAAAGTTCATCGTAAAGGTATTGATGCAAGCTTTGACACTGATCCAGATGACTCTAAGTCTCAATCTGGATAGATATTGAAAGTGGGAGCAATTAGCTAGAGTAGGTCCGTGCAGAGCATTGTAGACATGGAAATTTGCAAAATACATATGGATTTGAATGTGGCAGACCCGTTGACTAAACTTCTCTCACAAGCAAAACATGATCACACCTTAGTACTCTTTGGGTGTTAATCACATGATAATGTGAACTAGATTATTGACTCTAGTAAACCCTTTGGGTATTGGTCACATGGCGATGTGAACTATAGAGTGTTAACATGACGATGTGAACTATTGGTGTTAAATCACATGGCGATGTGAACTAGATTATTGACTCTAGTGCAAGTGGGAGAATGAAGGAAATAGGCCCTAGATGCAATAATAAAGATGTTATTTATATTTCCTTATATCATGACAAATGTTTATTATTCATGCTAGAATTGTATTAACCATAAACTTGATACATGTGTGAATACATAGACAAAACAGAGTGTCCCTAGTATGCCTCTACTTGACTAGCTCGTTAATCAAAGATGGTTAAGTTTCCTGACCATAGACATGTGTTGTCATTTGATGAACGGGACCACATCATTAGAGAATGATGTTATGGACAAGACCCATCTATTAGCTTAGCATTACGATCGTTTAGTTTTATTGCTATTGCTTTCTTCATGACTTACACATGTTCCTCTGACTATGAGATTATGTATCACCCGAATACCAGAGGAACACCTTGTATGCTATCAAACATCACAACGTAACTGGGTGATTATAAAGATGCTCTACAGGTGTCTCCGAAGGTGTTTGTTGAGTTGGCATAGATCAAGATTAGGATTTGTCACTCCGTGTATCGGAGAGGTATCTCTGGGCCCTCTCGGTAATGCACATCACTACAAGCCTTGCAAGCAATGTGACTAATGAGTTAGTTATGGGATGATGAGTTATGGAACGAGTAAAGAGACTTTTCGGTAACGAGATTGAACTAGGTATGATGATACCAATGATCGAATCTCGGGCAAGTAACATACCGATGACAAAGGGAATAACGTATGTTGTTATTGCGGTTTGACCGATAAAAATCTTCGTAGAATATGTAGGAACCAATATGAGCATCCAGGTTGCCCCATTGGTTATTGACCAGAGATGTGTCTCGGTCATGTCTACATAGTTCTCTAACCCGTAGGGTCAGCATGCTTAACGTTCGATGACGTTTTGTATTATGAGTTATGTGTTTTGGTGACTGCTACCTCTTGAGCTTGCGTTGGATTTCCCCGAAGAGGAGAGGATGATGCAGCAAAGTAGCGTAAGTATTTCCCTCAGTTTTTGAGAACCAAGGTATCAATCCAGTAGGAGGTTACATGCAAGTCCCTCCTACCTACACAAAAACAATAGCTCAACGCAACCAACACGATTAGGGGTTGTCAATCCCTTCACGGTCACTTACGAGAGTGAGATCTGATAGAGATGATAGATAATATTTTTGGTATTTTTGATATAAAGATGCAAAGTGAAAAGTAAAAGGCAAAGTAAAAAAGCAAAGCAATAATAAAGTGATGGAGATTGATATGATGAGAATAGACCCGGGGGCCATAGGTTTCACTAGTGGCTTCTCTCAAGAGCATGAGTATTCTACGATGGGTGAACAAATTACTGTTGAGCAATTGACAGAACTAAGCATAGTTATGAGAATATCTAGGTGTGATCATGTATATAGGCATCACGTCCGAGATAAGTAGACCGACTCCTGCCTGCATCTACTACTATTACTCCACTCATCGACCGCTATCCAGCATGCATCTAGAGTATTAAGTTAAAAACAGAGTAACGCCTTAAGCAAGATGACATGATGTAGAGAGATAAATTCATGCAATATGAAATAAAACCCATCTTGTTATCCTCGATGGCAACGATACAATACGTGCCTTGCTGCCCTTACATCCTTTGGGAAAGGACACCGCAAGATCGAACCCAAAGCTAAGCACTTCTCCCATGGCAAGAAAAACCAATCTAGTAAGCCAAACCAAACTGATAATTCGAAGAGACTTGCAAGGATAACCAATCATACATAAAAGAATTCAGAGAAGATTCAAATATTATTCATAGATAGACTTGATCATAAACCCACAATTCATCGGTCTCAACAAACACACCGCAAAAAGAAGATTACATCGAATAGATCTCCACAAGAGAGGGGGAGAACATTGTATTGAGGTCCAAAAAGAGAGAAGAAGCCATCTAGCTACTAACTATGGACCCGAAGGTCTGAGGTAAACTACTCACACTTCATCGGAGGGGCTATGATGATGTAGAAGCCCTCCGTGATGATGGCCCTCTCCGGCGGAGCTCCGGAACAGGCCCCAAGATGGGATCTCATGGATACAGAAGTTGCGGCGGTGGAATTAGGTTTTTGGCTCCGTATCTGATCATTTGGGGGTACGTAGGTATATATAGGAGGAAGAAGTACGTCGGTGGAGCTCCGAGGGGCCCACGAGGCAGGGGGCGCCCTCCCCCCCCACCTTCATGACCGCCTCCGGTGTTCCTTAGCGTAGGGTCCAAGTCTCCTGGATCACGTTCAGTGAGAAAATCACGTTCCCGAAGATTTTATTCCGTTTGGACTCCGTTTGATATTCCGTTTCTTCAAAACACTGAAATAGGCAAAAAAATAGCAATTTGGGCTGGGCCTCCGTTAATAGGTTAGTCCCAAAAAATAATATAAAAGTGGAAAATAAAGCCCAATATAGTCCAAAACAGTACATAATATAGCATGGAGCAATCAAAAATTATAGATACGTTGGAGACGTATCACGCATCCCCAAGCTTAATTCCTGCTCGTCCTCGAGTAAGTAAATGATAAAAAGAGATTTTTTGATGCGGAGTTCTACTTGGCATAATTTCAATGCAAATCTTCTTAATTGTGGTATGAATATTCAGATTCGAAAGATTCAAGACAAAAGTTCATATTGACATAAAAAAAATACTTCAAGCATACTAATAAAGCAATTATGTTTTCTCAAAATAACATGGACAAAGAAAGTTATCCCTACAAAATCATATAGTCTGGCTATGCTTTATCTTCACCACACAAAGTATTTAAATCATGCACAACCCCGATGACAAGCCAAGCAATTGTTTCATACTTTAACATTTTCAAAACTTTTTCGATCTTCACGCAATACATGAGCGTGAGCCATGGATATAGCACTATATGTGGAATATAATGGTGGTTGTGGAGAAGACAAAAAGAGGGGAAGATAGTCTCACATCAACTAGGCGTATCAACGGGCTATGGAGATGCCCATCAATAGATATCAATGTGAGTGAGTAGGGATTGCCATGCAACGGATGCACTAGAGCTATAAGTATATGAAAGCTCATCAAAAGAAACTAAGTGGGTGTGCATCCAACTCGCTTGCTCGCGAAGACCTAGGGCAATTTGAGGAAGACCATCATTGGAATATACAAGCCAAGTTCTATAATGAAAAATTCCCACTAGTATATGAAAGTGACAAAATGAGAGACTCTCTATCATGAAGATCATGGTGCTACTTTTAAGCACAAGTGTGGTAAAAGGATAGTAACATTGTCCCTTCTCTCTTTTTCTCTCATTTTTTTATTTGGGCCTTTTCTCTTTTTTTATGGCCTTTTTTTTTATTTTTCGTCCGGAGTCTCATCCTGACTTATGGGGAATCATAGTCTCCATCATCCTTTCCTCACTTGGGACAATGCTCTAAAGATTGATGATCATCACACTTTATTTTTCTTACATCTCAACAATTACAACTCAACACTTAGAACAAATATGACTCTATATGAATGCCTCCGACGGTGTACCGGGATATGCAATGAATCAAGAGTGACATGTATGAAAGAATTATGAACGGTGGCTTTGCCACAAATACGATGTCAACTACATGATCATGCTAGCAATATGACAATGATGGAGCGTGTCATAATAAACGGAATGGTGGAAAGTTGCATGGCAATATATCTCGGAATGGCTATGTAAATGCCATGATAAGTAGGTATGGTGGCTGTTTTGAGGAAGGTTTATGGCGGGTGTATGATATCGGCGAAAGGTGCGCGGTATTAGAGAGGCTAGCAATGGTGGAAGGATGGGAAAAAATGCGTATAATCCATGGACTCAATATTAGTCATAAAGAACTCATATACTTATTGCAAAAATCTAGAAGTTATCAAAGCAAAGTATTACGCGCATGCTCCTAGGGGGATAGATTGGTAGGAAAAGACCATCGCTCGTCCCCGACCGCCACTCATAAGGAAGACAATCAATAAATAAATCATGCTCCGACTTCATCACATAACGGCTCACCATATGTGCATGCTACGAGAATCACAAACTTTTACACAAGTATTTCTCAAATTGACAACTAGTCAACTAGCATGACTCTAATATCACCATCTTCATATCTCAAAACAATTATCAAGCATCAATCGTTTCTTAGTATTCAACGCACTCAAAAGAAAGTTTCACAAATCTTGAACACCAAGCATATTATTATTAAGAAAATTACCATGCTATTATAGACTCTCAAAATAATCTAAGTGAAGCATGAGAGATCAATAGTTTCTATAAAACAAATCCACCACCGTGCTCTAAAAGATCTAAGTGAAGGACATAGAGCAAAATTATAACGCTCAAAAGGTATAAGTGAAGCACATAGAGTATTCTATCAAATTCCAATTCATGTATGGCTCTCTCAAAAGGTGTGTACAGAAAGGATGACTGTGTCACACTAACAAACAAAGACACAAATGATACAAGACGCTCCAAGCAAAACACATATCATGTTGGTGAATAAAAATATAGGTCCAAGTAAAATTACCGATGGAAGTAGACGAAAGAGGGGATGCCTTCCGGGGCATCCCCAAGCTTTGACTTTTTGGTGTCCTTGGATTATCTTGGGGGTGCCATGGTCATCCCCAAGATTAGGCTCTTGCCACTCCTTGTTCCATAATCCATCAAAAGATTGCACCCAAAACTTGAAAACTTCACAACACAAAATTCAATAGAAATCTCGTGAGCTCCGTTAGAGAAAGAAAACAAAAGACCACTTCAAGGTACTGTAATGAACTCATTATTTATTTATATTGGTGTTAAACCTAATCTATTCCAATTTCTCTATGGATTATAAACTATTTTACTAGCCATAGATTCATCAAAATAAGCAAACAACACACGAAAAACAGAATCTGTCAAAAACAGAACAGTCTATAGTAATCTGTAACTAACGCAAACTTATGGAACTCCAAAACATCTACCAAAATAGGACGACCTAGAAAATTTGTTTATTGATCATAAGCAATTGGAATCAGTATTTTATCACGTTCTGATGATTTTTAACAATTCGGGCACTGAACACAAAGTTGCTGGAAATTACAGCAAGATCAAATAACTATCATCCAAGAAGATCCTATAGGTCTAACTTGGCACAAACACAAATTAAAACACAAAACCACATCCAAACAGAAGGTAGATGGGTAATTTATAAGTAAGCAGCAAGGAAAAATATTGGGTTGTCTCCCAACAAGCGCTTTTCTTTAAAGCCTTTTTAGCTAGGCATTGAGATTTCAATGATGCTCACAAGAAAGGCAAGAATTGAGGCACAAAGAGAGCATCATAAAACATGTGACAAACACACTTAAGTCTAACATACTTCCTATGCATAGGCATATTATAGGCAAACAAATTATCGTAGCAAGAAAAAACTAGCATATGCAAGGAAGCGAAAAGGAACAATAGCAATCTCAACATAACGAGAGGTAATTTAGTAACATGAAAATTTCTATAACCATATTTTCCTCTCTCATAATAATTCCATGTAGGATCATAATAAAATTCAACAATATAGCTATCACATAACATATTCTCAACACGATTCACATGCATGCGAAGTTGACACTCTTCCAAAATAGTGGGATTATCATTAACTAAAGTCATGATTTCTCCAAGCCCACTTTTATCAAAAATTTCATAAGATTGAATGTTATCCAAATATGTGGGATCTAAAGTTGACACTCTTCCAAACCCACTATCAACATTATTGCAAACACTATTATCAATCTTATATTTGTCATGGGGCTTAAATAAATTTTCAAGATCATAAGAAGAATCCCCCCAATCATGACTATTGGACATAGCAAAACTAGCATCCCCAAGCTTAGGGTTTTGCTTATTATTAGCATAATTTACATCAATATAATTTATAATAAAATCATTGCAATCATGCTTTTTATTCAAAGATCTATCGTGAAGCACTTCATCACAATTTTCAGATTTACGGATTTCAGGCACAAGCTTATAAAGATAATCTAGTGCATCCAAATCACTAGGAATTGGTTCATCATAATTGGATCTCTTAAAAAGATTGGCAAGCGGATGAGGATCCGTAGATATTAGCTTCTCTGTTTAGGAATAAATACTCAACTATTTCAACCAAGCGAGAAAACGAGCCAAGAAAGACATCAAGGCGAACGGAAAAGAGAGGGCGAATAAAATGGCAAGGGTGAAGTGGGGGAGAGGAAAACGAGAGGCAAATGGCAAATAATGTAGTGCGAGAGATAGGGATTGTTATGGGTACTTGGTATGTTGACTTTTGCGTAGACTCCCGGGCAACGGCGCCAAAAGTTCTTCTTGTTACCTCTTGAGCTTGCGTTGGATTTCCTCGAAGAGGAGAGGATGATGCAGCAAAGTAGCGTAAGTATTTCCCTCAGTTTTTGAGAACCAAGGTATCAATCCAGTAGGAGGCTACACGCAAGTCCCTCGTACCTACACAAAAACAATAGCTCAATGCAACCAACGCGATTAGGGGTTGTCAATCCCTTCACGGTCACTTACGAGAATGAGATCTGATAGAGATGATAGATAATATTTTTGGTATTTTTGATATAAAGATGCAAAGTGAAAAGTAAAAGGCAAAGTAAAAAAGCAAAGCAATAATAAAGTGACGGAAATTGATATGATGAGAATAGACCCGGGGGCCATAGGTTTCACTAGTGGCTTCTCTCAAGAGCATAAGTATTCTATGGTGGGTGAACAAATTACTGTTGAGCAATTGACAAAACTGAGCATAGTTATGAGAATATCTAGGTATGATCATGTATCTAGGCATCACGTTCGAGACAAGTAGACCGACTCCTGCCTGCATCTACTACTATTACTCCACTCATCGACCGCGATCCAGCATGCATCTAGAGTATTAAGTTAAAAACAGAGTAACGCCTTAAGCAAGATAACATGATGTAGAGAGATAAATTCATGCAATATGAAATAAACCCCATCTTGTTATCCTCGATGGCAACGATACAATACGTGCCTTGCTGCCCCTTTTGTCACTGGGAAAGGACACCACAAGATCGAACCCAAAGCTAAGCACTTCTCCCATGGCAAGAAAAACCAGTCTAGTAGGCCAAACCAAACTGATAATTCGAAGAGACTTGCAAAGATGCAGACTAAGGCATAGCCTAGTGGTGGGAAGGGGCTGATGCCTTCCCACCCACCCATGTTCAAGGCATGGTACTTGCAATTTGGGTTTGTTGCACCAATTATACTGTAAGGGGTTCCCTTACAGTCTTTCTGTCAAAAAAAAGAGACTTGCAAAGATAACCAATCATACATAAAAGAATTCAGAGAAGATTCAAATATTATTCATAGATAGACTTGATCATAAACCCACAATTCATCGATCTCAACAAACACACCGCAAAAAGAAGATTACATCGAATAGATCTCCACAAGAGAGGGGGAGAACATTGTATTGAGATCCAAAAAGAGAGAAGAAGCCATCTAGCTACTAACAATGGACCCGAAGGTCTGAGGTAAACTACTCACACTTCATCGGAGGGGCTATGATGATGTAGAAGCCCTCTGTGATGACGGCCCTCTCCGGCGGAGCTCCGGAACAGGCCCCAAGATGGGATCTCATGGATACAGAAAGTTGCGGCGGTGGAATTAGGTTTTTGGCTCCGTATCTGATCGTTTGGGGGTACGTAGGTATATATAGGAGGAAGAAGTACGTCGGTGGAGCACCGAGGGGCCCACGAGGCAGGGGGCGCGCCCCCCACCTTCATGACCGCCTCCGGTGTTCCTTAGCGTAGGGTCCAAGTCTCCTGGATCACGTTCGGTGAGAAAATCACGTTCCTGAAGATTTTATTCCGTTTGGACTCCGTTTGATATTCCGTTTCTTCGAAACACTGAAATATGAAAAAAACAGCAATTCTGGGCTGGGCCTCCGGTTAATAGGTTAGTCCCAAAAAATAATATAAAAGTGGAAAATAAAGCCCAATATAGTCCAAAACAGTAGATAATATAGCATGGAGCAATCAAAAATTATAGATACGTTGGAGACGTATCAGTGACCGAAGTTTGTTCGGAGTCCCGGATGAGATCACGGACATAATGAGGAGTCTCGAAATGGTCGGGAGGTAAAGATTGATATGTTGGAAGGTTATATACGGACACCGGAATGGTTTCGATAAGGTTCGGGGATTTTTCGGAGTACCGGGAGGCTACCGGAACCCCCCGGGAAAGTTAATGGGCCTATTGGGCCATAGTGGAGAGAGGGTGGCTGCCACAGGAGGTGGCGCCCCCCAAGCCCAATCCAAATTGGGCAAGGGGTGGGGGCGCAGCCCCCCTTTCCTTCTCCCTCTCCCCCTTTCCCCTCTCCGTTGGAAGGAAGGAGGGGGGCGAATCCTACTTGGACTGAGAGTCCAAGTAGGACTCTGAAAGCACAAGTGCTCCCTGGGTGATTTTGGTAATTAATGTCAACATATATCTTGTTGGACTAATGTTTTCATCTAGTATATTTCATATGAGTTCAACAAATGGAGTGGCATGGACAAGAGGATGTGGAACCCCTGCAAGAGGCTAAGAACAAAGGATTGGCAAAAACTCAAAAGCTCAAGACTCTACATTCTCATTTTAGTGATCCAAGATCACATTGAGTCCTTAGGAAAGCCAATACTATTAAAAGGGGATGAGCTGTTGCTTAATGGCTTGCTTGCTCAAAGTGCTTAGTGATATGCTCCAAAGCCCTCAACCACTTTCTCATTTCCACATATGTCCCAAACCAAAAGTCAAACTTGGCCCTACCGATTTGATCTATCCGGCGCCATCGAGTTTACTTGACATAGCCACTACCAGAAACCCTAATAAATGCGGTCTCACCGATGGGATCTCGGTCTCACCGAGATGGGCTTGCAAACTCTCTGGTTCCTGTTGCAATTATTTTGGTCTTACCGAGATTTGTAATCGGCCTCACCGAGTTAGCTTGACCAACTCTCTGGTTAGCTTATTACCAAAATCGGTCCCACCGAGTTTGTGTAATAGGTCAAAATGAGATGAGGTTTTACCCTAACCCTAGCACATCAGTCCCACTGAGTTGATTATGTTGGTCCCACCGAAATGCTTAACGGTCACATTATGAACTAAATCGGTCTGACCGAGTTTTCTGATTCGGTCCCACTGAGTTTGGTAAATTGTGTGTAACGGTTAGATTTTGTGTGGAGGCTATATATGCCCCTCCACCCACTCTTCATTCATGAGGAAAGCCATCAGAACATGCCTACACTTCCAGCATACATTTTCTGAGAGACAACCCTACTCATGTGTTGAGATCAAAATATTCCATTCCAACCACATAAATCTTGATCTCTAGCCTTCCCCAAGTTGCTTTCCACTCAAATCATCTTTCCACAAAATCCAAATCCATGAGAGAGAGTTGAGTGTTGGGGAGACTATCATTTGAAGCACAAGAGCAAGGAGTTCATCATCAACACACCATCTATTACCTTTTGGAGAGTGGTGTCTCCTGTATTGGTTAGTTGTTACTTGGGAGCCTCCCTCAAGATTGTGGAGTTGAACCAAGGAGTTTGTACGGGCAAGGAGATCGCCTACTTCGTGAAGATCTACCCTAGTGAGGCAAGTCCTTTGTGGGCGATGGCCATGGTGGGATAGACAAGGTTGCTTCTTCGTGGACCCTTCGTGGGTGGAGCCCTCCGTGGACTCGCGCAACCGTTACCCTTCATGGGTTGAAGTCTCCATCAACGTGGATGTACGATAGTACCACCTATCGGAACCACAGAAAAAATCCCCGTGTCTCCAATTGCGTTTGCACACTCCAATCCCATCCCTTTACATTCTCGCAAAATTGCATGCTTTACTTTCCGCTGCACATATACTCTTGTCATGCTTGCTTGATATGTATTGTGAATGTTTAAACTTGTGCTAAAACTCCACCTTAACTTGAAGAATTAAAAACTGCTACTTTTCTTTGCTAAGAGTCTATTCACCCCCCCCCCTCTAGACACCTCTTCTCGATCCTTTCAATTGGTATCAGAGCATTGGGCTCCATTGCTTTGGTTTAAACACCATTGGAGGAAGATGGATGAGTCTACGTTGGGGAGTCTTAGACATAGAGTGCCTATAGTTGATGGAGAGTACTTTCATGAGTGGAAAAATGAGATGCTTGTGATTTTCAATGAATATCATTTGAGCAAGTATATTACTAACCCTTGTGCATCTCATGTTGATCCTTTGCATCCTACCCTTGATGAGTCCATTGACATGATCCGAAACCTTAGAACTGTTAATCTTATCACTAGAGGTTTGCCTAGAAACTTGATTGGTTGCTTGCCTACTCTTGATTGTGCTTACACTGTATGAAGGAGATTTCTTGAGGAACGATTTCCAAACTATTCCTTGCAGAACTTAGATTAAATTCTTAATAAGTCTATTGCTTTAAGTAAGATGAATTCCAATGATCCTAAGTTTGGTGATTGTCTATTTGAGCTTACTAATCTTATGCGGGACAAAGGAGATGTTGGAATCATTAGCAATATCATCTCCAAAGCCATTAGAATTCATAAAGATGATTATTGTGATGATCATTTATCTAATGAATCGCTCTCTCTAGGAATTGATCCATCACAAGACGATGTTGAACATGGATACTATGATGAGGATGATGATAGTGACTTTGATCTCGATGAGTCTATGAGACACTTTGGTCTTATGGCTAATCTTCGCGGCTACATGTCTGGAGGAAAGGAATGGGTCCTTGATAGTGGATGTACCGATCACATGACCGGAGATAAGGATATTTTTCGTGAGCTTGCTAAAAACAATGACACTCAGAAGTATGCCACTTTTGGTGATAACTCAAAGGGTAAGGTAGTTGGCCTTGGTAAGATGGCCATCTCACATGATAGCTCCATACAAAATGTTATGCTTGTTGAATCTCTTGGGTACAATCTAATTTCCGTATCTAGACTTGCTGACTTTGGATTCAATGTCCTATTCACTGAAGTAGATTGCCAAGTGTTTCATAGAGATAATCATAATATGGTCTTTACCGGTATTCGTAGAGCTGATCTTTACATTATTGATTTGACTAAAAAGGCTCAACCTATAACTTGCTTAATTGCTAAATCTTCTAAAGGATGGTTGTGGTATAGAAGGTTAGGTCATGTGGACATGCGAAATCTTGATAAGCTAATTAAAGGTGATCATATCCTTGGAGTAAAAGATGTTATATTTGACAAGGATAGATTGTGCAGTGCTTGTCAAGCAGGAAAACAAGTTGGAGGACGTCACCCCATGAAGAACATCATGACCACGAGAAGACTGCTCGAGCTACTTCATATGGATCTTTTTGATCCCAATGCCTACAAGAGTCTCGGTGGAAACTCATTTGGTCTAGTCATAGTCGATGATTTTTCAAGATTTACGTGGGTGTTCTTTCTTGATGATAAATCTTAGGTCCAAAAGATCTTCAAGAACTTCGCTAGGAAGGCCCAAAATCAATTTGAAGTGAAGATCTAGAAGGTTCGAAGCGACAACGGAACGGAGTTCAAGAACACAAATGTGGATACCTTTCTTGACGAAGAGGGGATTTCACACGAGTTCTCGGCTACGTACACACCTCAACAAAATGGAGTTGTTGAGAGGAAGAACCGGACTCTTATTGAGATGGCGAGAACGATGCTTGATGAGTACAAGACTCCAAAACACTTTTGGGCAGAAGCGGTTGAGACGGCTTGTCATGCAACAAATCGCTTGTATCTTCACAAGCTACTGGGCAAGACGGCATACGAGCTCCTCACCGGTAACAAACCCCAAGTTGGATACTTTCGGGTATTCGGCTCAAAGTACTACATTCTTGATAAGCATCGTCGTTCTAAATTTGCTCCTAAATCTCATGAAGGTTTCCTACTTGGTTATGGCTCAAACTCTCACACTTACCGTGTCTACAACAATTTCAGCCGAAAGGTTGAAGAGACGGTAGATGTGAAGTTTGATGAATCTAACGGCTCACAAGTAGATCAATTGCCAATTGATGTAGGAGACAAAGACCCCTCAGAAGCAATCCAAGACTTGTCTATTGGCAAGATTTGTCCAACGGAGGTGAAGGAAAGTACCTTGTCTGTCCAAGTGGAAGCTTCTACCTCACGTCAAGGTGAACCAAGAGTTGACATGGAAGCATCCACAAGTGGAACATGCCAAGATGAAGAAAACGAGGAAGTACACCAAGATGAAACTCATCAACCTCCTTCTCCACCACGACAAGAGAATGACAACGCCAACAATGAAGAAGGCCAAGAAGAAGAACAAGATGATGAAGCAGATGTTCCACCCCGACCCAAGCAAAAGCTCTCACGAGTTCGAGCAAGAGTTTCAAGAGACCATCTCGTCGAGCAAATCTTCAATGATATCCAAAACGGGAGAATCACTCGCTCTAAAACTCATTTGGCTAATTTTTGTGAACATTATTCATTCAACTCTAGCATTGAACCTAAGAAGGTTGAAGAAGCATTGGAAGATCCGGATTGGATAAATGCCATGCATGAAGAGCTACACAACTTTGAGAGAAACCAAGTGTGGACATTGGTCGAGAAGCCTGACAACAACCACAACATCATCGGTACCAAATGGGTGTTTCGCAACAATTAAGACGAAGATGCATGGACATGTCATTTGCCAAAAAGCACATCTCGTCGCCCAAGGCTACACTCAAGTCGAAGGTATGGACTATGGTGAGACATATGCCCCCGTTGCTAGACTTGAGTCCATCCGCATCTTACTTGCCTATGCTAATCACCATGATATCACCTTGTACCAAATGGACATTAAAAGTGCTTTTTTAAATGGTTAAATTGAGGAGGAAGTTTATGTCAAACAACCTCCCGGCTTTATTAATCCTCAGAAACCCTATCTTGTTTACAAACTTCACAAAGCTCTTTATGGTCTTAAACAAGCTCCTAGAGTGTGGTATAAATGCTTGACCAAGTTCCTTATTGAGAAAGGCTTTGAGATTGTAAAGATTGATTCTACTCTTTTTTCAATTATTTGTGTGCCAAATTTATGTTGATGATATCATATTTGGTTCGACTAACCGTCATTTTGTGAAAAGTTTGGAAAGCTAATGTCGAAGAAGTTTGAGATGTCTATGATGAGTGAACTCAAGTTCTTTCTTGGTTTGCAAATCAAGCAAACTAAGGAAGGCACCTTTGTTTTTCAAACAAAGTATACCAATGACTTATTCAGGAAGTTCAACATGCAAGAAAGCAAAGGTACAAAAACACCCATGCCTACTAGTGGACATCTTGACTTGACTAAGGATGGCAAATCGGTTGACCAAAAGGTTTACCGATCTATGATTGGTTCATTGTTATATCTATGTGCCTCCCGTCCCGATATTATGCTAAGTGTGTGCATGTGTGCACAATATCAAGCGGCCCCCAAAGAATGTCATCTTAAGGTTGTGAAAAGGATAGTGAGATACTTAATCCATACACCAAATTTTGGCATTTGGTATCCTAAGAGGTCTTCTTTTGATCTTGTTGGCTACTCCGATTCGGACTATGCTGGTGACAAGGTTGATAGAAAGTCCACTTCGGGTACTTGTCAATTTCTTGGTAGATCTCTTGTGTCTTGGTCCTCCAAGAAACAAAACTCGGTATCCTTATCCACCGCCGAAGCGGAATACATTGCCGCCGGTTCATGTTGTGCTCAATTACTTTGGATGACCCAAACTCTTAAGGATTATGGGATCAATGTGAAACATGTTCCATTGCTTTGTGACAATGAAAGTGCTATTAAGATTGCTCATAATCCCGTGCAACATTCTCGAACTAAGCATATTGAAGTTCATCATCATTTCATTCAAGATCATATTGCTAAAGGGGACATTGATCTTAAGCATGTTCGTACCGATAAGCAATTGGCAGATATATTCACCAAACCGCTTGATGAGAAAGTATTTGTCGTTTGAGAGGTGAATTGAACATCATTGATGCTTCAAACTTGGAGTAGAAACTACATTTGGATACATGGAAGGCATGAGCCTTTGACTAATCCTTGATACTTCTCTTATGATGATGATCATATGTCTTGGATATATTTGCACCCTTGCATGCTATCTAACCCTTGTAGGTACTTGGGTGAATCTAAATCTATGAGATTGCAACTCACTCACATCTTGAGCAATCTCTACATCACCAAGTCTCTACACCATGGTGGTTGAAGACAAGGAAGCATAAAATCCTTCAACATATCCTTTGACGATTTCATTTGGTATCAAATTTCATGATTGTCATTTTGGATACACAAGTGCTCTTCCTTGCAAGACTATCCCATGTAGGTAGAGGAACTCAAACTACAAGTGATGCTCCCAACTCTTGATGAGCTACCTCACCCTTGAGCATCCCATACAAGTTCAACTACATGATCAAGTTCAACACCACCACCCAAGGTATGTTGTTCCATCTTAGAGAAGCTTTACCCCAAGTCATGGGTCAAAGCAGCTCAACAAGATGAGAATACATCAAATGCTTAAACGAAAATGGT
This sequence comes from Aegilops longissima, assembly GCA_021605205.1. NCBI lineage: Eukaryota > Viridiplantae > Streptophyta > Magnoliopsida > Poales > Poaceae > Aegilops > Aegilops longissima. Next base: position 407,191,922 of record CM038678.1, on the reverse strand, counting down.
AACCCCATTTTGAGCTTAAACGATGAGTATGACCTATGATCAAGTGTTCTCACTTGAATCCTAAGTCAATATACTCTAACATAGGTGACTTTGTCGCCGACCAATTCTAGATGAAGTTCTCTAGTGTTTCTCTGGGTTCTTGCATTTGTCTCTTGCATACTTGTTTCCCTTCTTATATCAAAAAAAACTTCATCTACATTTATTTTCTTTGTTATGTTCTGCATTCCCTGCATCTGATTCATTGCAAATCCTTCAGTTAATTCCTTGCAAATCTTTGTGAGATCTTATTTGCTTAGTGAGCTGAGGTGACAAAATGTTGTCTCTGTGTTGAACTCGGACACACCGGATTTCTACTTTAGGTCAAACCGAACCATCTCGGTGCCACCGAAGTAAACAACTCGGTGTTACCGATTTCAATGTTGAGAAGACTCTTTTCCACTTGCATCCTGCCTATTTTTCCAGCTCCACTCGATGATTCTTGTCCTCTACCAGCATCACATTCTATATGCTGCTTTGCTCTGCGACTCAAGGACCAAACTTATTTTGACTCACAATCCAGAAGATCCCTTCTTGGAAATTGATGTCAAAGGGGGAGAGAGAGATCACATCAAAGCTTAATCACTTCAACAGGGGGAGAGTAATTCAAAGGGGAAGAATGTTTATTAAACGAAGAAAGAGCCCCAGGTGCTTGTTATTCAAGAGGAGAGAAGTCACATGTCTTCAGAGGGGAAAGACATGTTAGTTTGTGTTATGTTTTTGTGCTCTGATTTGTCTTGCTCTTATTTTCTTTTCCCTATATTCTCCCATTATCCAATATAAGATTCAGGGGGAGAAAGACTTCTAGGGAAGGAAATCTTTGAATTCATTGCATATCTTTACCTTTGGGGACATGTCTATATCCAATAGGAGTACCTAGTACTCACTCTCTACATGGCATCCCAATCTTGGTACTCTTGTGGTTTGCAGTTCTTGCTCTGTTTAATAGATGTAACTGTGTTATCTAACCTTGTTTACTCAGGTTCATCTCTTCCTAAGCCAGCTTAATACCACAAGGTAAGTATATACATCACATTCATGTGCATGATGACCTCTTGCTGATGTACATATTGTTTGCAAGAAGGAATCATGAACATGAAGTTACAATTTCTATATTCACATCATTTGCTCTGATGCATATAGCCAAGATACATGTAACTCATTGCTTGATCTGTCATGTTTATGCACTCACCTGCTCTTATACTCTATATTTACAAGATTGCATACATGTAGGGGGAGCATATGAATGTTACATGTCTTTCCAAAGCTTTACCTGCTATTTTTTATATCTCTATCCTCTAAAATGTTGTCATCAATTACCAAAAAGGGGGAGATTGAAAGCACAAGTGCTCCCTGGGTGATTTTGGTAATTAATGTCAACATATCTCTTGTTGGACTAATGTTTTCATCTAGTATATTTCAGATGAGTTCAACAAATGGAGTGGCATGGACAAGAGGATGTGGAACCCCTGCAAGAGGCTAAGAACAAAGGATTGGCAAAAACTCAAAAGCTCAAGACTCTACATTCTCATTTTAGTGATCCAAGATCACATTGAGTCCTTAGGAAAGCCAATACTATTAAAAGGGGATGAGGTGTTGCTTAATGGCTTGCTTGCTCAAAGTGCTTAGTGATATGCTCCAAAGCCCTCAACCACTTTCTCATTTCCACATATGTCCCAAACCAAAAGTCAACTTGGCCATACCGATTTGATCTATCCGGCGCCATCGAGTTTACTTGACATAGCCACTACCAGAAACCCTAATAAGTGCGGTCTCACCGATGGGATCTCGGTCTCACCGAGATGGGCTTGCAAACTCTCTGGTTCCTGTTGCAATTATTTTGGTCTTACCGAGATTTGTAATCGGCCTCACCGAGTTAGCTTTACCAACTCTCTGGTTAGCTTATTACCAAAATCGGTCCCATGAAGTTTGTGTAATCGGTAAAACTGAGCAGACGTTTTACCCTAACCCTAGCACATCGGTCCCACCGAGGTGATCATGTCGGTCCCACCGAAATGTCTAACGGTCACATTATGAACTAAATCGGTCTAACCGAGTTTTCTGATTCGGTCCCACCGAGTTTGATAAATTGTGTGTAACGGTTAGATTTTTTGTGGAGGCTATATATACCCCTCCACCCACTCTTCATTCGTGAGGAAAGCCATCAGAACATGCGTACACTTCCAACATACATTTTCTGAGAGAGAACCACCTACTCATGTGTTGAGATCAAGATATTCCATTCTAACCACATAAATCTTGATCTCTAGCCTTCCCCAAGTTGCTTTCCACTCAAATCATCCTTCCACCAAATCCAAATCCATGAGAGAGAGAGTTGAGTGTTGGGGAGACTATCATTTGAAGCACAAGAGCAAGGAGTTCATCATCAACACACCACCTATTACCTTTTGGAGAGTGGTGTCTCCTAGATTGGTTAGGTGTCACTTGGGAGCCTCTGTCAAGATTGTGGAGTTGAACCAAGGAGTTTTTATGGGCAAGGATACCGCGTACTTCGTGAAGATCTACCCTAGTGAGGCAAGTCCTTCCTGGGCTATGGCTATGGTGGGATAGACAAGGTTGCTTCTTCATGGACCCTTCATGGGTGGAGCCCTCCGTGGACTCGCGCAACCGTTAGCCTTCGTGGGTTGAAGTCTCCACCAACGTGGATGTACGATAGCACCACCTATCGGAACCACGAAAAAATCCTCGTGTCTCCAATTGCATTTGCACACTCCAATCCCATCCCTTTACATTCTCGCAAATTGCATGCTTTACTTTCCGCTGCTCATATACTCTTGTCATGCTTGCTTGATATGTATTGTAAATGCTTAAACTTGTGCTAAAACTCCACCTTAACTTGAAGAAATTAGAAACTACTACTTTTCTTTGCTAAGAGTCTATTCACCCTCCCTCTAGACACCTCTTCTCGATCCTTTCAGACTCCCCCCTTCGAGCGCCCCCCCTTGGGCCGGCCACCTCCTCCTCCCCTCCTTTATATACGTGGGCAGGGGGCACCCCAAAGGCACAACAGTTGTTTCTTAGCCATGTGCGGTGCCCCCTCCACAGTTTACTCCTCCGGTCATAGCGTCGTAGTGCTTAGGCGAAGCCCTGCGCGGATCACATCACCAACACAGTCGCCACGTGGTCATGCTGACGGAACTCTCTCTCGACCCTCTACTGGATCAGGAGTTCGAGGGACGTCATCGAGCTGAACGTGTGCTGAACACGGAGGTGCCGTACATTCGGTACTTGGATCGGTTGGATCGTCAATACGTTCGATTACATCAACCGCGTTAATCTAAGGCTTTCGCTTTCGGTCTACAAGGGTACGTAGACACACTCTCCCCGTCTCGTTGCTATGCATCTCCTAGATAGATCTTGCGTGATCGTAGGAATTTTTTTGAAATTGCATGCTACGTTCCCCAACAGAAGGCCCATAGATTAGACGGCTCGTAGAAGGCCCATGGATCTTACGGCCCATAGAAGGCCCATGGGTCCTACAGCCCGTAGAAGGCCCATGGATCCTATGACCCGTAGGAGGGCCATTGTCACTACAGTAGGTAGCAGGACCATGGTTACAACAGTCTGTGTGTTGACATGGTTATTGTGGCCTAGTTATAAAAATAGGTTATTGTGGCCACTAGAAAAACGCAAAAAAAGAACTGCAATGACTACAAGCAAACAACTAAACAAGAAACTAAGGAAATAAATAAGCAAGCAACTAACACTAGGCTATTACGGCTATTACACATGTACATCCACTGGGAATCAAAGTTCGCCACTAGTGCAAATATAGGGAACAAAGTAGCATATTACATACACTGGCCGTCTAAATTGGCCACCAGTGCAAATAAACACGGCAGCAAAACAAGTCCATAACTCAAACCATTTCAGAAGAGCTCAAGAAACATTATCCTGGGTATCCACCATGCTGGCAATAAGCTTAGCAAGCTTATTAGCTTTCTCCTATTTGGCGCTAAAATCCTCCAACGCTTACTGTTGCACCAGAAAGTATGCATCTGAATGCTCTAGGGACTTCCGCAGTCCTTCGGCTTCCTGTCGCAGCACAGCTAATCGATGTCTTTCAGCTTGTAGTTGAGACTCAAGAAACCGAACTGATTCAGACAGTGAGTTTGAACAGCTTGTGCCAGCGATAGTGGTCAGTAACTCGAACACTACACCAAGACAGGACTTCGGGGTTGTCTCACTGTCTTCAAGACAGTTTTCCTTAGCTGTTTTATCGACTTTGTTGGAGACCAACAAGGATGTCTCACTATCCTGAACCTTATCTGCATTATTTCCTTTACCATTGCTTAATAAGGCACCCTTCCCCAATATTCTATCAGCATTCTAAAAGAAGAAATGTAACATCCCAAATTTTCAATTTGGAATGTTATACATAGGTCATACATGCATATCATATTTTTATTGCATTTCGTTTCGCGATCGTCGAATTCTAAGCAACTCAAGTACCCTCGGAGAGAGTTGGAGATTTCACCATTTTCATATTTGAATTTTATCAAATATTGGAACAAGGGTCATTTGTTTTAATTATTTTTCTCTCCGAAAATATTTCATATCAAAATATGAGAGGGGATAATATGACTTCCCCAAAATAATGAAATATTGGAGGAAAAAATATTAAAAACACATAAACATTTTTATTGGATTTTATTGCTATTTTATTTGAATTAGGAAAAATACGCGTTTTTCAAAATTGCATTAGAGTCCTGAATAAATGTTCACCTTGTCCGGAAGATTTTTAGAGGACGGGTAAATTTTATTTTAGGATTTTTGGAGTCCGTTTAGTATTTCTTTTCTTCGTTTTTCTGCGACATGTTAAAAAAACGCAACCGACTCCGGGCCGTACCCGGCCGGGACTCACCAGGCCGGCCCCTCTTATAAGCTGCCCGAACGCCCCCACCCACCCGCCGCGCCCATAAACCCTAACCGCCGCCGCTTGCCGCCGCCGCCGCCGCCGCCACGAGCCCGCCTTGCCGCCCCGCCGCGCCACCGCCAAAGATTCTGCCCCGCCGATGGAGTATCCACCGCCGTCGACGCGTTTGCCGAGGTAGCCACCAGTTTTTTAGAAACCGTTCGGTTTATTTCGAACCCTAGATCTGTTTTTTTATTGGTTCGTTCGTTTTTTCGGTTTAGTTATTTTGCGGACGTTCATTCATACGTTTGTTTTAATGAACGCCGTTCACCCGTTAGTCACAGACAGCGAACGTTCGTTCATTAGCCTGTTCGTCAGTTTTTCTTTTTACAGGGTTTTCCGCGATTATTTTCGATCGTGATTTCTGACCCGATTTTCGTTCTAGTATAACTTCTCGCTCGTTTATCAGAATCAGGCGATTCAAGTGCCTAGATCTTCGTTTCGAAGCCCTCTTTCCATTTAAAAAACTTGAACAAGATTTTGGTACTGTAAAATTTGACTTTAGTCTAGATTAGTAATCGGATCTTGTTTCTTTTGCAGTTTGAGTTTCGTTGCTCCGTTTGATTTGATTCTTTTTGCCAACCGGAGTTCCTCAGTTGAACTTTCTGGTTATATCTTCATATTTGAGATTTACCCGTGCATCTTTGCTTGATTGCTTATGTATGCTATTGTTTGTTTGCGATAGAATTTCCGAAGTGCGAAGCGTGCTACTACGAGTCTCTAGGTTTTGCGGATCGTCAGCAAGGCGAGTAACACTTTGATCATATCCCTTTAATACCCAGGTTTTTATGCATTAGCTCCAATCCTCAAACACTGCATGGTTAGGATGTGATTAACTTGTGGGTATTGGGAAGTAGTTGATGAGGTAGAACCTATTGCCCTGTTTATTATTAAACCGTTGGGAGTTACTTCTACGTTATGCTTATACTGCTATGCTATGCTTGTAGACGTGGTTTGGGTGAGTGAATCCATGACAGATGTGAGATGGTTATTTAATGGTTCAACTTAAGGTGGCAACTTTAATACACATCTGGGTGGATTGCTTGTTTGGGCACCTGGAGAATCCAGTGTTGTCCTATGATATCCCGGAGTACCCGTGTGATAATCCTACGGTCCGCAACCTAGGCTCAAAGGGATCTGAGATATTTCATGCTAGAAACTTCCGTGTGCAGCCACAAGCTATTATGGGCTCTAGCATAGTTGAGTAAGTTGCATGACCTCTTCCAGTGGTAGGCTAGCAGGTGTAGAGGGATGTAGGTTGGTATTGTCTACCCGGGGTTAGAGTTAATGCTTCTGAAAGACTGTGTCTCGGTCATCCATTTATCAAACACCATGAAGTGCGAGAAATCCAACGGAGGAGATCGAGTCTTGTGGGGAAAAGTGTGAAAACCTCTGCAGAGTGTACAATCTAATCATGGTTAGCCATGTCCCCGGTTATGGACATATTGAGTATCTAGTAATTGGATTATCATATGCATCTCATCACTCTAATTCAATATGTTGGGTTGATAATTACTTTAATTGGGATTGAGTTGGAGGAACCTTCTCAATGACGTTTCAACTACCATGATAGTTAAATAAAAATATATTCCTTTGATGTATGGAAAAATTGGCTTTTCGCAAAACAATATAACCATAGAGCCTTTCCACCAGCCAAATATGCATATAGTGATAGCATTATTTTTGTTCTCGCTCTACTGTGTTATTTTGCCAGCATATTCCATGTGCTGGCCCGTTTTCGGGCTGCTACGTATTATGTTGCAGACTTTTCAGACGACGAGTAAAGGTGCGATAGGTCGTTGTTGTGCATCTCAGCTATGTTGTTGGAGTTGATGGACTCACTTTCTCTTCCAAGCCTTCCGCTGTTATGTTATTTAGATGGCCTTAAGCCATATTTATTGTAATAAGTTCTCTTTGGAGACATTCGATGTAATAAGTGTGTGATTGCTACTCTGTTATAAATCCTTCGAGTACTGTGTGTGTCAGCATTACCGATCCAGGGATGACACTGAAGCACAGAGACTTGACCGTTTGTGGTCGGATCGCTACAAGATGGTATCAGAGCACACGCTGAGTGTAGGACACGACCACTAAGATAAGCCATATGTCACTCTTCTCTACTCATTTCTGACTCCTCTCCATTTTCTACTCTTTAGGATGGCGTACTCAAGGAACAAGTTTGCACAACCGGATGAGGACACACCCTTTGGACGACACTTGAAGGAAGTCACTAGGTATCTGAACATCGGAATATCAAGCTTCACCGGGACCTACACCGCCACTTTACCAGAAGAGGAGCACTGGATGATTCGAGTTCAAATTGCAGGAAGGACATTCACACCAGTTACGGAGCCCATAGAGTTTTCCTTTGATGCACCAACCTGGAGTCTAGGAAAGAGCATGGCAGCCCACATCGCCATGGGACGCATCAGCGAAGTTTACCACAAGGATCTCAAGGATACTATCTACCAGATATGTGGGAGCCGAGACGAGCAATGGGAGATGATCAGCACCAGGAAGGACAGGTCCATTGCAGCTTTCATCCAGGAGTTAAACCAGCACATTCGACGTCAGGAGAATCAGATGTGCGCATGCATGATATATTTGAAGAAGGCGATGACTAGGATCACCGAGCTAGAAGAGGAACTCAAGTTTACGCGTGACGGATACAAGGAGGAAATCGCGATACTATTGGAGAAGAATGATGACCTGGTAAAGAAGAACGGAGTTTTCATGGGAGACCCCGCGCTAGGAGGAGAAGACGACGGTTCCACTTGTCCGGAGAACTACATCATCATCGACGACACCAACTCCGACCCCGACAGCAGTGATGATGACTATGAAGACGAAGCTGGAGCAGATATCATGGAGTCTTCCACCGATCAAAATTTCTAGATGACCACCATATGATTAGCAGTCTTTTCCCATGTATATAGTATAGTCCGAGCACTGTAACGTTAGTTCTAGACCGATTCTATGCCCTTGCTTGATTGATTGAGTGATATGATATGATGTGTGTTTGTCTCATGTGCATATGGGTATTGCTTTCTCTCTAGACCTCATTTCTGTTCTAATATCTCCCCTCTAAACCCATGAGATGCCTCTGAGACGTGACAACGGATTTGTCTTCCCTCCGGAGATCATCCAGTTGATTCAGCAGCAGAATGCCTTGATGCAGATATTAGTCCAGAACCAAGGCAACAGCAACAACAAAAACCACCCTCCGCCACCACCACCAGTTGACAACTTAGCCCGTTTTCTAAGGTTGCAGCCGTTGGTGTTTTCCAGTAGCACTGAGCCAATAGTTGCTGATGACTGGCTACGCAAGATTGGAAGGGAGTTGACCACCATAGGATGCACAGATGCTGAGAAGGTGCGTTTTGCCGCACACCAAGTGGATGGACCCGTAGCATCATGGTGGGAGAATTACACAGCCACTTTCCCTATAGCCAATATCACTTGGGATCAGTTTCAGCAAGCATTCCGCACAACTCATGTCTCAATTGGAGCTATGAGCATGAAGAAGCGTGAGTTTCGCAACTTGCGCCAGGGAAATCGTACTGTGGCTCAGTACGTAGAGGAGTTCAGTAAGCTATCTCGTTATGCCCCTGATGATGTGGCCACAGATGCCGCAAAGAAGGAGAAGTTTATGGAAGGGCAAAATGATGAGATGAGTATGCAGTTGATGGTGGCAACATTTGCTAACTACCAGGAGTTGGTAGACAAGTCTCTTATGATGGAAGGGAAGCAGCAGCAGATTGAGAACCGCAAGAGGAAGTATGGACAAGGAAGGTACAAATCAGAAGTTCAGCAGAAGTCGCGTTTAACCCCGAACTCAGGAGTATTTACCCATAACCATGGAGGCCATACCCACTATAGAGGAAGTTCGCATAATCACAATGGCCCCAAGAATGGGAATGGGAATGGAGCAAGCAACAATCAGAACAGCTCCACTCCAGCCACACCCGCCAAGAGGGACCTAAGTCACATTACTTGCTTCAAGTGCGGAAAGACTGGACACTATGCCACAAGTTCCCTGAAGCGAAGAATGGAAACGGTAATGGGAGCCCTGGGAAGAAGCCCAATCCATTCAACAAAGGACAAGTGAACCACGTTAACGTGGAGGAGGTTGAAGAGCAGCTAGGCGCAATTATTGGTAAGTTTTTGGTTAAGTCTTTTACCGCTCTTGTTCTTTTTGATACTGGTGCATCACATTCATACATATCAAGGGGATTCTTGATAAGTTAAGTTGCCAACCCAAGCCCTTAGGACACCCATGTTAGTAAGTTCACCTGGAGCAGAGTATATGGCCAGCCGATGGTGCGACCCGATACCCTTAACCATTGGTAGCCATGTTTTCCCATCAGACCTAATAATTCTGGAGTCACAAGGATTAGATATGATATTAGGCATGGACTAGATGTCGAAGTATGGGGGAAACATCAATTGCGCGAGTAAGTCGATTTTGCTCACTACCCCAGAGGGAAAAAGGATCAAGTATGTATCTAGGCATGTGCCTAGGAGGGGCCAAGTAAATTCTCTCACGGGAGTTGTTCAGGAGGAAGTGCCTGTAGTGAAGGATTACCCAGATGTATTTCTAGAGGAGTTACCAGGCATGCCACCAGATCGAGACATTGAGTTTTTGATAGAGCCATTGCCAGGCACCGGGCCAATATCAAAGAGACCATACCGGATGCCCGCAAATGATTTGGAGATTAAGAAGCAGATTAAGGAGTTGTTGGAGAAATGTTACATTCGACGAAGTTCATCACCATGGGGAGCCCCAGTGCTCTTGGTTGAGAAGAAGGATGGATCATTAAGAATGGTTGTTGATTATCGTGCATTGAATGAAGTAACGGTCAAAAACAAGTACCCATTGCCGATGATGAATGATTTGTTTGACCAGCTACAAGGAGCTAAAGTGTTTTCTAAGATCGATCTGCGATCGGGATATCACCAGTTGAAGATTCGGGAGAAGGATATACCTAAGACAGCATTCACCACAAGGTACGGGTTATATGAGTATACGGTCATGTCATTTGGACTGACTAACGCCCCTGCCTATTTCATGAGTATGATGAATAAGATGTTCATGGAATTCTTGGATAAGTTTGTGGTGGTGTTCATTGATGACATTCTGGTATACTCGAAGAATGAAGAGGAACACAAGGAACATCTGCGATTAGTTCTCGAGAAGCCCGGGAACATCAGTTATATGCCAAGTTCAGCAAATGTGAGTTTTGGTTGAAAGAAGTTGGATATCTTGGACATGTTATATCAGGAGAAGGTATAGCAGTTCTTGGAATAAGTTTGTGGTGGTGTTCATTGATGATATAATGGTATACTCGAAGATGTTCATGGAATTCTTGGATAAGTTTGTGGTGGTGTTCATTGATGATATAATGGTATACTCGAAGAATGAAGAGGAGCACAAGGAGCATTTGCGTCTAGTTCTCAAGAAACTCAGGGAACATCAATTGTATGCCAAGTTCAACAAATGTGAGTTTTGGTTGAAGGAAGTTGGATTCCTTGGACATGTTATGTAACATCCCAAAATTCTAAATTTTGGAATGTTATATTAGATAAATAACTATGCTTGTTGTCTGATTGTTTGTTTGACTGATTGAGTGAAATTGAGTGGAATTTGAAACTTTTGAAAGTTGAATGAGAGGGAATGAAATGACTTTCCCAAACTTTCCCCTTTGCCCTTTTTGGATCTCAATGAATTCAAGTTCATTCCAACACCAAACCCTAGAGTGAAGATGACATGACTTCTTCCATTTGGAATGAAAAGGGTTTTGGAAAGATTTGACTTTCAACTGAAAATATTTCAAATTCAAAGCTTTATGCAACTCTATGATTTTCATGAGAGAAGATAAAATGACTTCTTCAATTATATGAAATATGAGTTGGAGGTTAAAAAGAATCAAATTGAAAGTCATTTGAAAGTATCTTGAAAACCCTTTTCAAATTTGAGTTTTATTTGAATTTTGAAAAAAATGAATTTTTATAAAGTTTGGATTTTGCCCCTGGAAAAATGTTCAAATGATAGGGAATATTCCCCTGATCATTTTGATATATATATGTCCTATATAAAATATTTATATTCTATATATTTTCTCTCTGTTTTATTTTCAAAAAAATGGAAAAGGAAAACCTCAGCGCCACCAAAGCCATTGCCCAGCCAGCCGAGGCAACCCAGCGCCAGCGCAGCCCAACCTGCCTGATCGCGCCGAGAGCCAGCCCAGCTCGCCAACCGACCGAGCACTCGCCCGAATCGGTTTCGCCTCGGCCACCCGCCCGTTCCCCGTTCCCCTCTCTCACGACACCGCCCCACCCGTCACCTTCCTCGCCCCGCCACGCAAACCAGCGCCGCCGCTCGCCGGAGATCCCGTGAGATCCGGGATCCGCCGTGAACCCCTCGCCCGCGTGGCCCCTCGTCCAAGTCGAGGCCGCCCGCCTATATATACCCCCACCCGACCCCGTTCCCCCCCTCGCCCCCTCACCCGACGCGCTCCTCCCTCCGCACGCGCTCGCCGGAGACCGAGCACGCCGCCGCCGCCATTGCCACCGTCCCGACCCACCCCGGCCACCCCGAGCTCGCCCGACCCCACCCCAGACTCCCTCGCCGCGCCGCACCGCGGAGGTCCCGCCGACGCCCGACCACCGAGTCGCGGAACCATCGCCGCCCGAGCCGCCGTCGCCGTCGCCAACCGGTAAGTCGCGGACCCCTCCTCGCCGTTAGATCCAACGCGACGGCTTAGATTAGATTCCCAGAAGGGTATGTTATTAAATAAAACCGGGTTTTAGTTCGGTTTAATTTTAGTTAGGGTTTTAGTTGAACCGCCCGACTCGGTTTAACCCTAGGGCCCGTTTTAGTTATATTACGCCTGTATGCGTTAGATAGCCCATTAGCCGTTTTTCTTTATTTTTCGTTTTCTGTTTTATGAGAATAGTTTCAGATTTGAAAAATTCATATCTTTTAATCTACTTAATATTTTAGGTGATTCTTGTTTTGTTGGTTTGCAAATTTCCTATAGTTTCTGTAGAAAATATAATTAGCCATGTTAAAATTATTTAAAATTTCTTTATTTTAGATTTAGACAGAATAGTAAATCTGCTATAAAAGGAATTAGGAATATTATTTTTAATGATTCTTTTGTCACAACTTTGTTTTGACATTGCCTAACCATAGGAATTTATTTGGGCAATTTTAGAATTAATAAAAAATAGTTTTAATCAGAATCATGTTATTCCTATTTATTTAACTAGCTCTGTTTTCCTATTGTTTTAATTAGCAAATCATTTTATTTCTATTATGTGATAGTTTATTCTAGGTTAGTTTTCGTAACTTTAGAGCATGAACTTTTATTTATAATAAATAAAACTTTTATTTTATTTTCTTACTAAAATTTGCTTTAGGCCTAATAGGAGTTTTATAATGGATTTTAAAGTGATTCTTTTTGCTCCTAGTTGCATAATGCATTCTTTTCTGTTAAGTTAGCATAAAACCATGATTAGGTTCTGTTGAGAATTTTTTTGTAATGTAAAACTATTTTAGTTGTTGCTTGAAGTAGGAAAACTTTGAGTTGGATTTCTTTGAGTTTTCCTTTGGGTTTTTGATTCGTTTGTTTTGTGTGTTTCATATTACTATCTTTGTTATGTTAAGTGATCATATGCTATGTGCTTATTATGGTTATTGTTTGCCTCGGTAGAATTTCCGGAGTGCAAAGCTTGCTACCACGAGTCCCTAGTTTTGAAGATCGTCGACAAGGCAAGTTCACTTTGACCATGCTTTCATACCTATGTTTTATTGCATTTAGTGGCATCTTTGCAACAACCCTCCGATAGTGATATTGAATCCTTGTAGTTGAGTAGTATGCATGAGGTAGGAACCCATCACCCTGTTACCAAGCCCGGACGTTATTTATTTTAATGCTACGCTATTGTAGACGGGTTGGTATGAGTGCTCGGAGTGGTGTGAGAATGGAGGATCTCGTCAATGGCGACAACTCCATGATGGAATCTGCAAGGACTGCATATTCAAGGCCTCAAGACTTTAAGACTCGAGACAAGAATTCAATACACACTCTTTGGGTAAAGGATGGTTGACGGGCACCTGGAGAAACCGGTGGTAGGCGGGATGCATGGAGAAGCGCCATGACATCTTGCGGAAAGCTTCACCCAGACTCAAAGAGACGGAAGAATACTTCATGCCCGGAAGCTACCTGTGCAACCGCAAGTCATTATGGGCTCTGGCTTGGTTGACCTTAGTTGTGACTCTGGCTGGGACGGTGCTAGCAGATGTAGAACTACGGTAGGATTAGATGAGCACCGGACGGTGGTCGGGGAACTCTTGGAAGACCATGTTTGGTCATCTTGTTCTCAAACACCACGAAGTGCGAGAGCGTAAAAGAGGATCGAATCTTGTGGGTAAAGTGTACAAACCTCTGAGAGGGTTTAAACCTAATCGATTAGCCGTGTCCCGATTCACGGACAATTTGAGCCTCTGGACTTGGATCTATCTCGGAACTCTCAACACCGGATGATAACTTAATTATGGGCAACTTATGATGATTTGGGCTATGAGACATCGGTTGGCGGAACCATGTCATGATAGAAAACTCCATAGTACAGACTCAGATATTTCTTTGATGTAGGAAAATAAAATCAGCTTTTATGCAAAACAAAACTCAGACACGAGCCACAAAGCCATATTGCATATAGTATAGTTTTATTATCTGTTTTCTCATGTTGTGATCTTGCGGTACATTCAATGTCTTGACCTACACGGCTGCAACGTATCATGTTGCGATACTTTCTTCCGACGTGTAAAATGCAGTGCAGGGTTACGGTCTACACTCAACCTGCCGATGGCGTTGATGGGACTCCACACCCGACTAATTGTTTCCGCTGAGTATTATGAGGTATATATCATTTTACGTTATTTATACATGTGATTGCACTTTGATATATACATTGATGTCTTGTGTGTGCTGAAGATCTTGATCCGTGGATGGCACGAAACACGAGGCTTGACCGTCGAGGTCGGGTCGCTACATATATGGTATCGAGCACATGTTGGTGAGAACGTGACCCTAGAAATCGGAAAGCCCCTAGGACAGGATGTCTCAAAAACTTTATTTTCAAAAGGATCCTTTACTTCTCATCTTTTTGATTTTATCAAGTAGTTCCTCGACCTCAAATAGTTAGAATATACACCTTTCCTTTTGACCACATGGAAGATCAATCAAGTCACTCCAAGAATTAAAGATATCGGACAACCGATGGCCATTTCAGAGTAAAGAGGATTTCACCATGCATTAGAAGAGTTGAAGCTACACCAGTTGAAGACTCAGACGACTTGAAGAATCAGAAGAATTATTTGACCGTTAGAGGACAAAATCCATGTTATACACTGACGTTAGATGCGGCGATTTGTGAGCTGTCATTTGTTTGATGTTTTCCGACAGCCACAAAGTAAAACCCGTTTCTTCAAAAACTATTGTTTGTATTGTGTGTATCCCTCCCCACCTCTCTCATATCTCATCCCAAAACTTTTGGACCCCATAGATGATGAATGAAGAAGGACTGGTATTCTCTGGATTGATGACTCAGATGGAGTCAGAGCTATGGATTCAAAACATGGAGGATCACTTCGAGAAGAAAATGATTGCAAGGAAGTATGAGGTTCAATATGCTCTTCAGTATTTTACCGAGAGTGCTGCAACCTGGTGGAAAATGCATCAAGCCATACAAGGATTTAATGGAACAAGAACTTGGGAGGAATTCAAGAAGACCCTGTTGAGATCACGTCTCATCCGGAAGCACTACGATAACCGAAGAAGAAACCTTGTGCTGCAAGATTTGCGGAGAAATAGGACACACCTGGGAGGAACACAAGGATGGATGCCCTCATTGTGAGGAGAAACACCCAGGTGAGGAATGCCCAACTAGTCGGTGACTTGTTTCTTGTGTGAAGGAACCACCCACTACCCGACTCGGTGTCACATTTACCCCATGGTGCAAGAAACTATTCAGAGCAGGAAGAAGGAATGAAAGAAGCCCTCCAGAAGTTATGAAAGAACACTGTGATGAAGGAATGTGTTGAAGACCACGATGGAGAAGGCCTCAACAGATTTTACTCCAACGCTTGCTATTCATGTGGAGAAGAAGGACATTTTCCGATGTTGTACCAAGGAAAGAGAAGAATATTTCAGAGATTTCCGACAGCAGAAGTGAAGTTTGACCCTCGGAAATAGAAGCTCTGATCATTCTGAGAAATCCAGAAGAGAAAAAGAAGGCAACCCCGAACAACACAATTTTCGCAGAGAAGGACCTGAGTCATATCACTTGTTACAGGTGCAAGGATTTAGGTCATTACGCTAGTAAATGTCGAAAAGAAGCCAAGAATCCAAGGAGCCTACATAATCACAAAGAAGCCCGAGACATGTCGGAAGTCTTTTGTTTTCGCTGCAAGGAAGCAGGACATTATGCTACTAAATGTCCCAACAAGATGAAAGCTGGAGTTGAGTAGTTGGAATTTTGATATTGGAAACAAGAGTAATAGAAAGCAATTTCATTTTTATGAGTACAATAAGTTGAGTTATGTAATGGGTGCTCAGAGTTTGTAATGGATTCATGAAATCAATAAAGTTAAGGTGACATGTTTTTCATATGTTTAATTGTAGGAGTTGTTACTCTGTGAACAAAGATTTTGACCGTTTTCGAGGATATGAGAAATATGGTCTATGGATGGATTTGTGAATTTCATTTTAAGGGTGATAGTACCCTATGAAGAACACTAGACCAATGGAAATGGAAATGTGTCCCACAGGTTGGAGTTTGGAAAAAATGAGTTGAAGTTTTATCTTTGATATGATGGTATTAAGAAATGAAATGTTATTGGATTTAAAGTGGTGTAATGTTGGAAAATGGAGCAATTGTAACTCCAAGGATGAGTGAAATTAGTACAGTGTTGAAGTGGGCTCATAACCCACAGGCCCAGGAATTAATAAGGGTCAAGTACCCTTTGGAAGAAGAAATTTTGGCAAGACTGCGATTTGATCGTGAGACGTTTTGTAGGGCGTTACGCAAAAACCCGAGAGTTGTGAAGAAACGATAGATGTTTTGTTTGGCTTGCAGAATCAATGGATTTTCCGAACTTGGTTCGTTGACAAGAGAAATTCTGCAATGCTTGTGAGGATGACCGAGTGTTAGAATGCGAGATTCGCTAAACCATGTACAAGGTAATGATTTGGGTGCGGGATGGATTGATCACCATACCGATTTACCCGTATCATTCGCTCTTGCTATTTGGAATGGTAAATCTGAGGGACTTGCCCATAGTAAAGTGACGACGCTCGTTGAAGCCTTGCTTAAGCCTTAGAATGGTATGATGATAAACCCATGTACATGGCAGTCGTTGCCAATCGTAGGATATACGGTGAGATTTAGCCGAGACCCATTTCCTGTAGAAGAAACCATACATGGTTGATCGCCACAAGATTTTCAATAGTTGTTTAGTATTGGCGCCAGATCCTCAACTGAGAAGACCCTGTCTCGGAAGAACCTTAATTACCATGAAGGACTCATGATTTTGATAAAAGAGGTTATGCCCTTACCGGGAGAGCACCAGGGAAAGAGTTACCCTGGAATATGAGGAGACTAACATTGTTAACCCAAAGGAATGGAGTACATGAGTTTTGTCGGAACAATAACCATGCTTCTAAGTGTGGTAGCACACTAGACTATACAGATCAATGGATTTGCTAGAAGACCCCCAAACCCTAACCCTTTTCTTGCTAGCCTCTTCGAATCTCGAGGACGAGATTCATTTTAAGTGTGGTAGGTTTGTAACATCCCAAAATTCTAAATTTTGGAATGTTATATTAGATAAATAACTATGCTTGTTGTCTGATTGTTTGTTTGACTGATTGAGTGAAATTGAGTGGAATTTGAAACTTTTGAAAGTTGAATGAGAGGGAATGAAATGACTTTCCCAAACTTTCCCCTTTGCCCTTTTTAGATCTCAATGAATTCAAGTTCATTCCAACACCAAACCCTAGAGTGAAGATGACATGACTTCTTCCATTTGGAATGAAAAGGGTTTTGGAAAGATTTGGATTTCAACTGAAAATATTTCAAATTCAAAGCTTTATGCAACTCTATGATTTTCATGAGAGAAGATAAAATGACTTCTTCAATTATATGAAATATGAGTTGGAGGTTAAAAAGAATCAAATTGAAAGTCATTTGAAAGTATCTTGAAAACCCTTTTCAAATTTGAGTTTTATTTGAATTTTTATAAAGTTTGGATTTTGCCCCTGGAAAAATGTTCAAATGATAGGAATATTCCCCGATCATTTTGATATATATATATGTCCTATATAAAATATTTATATTCTATATATTTTCTCTCTGTTTTATTTTGAAAAAAAAAATGGAAAAGGAAAACCTCAGCGCCACCAGAACCACTCGCCCACCAATGCCGAGGCAACCCTTGCAGCGCCAAAGCAGCCAACTGCCTGGATCGCGCCGAGCCGGCCCAGCTGCGCCAACCGACCGAGCACTCGCCCGAATCGGTTTCGCCTCGGCCACCCGCCCGTTCCCCGTTCCCCCTCTCTCGCTGACACTGGCCCCCACCCCGTCACCTTCCCCTCGCCCCCTCGCCCACGCAAACCAGCGTCGCCGCTCGCCGGAGATCCCGTGAGATCCGGGATCCGCCGCGAATCCCGCGCCCGCGTGGCCCCTCGTCCAACTCGAGGCCGCCCGCCTATATATACCCCCACCCACCCAGTTCCCCCTCGCCCCACCCGACGCGCTCCTCCCTCCGCCTTGCGCTCATGGGAGACCGAGCACGCCGCCGCCATTGCCACCGTCCCGACCCACCCCGGCCACCCCGAGCTCGCCTGACCCCACCCGGACTCCCTCGCCCAGCGCCGCCGCACCGCGGAGGTCCCGCCGACGCCCCGACCACCGGAGTCGCCGGAACGATCGCCGCCCGAGCCGCCCGAGCCGTCGCCGACCGGTAAGTCGCCGGACCCCTCCTCACCGTTAGATCCAACGCGTCTGACTTAGATTAGATTCCCAGAAGAAATATGTTATTAAATAAAACCGGGTTTTAGTTCCGGTTTAATTTTAGTTAGGGTTTTTAGTTGAACCGGCCCGACTCGGTTTAACCCTAGGGCCCGTTTTAGTTATGTTACGCCCAGGGCGTTAGATAGGCCCATTAGCCCGTTTTTCTTTATTTTTCGTTTTCTGTTTTAACAGAATAGTTTCAGATTTGAAAAATTCATATCTTTTAATCTACTTAATAGTTTTAGGTGATTCTTTTTTTGTTGGTTTGCAAATTTCCTATAGTTTCTGTAGAAAATATAATTAGCCATGTTAAAATTATTTAAAATTGCTTTATTTTAGATTTAGACAGAATAGTAAATCTGCTATAAAAGGAGTTAGGAATATTATTTTTTAATGATTCTTTTTGTCACAACTTTGTTTTGACATTGCCTAACCATAGGAATTTATTTGGGAAATTTTAGAATTAATAAAAAATAGTTTTAATCAGAATCATGTTATTCCTATTTATTTAACTAGCTCTGTTTTCCTATTGTTTTAATTAGCAAATCATTTTATTTCTGTTATGTGATAGTTTATTCTAGGTTAGTTTCTGTAACTTTAGAGCATGAACTTTTATTTATAATAAATAAAACTTTTATTTTATTTTTCTTACTAAAATTTGCTTTAGGCCTAATAGGAGTTTTATAATGGATTTTAAAGTGATTCTTTTTGCTCCTAGTTGCATAATGCATTCTTTTCTGTTAAGTTAGCATAAAACCATGATTAGGTTCTGTTGAGAAAAATTTTGTAATGTAAAACTATTTTAGTTGTTGCTTGAAGTAGGAAAACTTTGAGTTGGATTTCTTTGAGTTTTCCTTTGGGTTTTTGATTCGTTTGTTTTGTGTGTTTCATATTACTATTTGTTATGTTAAGTGATCATATGCTATGTGCTTATTATGGTTATTGTTTGCCTCGGTAGAATTTCCGAGTCTGAAGCTTGCTACCACGAGTCCCTAGTTTTCAAGATCGTCGACAAGGCAAGTTCACTTTGACCATGCTTTCATACCTATGTTTTATTGCATTTAGTGGCATCTTTGCAACAACCCTCCAAAGAGTGATATTGAATCCTTGTAGTTGAGTAGTATGCATGAGGTAGGAACCCATCACCCGTTATCAAGCCCGGACGTTATTTATTTTAATGCTACGCTATTGTAGACGGGGTTGGTATGAGTGCTCGGGAGTGGTGTGAGAATGGAGGATCTCGTCAATGGCGACAACTCCATGATGGAATCTGCAAGGACTGCATCTTCAAGGCCTCAAGACTTCAAGACTCGAGACAAGAATTCAATACACACTCTTGGGTGAAGGATGGTTGACGGGCACCTGGAGAAACCGGTGGTTGGCCGGGATGCATGGAGAAGCGCCATGACATCTTGCGGAAAGCTTCACCCAGACTCAAAGAGACGGAAGAATACTTCATGCCGGAAGCTACCTGTGCAACCGCAAGTCATTATGGGCTCGCTTGGTTGACCTTAGTTGTGACTGGCTGGGGCGGTGCTAGCAGATGTAGAACTACGGTAGGATTGGATGAGCACCGGACGGTGGTCGGGGAACTCTTGGAAGACCATGTTTGGTCATCTTGTTCTCAAACACCACGAAGTGCGAGAACATAAAAGAGGATCGAATCTTGCGGGTAAAGTGTACAAACCTCTGCAGAGGGTTTAAACCTAATCGATTAGCCGTGTCCCGATTACGGACAATTTGAGCCTCTGGACTTGGATCTATCTCGGAACTCTCAACACCGGATGATAACTTAATTATGGGCAACTTATGATGATTTTGGCTATGAGACATCGGTTGGCGGAACCATGTCATGATAGAAAACTCCATAGTACAGACTCAGTTATTTCTTTGATGTAGGGAAAATAAAATCAGCTTTTATGCAAAACAAAACTCAGACCACGAGCCACAAAGCCATATTGCATATAGTATAGTTTTATTATCTGTTTTCTCATGTTGTGATCTTGCGGTACATTCAATGTCTTGACCTACACGGCTGCAACGTATCATGTTGCGAGATACTTTCTTCCGACGTAAGAGTATGCAGTGCAGGTTACGGTCTACACTCAACCTGCCGATGGCGTTGATGGGACTCCACACCGACTAATTGTTTCCGCCGAGTATTATGAGGTATATATCATTTACGTTATTTATACATGTGATTGCACTTTGATATATACATTGATGTCCGTGTGTGCCAAAGATACCGATCGAGGATGGCACAGAAACACAGAGGCTTGACCGTCTGAGATCGGGTCGCTACATGTTATATCGGGAGAAGGTATAGCAGTAGATCTCGCCAAGGTTCAGTTAGTCACTGAGTGGCTGGCACGCACTTCAGTTAGCGAGATCCGCAGTTTTCTTGAACTCGCGGGATACTATCGGAAATTCATTGAGAATTTTTCCAAGATTGAGAAACCCATGACGGAGTTATTGAAGAAGGATACCAAATTCCAATGGACGTAAGAATGTGAGGCGAGTTTTCAGGAGTTGAAGAAACGTTTGACTACAGCCCCAGTGCTGATTCTGCCGGATATATGCAAGGACTTCCAAGTGTATTGTGATTCTTCGCGCTTAGGACTTGGAGGTGTACTTATGCAAGATGGAAGAGCTGTTTCGTATGCATCTCGACAGCCTCGACCCCATGAGTTGAACTATGCTACGCATGATTTGGAGTTAGCAGCCATAGTGCATGCACTCAAGACTTGGAGACATTACCTTATCGGAAACCGTTGTGATGCGTACACGGATCATAAGAGTTAGAAGTACATTTTCACATAGAAGGAGCTGAACCTCAGGCAAAGGAGATGGTTGGAGCTTATAAAGGATTATGACATGAAGCTGCACTATCATCCAGGCAAGGCCAATGTCGTAGCAGACGCTTTGAGACGGAAGAGTTATGCTAATACCCTCGTAACCGAAGGATTGCAAAAGGAGTTAGCCAAGGATCTCAGGGAACTTCGTTTGGAGATTGTTCCTAGAGGTTTTGTTGCAGCAATGGAAGTTCAGTCTACATTGTTGGGAAAGATTCGAGAAGCTCAGAAGGATGACAAAGAGATTGCAGAGATAAAGGAGAGAATGAGCAAAGGAAAGGCCAAAGGTTTTCGTGAGGATGAGCACGACACCTTATGGTTTGAGGACCGTGTTTATGTGCCCAACAACGCAGAGATCAGGAAATTGATACTTCAGGAAGCTCATGACTCGCCATACTTGATACACCCCGAAAACACCAAGATGTATTTGGATTTGAAGGACCGTTTCTGGTGGACTGGTATGAAAAAGGATATTGCCGAGTATGTAGCTATATGTGATGTCTGTCAGAGAGTAAAGGTCGAACATCAGAAGCTAGCAGGATTATGCAGCCTATGTCGATACCCGAATGGAAGTGGGACAATCTTGGCATGGATTTCATCACCGGATTGCCCAGGACCCGATCAGGATATGATTCTATCTGGGTAGTAGTGGATCATTTGACCAAAGTGGCTCACTTTATCCCAATGAAAACCACCTATACAAGTGTGAAGTTGGCCAAGATATATATGACCAGGATCGTATGTCTGCACGGAGTTCCAAGGACCATCGTATCAGATAGAGGGACACAATTTACTTCAAAGTTTTGGCATCAGCTGCACTAGACTTTGGGTACCAGGCTAGAGTTTAGCACCGCTTTTCACCCGCAGACAGATGGACAGACCGAGAGAGTCAATCAGATTCTGGAGGACATGTTAAGAGCTCGTGCATTGGATTATGGATCTAGTTGGGATGACAACTTGCTCTACGCAGAGTTCTCTTACAACAACAGCTACCAGGCCAGTTTGAAGATGGCACTGATCGAAGCACTGTATGGAAGAAGATGCCGAACACCGTTGATGTGGGATGAGGTTGGAGACCGCCAGTTGTTTGGACCAGATTTGATCAAGGAGTCTGAAGAGAAGGTTAAACTGATTCGAGACCGACTGAAGGTAGCTCAGTCCGGGCAGAAGAGTTATGCAGATTCAAAAGGCAAGGAGGTAACCTATGAAGTCGGAGACCGAGCATATCTTCGCGTATCACCGCTCCGAGGAGTTAAGCGTTTTGGGGTGAAGGGAAAGTTAGCCCCGAGATTTGTAGGACCGTACCGTGTTTTGGAACGTACGGCAGAGGTAGCCTACAAGTTGGAGTTACCTGAAGGACTGTCAGGAGTTCATGAGGTGTTTCACGTATCCCAGTTGAAGAAGTGCCATGCAGAGATGGCCGATATACCGCTAAGAGATACAGTGCCCCTGGAAGCAATTCAGTTGGACAGTGATCTGACCTATGAGGAGAAACCGGTCAAGATTCTCGAGTTTGCTAGCCGAGTGACCCGCATCAAGGTTATCAAGTTTTGCAAAGTTCAGTGGAGCCACCATACCGAGGATGAAGCCACCTGGGAACGAGAGGATGATCTACGAAAAGACCACCCACACCTATTTTCTAGCCAACCCGAATCTCGAGGGCGAGATTCATCTTAAGGGGGGCAGGTTCGTAACATCCCAAATTTTCAATTTGGAATGTTATACATAGTTCATACATGCATATCATATTTTTATTGCATTTCATTTCGCGATCCTCGAAATTCTAAGCAACTCAAGGACCCTCGAAGAGAGTTGGGGATTTCACCATTTTCATATTTGAATTTTATCAAATATTGGAACAAGGGTCATTTGTTTTAATTATTTTTCTCTCCAAAAATATTTTATATCAAAATATATGAGAGGGGATAATATGACTTCCCCAAAATAATGAAACATTGGAGGAAAATATTAAAAACAAATAAACATTTTTTCTTGGATTTTATTGCTATTTTATTTGAATTAGGAAAAATACGCGTTTTTCAAAATTGCATTAGAGTCCTAAATAAATGTTCACCTTCTCCGGTAGATTTTTAGAGGACGGGGAAAATTTATTTCAGGATATTTGGAGTCCGTTTAGTATTTCTTTTCTTCATTTTTCTGTGACACGTTTAAAAAACGGAACCGACTCCGGGCCGTACTCGGCCGGGACTCACCAGGCCGGCCCCTCTTATAAGCCGCCCAAGCCGCCGTCCCAGCCCACCAGCGCGCCGCAAACCCTAACCGCCGCCGCCTTGCCGCCGCGCGCCGCCGGAGTTGTCGCCCCGCCGCCGGAGTTTCCGCCGCCGCCGATGCATTTGCCGAGGTAGCTGCCGACTTTTTTAGAAACCGTTCGGTTTATTTCGAACCCTAGATCTGTTTTTTTGGTTCGTTCGGTTTTTTTGGTTTAGTTATTTTGCGGATGTTCATCCGTACGTTTGTTTTAACGAACGTCGTTCACCCGTTAGTCACAGACAACGAATGTTCGTTCATTAGCCTGTTCGTCAGTTTTTCTTTTTCCAGGGTTTTCCGCGATTATTTTCGATCGCGATTTCTGACCCGATTTTCGTTCTAGTATAACTTCTCGCTCGTTTATCGGAAGCACGCGATTCAAGCGCCTAGATCTTCGTTTCGAAGCCCTCTTTACGTTTAACCAACTTGAACAAGATTTTGGTACTATAAAATTTGACTTTAGTCCAGATTAGTAATCAGATCTTGTTTCTTTCGTAGTTTGAGTTTCGTTGCTCCGTTTGATTTGATTCTTTTTGCCAACCGAAGTTCATTAGTTGAACTATCTGGTTAGATCTTCTTATTTGAGTTTTACCCATGCATCTTTGCTTGATTGCTTATGTATGCTATTGTTTGTTTGCGACAGAATTTCCGGAGTGCGAAGCGTGCTACTACGAGTCTCTAGGTTTTGCGGATCGTCAGCAAGGCGAGTAACACTTTGATCATATCCCTTTAATACCTAGGTTTTTATGCATTAGCTCCAATCCTCAAACACTGCATGGTTAGGATGTGATTAACTTGTGGGTATTGGGAAGTAGTTGATGAGGTAGAACCTATTGCCCTGTTTATTATTAAACCCTTGGGAGTTACTTCTATGTTATGCTTATACTGCTATGCTATGCTCGTAGATGTGGTTTGGCTGAGTGAATCCATAACAGATGTGAGATGATTATTTAATGGTTCAACTTAAGGTGGCAACTTTAATACACATCTGGGTGGATTGCTTGTTTGGGCACCTGGAGAATCCAGTGTTGTCCTAGGATATCCCGGAGTAGCCGTGTGATAATCCTATGGTCCGCCACCCAGGCTCAAAGGGATCTGAGATATTTCATGCTAGAAACTTCTGTGTGCAGCCAAAAGCTATTATGGGCTCTAGCATAGTTGAGTAAGTTGCGTGACCTCTTCCAGTGGTAGGCTAGCAGATGTAGAGGTATGTAGGTTGGTACTGTCTACCCGGGGTTAGAGTTAATGCTTCTGAAAGACTGTGTCTCGGTCATCCGTTTCTCAAACACCATGAAGTGCAAGAAATCCAACAGAGGAGATCGAGTCTTATGGGGTAAAGTGCACAAACCTCTGCAGAGTGTACAATCTAATCATGGTTAGTCGTGTCCCCGGTTATGGACATCTTGAGTATCTAGTACTTGGATTATCATATGCATCTCATCACTCTAATTCAATATGTTGGGTTGATAATTACTTTAATTGGGATTGAGTTGGAGGAACCTTCTCAATGATGTTTCAACTACCATGATAGTTAAATAAAAATATATTCCTTTGATGTAGGGAAAAATTGGCTTTTCGCAAAACAATATAACCATAGAGCCTTTCCACCAGCCAAATATGCATATAGTGATAGCATTATTTTTGTTCTTGCTCTACTGTGTTATTTTGCCAGCATATTCCATGTGCTGACCCGTTTTCGGGCTGCAACGTATTATGTTGCAGACTTTTCAGACGACGAGTAAAGGTGCGATAGGTCGTTGTTGTGCACCT
Source organism: Aegilops longissima (assembly GCA_021605205.1). NCBI lineage: Eukaryota > Viridiplantae > Streptophyta > Magnoliopsida > Poales > Poaceae > Aegilops > Aegilops longissima. The sequence continues at coordinate 407,166,980 of CM038678.1, read as the reverse complement.
CAGCTATGCTGTTGGAGTTGATGGACTCACTTTATCTTCCAAGCCTTCCGCTGTTATCTTATTTAGATGGCCTTAAGCCATATTTATTGTAATAAGTTCTCTTTGGAGACATTCGATGTAATAAGTGTGTGATTGCTACTCTGTTATAAATCCTTTGAGTACTGTGTGTGTCAGCATTACCGATCCAGGGATGACACTGAAGCACAGAGACTTGCCCGTTTGAGGTCGGGTCGCTACAAGAAACAAGTAGACACATAACAGGTTTAGGATGTACTAGTATATGAAACTCATTTCGGTGAACCAGTTCATTAATAAGGTGGACAGGATTAAACCACCAAGTCTTCTATTGCCAAGTAGTACATAATAAAAGCATCAAACAAACATATATCTATGTCTATGGCACTACATTGTCTTGGCAAATCAAAATAGAGACACGGTTCGAATCATATCAGTTCAAGACAAAGCAGCACTGAAAGAATACAAAGTGTGGGAAACTACACGGCACAACAAGATTTCAGATGGGTACCACGGGTCTACATGTACAACAACACTATTGGCTCTGTTGTGATGCTAGTAATGTGCATGATATGAGAAGTCATCTGTATACACAATTGAAATTGAAATCAACAGAGCTATTTATAAGAGAAAATCTGTTAAAGAAACATGCGTAAACATACCTGTTGTGCCATTGGAGTTTCGATTGGATCCTTCAATCTAAAATTAAGTTTCTATGAGTAAATATAGTGATACGAGAGCAAAGCAGTATGCACGATAGCAATGGAATCTTAAATGAGAACAATTGTTCTTCAGGTTTAAGCACTTGTTCTACATGAATAGAGTACATTAAGACGCAGGCATATAGTACTTAAAAATAAAAAATGAGCTCATAGACCTTACCACATTCTTGGTTCAGGACCAGTATAGAACAAGGCGTTCCCAGTCATCGTCCAGTAAATGTGTCTTAGGAGAACGTAAGGGAATTTGATGAGTTTCTTTGCCAGAGAAGTACGTTTTCTTCAGGTAATTTTGATACTGCCACCAAGCATACTTGAAGATAGCAGAGGTATTAGCATAGGTTACCTCATCCTGAGTTTCCAAATCGGTCCTTCTGTATAGAGAAAAATGGGATTTTTTTGTATTATAACCATCATGGAGGTAGAATGTATGGGACAAAGCAAAGTAATTGCCATGAATAACATTACTTACACATAACTCCTGGACAAATACCTGCAACCCGCATTTTCCTTCATCTTCAGTATAATATTTCCATGATGGGAAGATACGCACATAGGATTTAACAACATCAAATGCGATAGATGCTAAACTACGAATGGCTGGTTATGCTTCCTCCACAGGAATAGGTGTACTAACTGGTGGAGTTGGGGTTCGCCATGGTAGTACTAGCGCTTTGGGCACTGGAGCTGCCTTACTAACTGCTCTTGTTTGGGACCTCTATGGTGGAGATGGTGCTGTGTCAACATGAACCGGGTTACTATCTGCTGGGGTTGGGGTTAGATTGGGTGAAGCTAGTTCTCTGTCCATCACAGTGGGGGTACAATCTGCGAGAGTCTGGGTTATGTGTGGTAGGGCTGGTTCTCGTGCATGTACAACCGGGTGCTATCTCCACCAAGAGGTAGCACTGTTTTATTTGAAGACCGTGTTCTTACTCCGCTAGATATTACCATCACCTGCTCCAATTCAAATGGCTGATAAACAGGAACCATAGTTGAATGTACATACATTGTATGAGAGATAGATGCAATAGATAGTTCATACGTCTCCAACGTATCTATAATTTTTGACTGTTCCATGCTGTTATATTATCAATCTTGGATGTTTTACAATCATTTATAGCAACTTTATATCATTTTTGGGACTAACCTATTGGTATAGTGCCCAGTGTCAGTTGTTGTTTTTTGCTTGTTTTTTTACTTCGCAGGAAATCAATACCAAACGTAGTCCAAACGCAACAAAACTTTTTGGTGATTTTTCTGGACCAAAAGACACACGATGGGCCAAGAAAGTACCTGAGGGGGGCTCCAAGGGGAGCACAACCCACCAGGGCGCGCCTGGGGGCCCAGGCGTGCCCAAGTGGGTTGTGCCCACCTCGGTGGCCTCCCGCGCCGCCTCTTTGCTCTATAAATACCCCAATATACTAGAAATCCCTAGGGGAGTCGACGAAAATCAATTACAGCCGCCGCAAGATCCATAAACCACAGATCCAATCTGGAAACCATCACGGAGGGGTTCATCATCCTCATTGGTGCCTCTCCAATGATGCGTGAGTAGTTCATTGTAGACCTACTGGTCCGTAGTTACTAGCTAGATGGCTTCCTCTCTCTCTTTTGATTCTCAATGCAATGGTCCCTTGGAGATCTATTTGATGTAACTCTTTTTGCGGTGTGTTTGTTGGGATCCGATGAACTTTGAGTTTATGATCAGATCTATGTTTTTATCCATGAAAGTTATTTGAGTTCTTTGAACTCTTATATGCATGATTACTTATAGCCTCGTATTTCTTCTTCGAATCTTTGGTTTATTTAGGACAACTAGATCGATTTTTCTTGCCATGGGAAGAGGTGCTTTCTGATGGGTTTGATCTTACGGTGCTTGATCCCAGTGACAGAAGGGGAAACAACACGTATGTATCGTTGCCATTAAGGATAACAAGATGGGGTCTATTTCTACATAAATAGATCTTGTCTACATCATGTCATCGTGCTTATTGCATTACTTCGTTTCTCCATGAACTTAATACACTACATGCATGCCGGATAGTGGTCCATGTGTGGAGTAATAGTAGTAGATGAAGGTTTGAGTCGGTCTACTAATCTTGCTCGTGATGCCTATACAATGATCATTGCATGGATATCATCATGATTATTTGAAGTTATATCAATTGCCCAACAGTAATTTGTTTACCCACTATTTGCTATTTTTCTCGAGAGAAGCCACTAGTGAAATGTACGGCCCCCGGGTCTCTTCTTTATTATATTTGCCTTTGCAATCTATTTTTATTTGCTTTTATTTTCGTATCTATATTATCCAAAAACACAAAAATACCTCGCTGAATTTTATTTGCCTTTATTTTCATCTATCAATCTATCACAATTTTTATCCCGTCTACTTGCCAATTTCTAGCACCTTTGCCCGAAAGGGATTGACAACCCCTTTAATATGTCGGGTTGCGAGTATTTGTTATTTGTGTGCAGGTGTCGTTCACATAGTGTTGCGTGGTTCTCCTACTAGTTCTATAACCTTGGTCTCATCACTGAGGGAAATACCTACCGTTGCTGTGCTGCATCATCCCTTCCTCTTTGGGGAAATACCGACGTAGTCCAAGCCGCATCAAAAGGAATTTCTGGCGCCGTTGCCGGGGAGACATCATCAACATCTACCAGGTTCCTAATCAAAAATCTCATCTCCTTGCAATTTTCATTATTTGCCATTTGCCTCTCATTTTCATCTCCCCCACTTCACAAAAATTTGCCGTTTTATTTGCTTTCTTTCCGTTTGCCTTTTTCGTGTCAGATCTCTTGTTTGCTTGTGTTGCCATGTGTCTCTTATTTGCTTGCATCTTCGCTTGCTAAAAATCTATTGATATGGATCCTCATCCACTTGCTAATCTTTTTAAAAGACCAAATTATGATGAACAAATTGCTATTGAGTTGAGTGCACTAGATTATCTTTATGAAGTTTTGCTTGAGATTCGTGAATCTGAAAATTGTGATGAAGTGTTAAAAGAAGGAATTTATAAAGTGATTCATGATAGCTCCTTGGATGAAAATCATGATTGCAATGATGTTATTATAAATTCTATTAAAGTCAATTATGCTAATAATATGCAAATCCCCAAGCTTGGGGATTGTAATATTGCTATGTCCACTACTTATTGCAATGATCATGATTGGGGTGATAATGATTCTTATGATCTTGATAGTTTATTTAAGCCTCATGATGAATATGTTCGCAATAATATTTAAAGTGGGTTTGGAGAGGTAATGACTTTAGTTGATGATAATCCCACTATATTGGAAGAGTGTCAACTTTGCATGCATGTGGATCATGTAGAGAGTATGTTATGTGATAGCTATATTGTTGAATTCGAATATGATCCCAGATATAATTATTATTAGAGAGGAAAATATGGTTGTAGAAATTTTCATGTTACTAAATTACCACTCGTTATGTTGAGATTGATATTGCTTCTTTTTTCTTCCTTGCATATGGTAGTTTTTGCTTGCTTGATAAATTGTTTTCCTACAAAATGCCTATGAATAGGAACTATGTTAGACTTAAATTTGTTTTTCACATGCTACATGATGCTCTCTTCGTGTTTCAATTCCTATATTTCATGTGAGCATCATAGAAGTCTCAATGCCTAGCTAGGGGCATAAAACGATAGCGCTTGTTGGGAGGCAACCCAATGAATAAAAATTATTTTTGTCTTTTTCTTTCTGTTCTTGAGTGTTTGCACAATTATGCTACTATTATGATTGTGTTTTTTATGTTTTAATTAGTGTTTGTGCCAAGCAAAGCCTTTGGGATCATGTTGGGTGATAGTTGATTTGATCTTGCTGAAAAACAGAAACTTTTTCACTCACGAAAATAATTCTCATTTTTAACAGAAGTGCGATAAAATACTGATTCTTTTTGAAGAATATTAATATACAAATTGCCTATGTTGTCCTAAATTTTTAGAAATTTTGGAGTTACAGAAGTATTTGAAATATTCAGATTGCTACAAACTATTCTGTTCTTGACAGATTTTGTTTTCTTTGCATTGTGTGCTTGTTTTAATGATTTATGGTTTCCTTTGAAGAGTTTTTGCCATATAAAAGTTGGAATACAATAGATATAATGCAAAAATAAGATATGAATGGATTTTCAACAGTACTTATAGTAGTGATTTGCTTTCTTATACTAACGGATCTCACGAAGGTTTTGTTGAGTTTTATGTGATTTAAGTTTTCAAGTTTTGGGTGATATTACGATGGATGAAGGAATAAGGAGTAAGAAGAGCCTAAGCTTGGGGATTCCCATGGCATCCCAAGATATTATCTAAAGATAAGCAAGCAACTAAGCTTGGGGATGCCCAAGTGGCATCCCCTCTTTCTTCTAACGACCATCGGTATTTTACTTGGAGCTATATTTTTATCCGTCACATATCATGAGTTTTGCTTGGAGATTCTTATATGATTTGAGTTTTTGCTTGTTTTGCTTTGTATTTTTTAGTCATGAATCCTTGCTGGACACACCTATTTGAGAGAGCCAAAATTAAGCTATGACTTGTTAGAATTGCTCTCTATGCTTCACTTAAATCTTTATAAGCTATGGAATTAATCTAGTGCTTCACTTATATATTTTTTAGCACGGTGTGCTTTAGTATTTTTGAAGAAATCCTCTCATGCTTCACTTAGATTTATTTGAGAGTTAGTATTTTTTAAGAAATTCTGCCATGCTTCATTTAAATTATTTTGAGAGAAGAATTTATTTATGCCCATGTTCTTCACTTAGATTTGTTTGAGCTATCAAAAGCAACATATGAAATTAGTCCCAAAGTGATACATATCCAAGAGGTATATAATAAAAACTTCCATGAAGATCATTGGACAAAATAAACTTCATTCCTTGTAATAGTTTTGCGATATGATGATATAATATGTGAGTCATGTTGATGAGTAATTATGCTTTAGTAAGAACATTGGTGTTAAGGTTTATGATTCCCTATGCAAGCACGAAAGTAATAGTTATGCAATGAAATTTACATCCTACTTGTGGTGCATTATTCGGTGTTAGTTATGCTTAATGCTCACTTATGAGATTTTTTGTTTCTTGGTTGGATGCTTCTCAATCTTTTGCTAACCTTCATTTGCACTAAGTATGATCACTACTTGTGCATCCAAAACCTTTAAACCAGTTTTGCCATATGAGTCCACTATACCTACCTATATGCGGTATTATTTTGCCGTTCTAAGCAAATTTGTATGTGTCATCTCTAATTTTCAAAATAAATTTCTCTTTTGTGTGCTCGTACCTCTCATGAAACGGTAGGGTGTGGATGATATATTTCCATGCTAGATGTGTTATCCTCAAGATGAGTGTTTATTCACTTGTCATTGCACGAGAGTATGGCAAAGGTATTAGGGATGCCCAGTCCTGAAATGAAAAATGAATTTACTTTATGTTGTCAAATAATAAATTCCTTGGAAAGTGTTGGTATGGAAGGCACCCGTGGATACGGTTAGCCATGGAAAGTGAAAGTATGGTGGAAAAAGGAATACACTTTTATTTCTGTTTGGGAACCGCCTATGATATATCTAGCATGGAAAGTATTGGGAACTAATAGATCGTTTTCATTGACAGGAAAACCATGCCACCCAAAATGTTTTTTATCTCTATCTTTTTCGCTTTGAGCTTTGGCACCTCTACAAATCCCTACTTCCCTATACAATGAGTCTCCATCTTCTCTTATAAAGCACCAACTAAGGGGCACTATGATTGTACTTGAGCATTGGGTGTAGCTAATATGCGAGTGTGTTTCATGAATGGATCAATGATTGAGCATAATGGGCTAGGGATAACTTGCTTTAGTGTTGATATTTTGAAAGACATGGTTGCTTGTTGATATGCTTGAGTATTGAAATCTTCATGTCAAAACTAGACTATTGTTTTGAATCATATAAAAGTCCAAATGTCCATGCTACAAAGAAAAGAATATGTGATGAACATGTTAGGCAGCATTCCACATCAAAAGTTCTGTTTTTATCATTTACCTACTCGAGGACGAGCATGAATTAAGCTTGGGGATGCTAATATGTCTCCAACGTATCTATAATTTTTTACTGTTCCATGCTGTTATATTATCAATCTTGGATGTTTTACAATCATTTTATGGCAACTTTATATCATTTTTTGGGACTAACCTATTGACATAGTGCCCAGTGCCACTTGTTGTTTTTTGCTTGTTTTTTACTTCGCAGGAAATGAATACCAAAGAGAGTCCAAACGCAGCAAAACTTTTTGGTGATTTTTTCTGGACCAGAAGACACACGATGGGCCAAGAAAGTACCTGAGGGGGGCTCCGAGGGGAGCACAACCCAGGCACGCCCAGGTGGGTTGTGCCCACCTCGGTGGCCTCCCGCACCACCTCTTTTGCTCCATAAATACCCCAATATTCCAGAAACCCTAGGGGAGTCGACGAAAATCAATTCCAGCCGCCGCAAGTTCTAGAAACCGCAGATCCAATCTAGAAACCATCACGGAGGGGTTCATCATCCTCATTGATGCCTCTCCGATGATGCTTGAGTAGTTCAATATAGACCTACGGGTCCGTAGTTAGTAGCTAGATGGCTTCCTCTCTCTCTCTCTCTCTCTCTCTCTCTCTCTCTCTCTCTCTCTCTCTTTTGATTCTCAATACAATGGTCTCTTGGAGATCTATTTGATGTAACACTTTTTGCGGTGTGTTTGTTGGGATCCATGAACTTTGAGTTTATGATCAGATCTATGTTTTTATTCATGAAAGTTATCTGATTTCCTTGATCTTTCATATGCATGATTACTTATAGCCTCGTATTTCTTCTTTGGATCTTTGGTTTAGTTAGGCCAACTAGATCATTTTTCTTGCCATGGGAAGAGGTGCTTTGTGATGGGTTCGATCTTACGGTGCTTGATCCCAGTGATAGAAGGGGAAACGACACGTATGTATCGTTGCCATTAAGGATAACAAGATAGGGTCTATTTCTACATAAATAGACCTTGTCTACATCATGTCATCGTTCTTATTGCATTACTCCGTTTCTCTATGAACTTAATACACTAGATGCATGCTGGATAGTGGTCGATGTGTGGAGTAATAGTATTAGATGCAGGCAGGAGTCGGTCTACTAATCTTGGATGTGATGCCTATATAATGATCATTGCCTGGATATCGTCATGATTATTTGAAGTTCTATCAATTGCCCAACAATAATTTGTTTACCCGCCGTATGCTATTTTTCTCGAGAGAAGCCACTAGTGAAATCTACTGCCCCGGGTCTCTTCTTTATTATATTTGCCTTCTCGGTCTATTTTTATTTGCTTTTATTTTCAGATCTATTAATCCAAAAATACAGAAATACCTTTCTGAAATTTATTATTGTTTATTTTATCTCGCGTTGCCGCGAGATCTATTTATCCAATCTACTACAATTTTACCTATCTTTATACCCGTGAGGGATTGACAACCCCTCTCTTACATCGGGTTGCAAGTATTTTGTTCTTTGTGTGCAGGAGCTGTTTACGTGGTGTTGCGTGGTTCTCCTACTGGTTCGATAACCTTGGTCTCATCACTGTGGGAAATACCTACCGTAGATGTGTTGCGTCATCCCTTCCTCTTTGGGGAAATACCGACGTAGTTAAAGCCGCACCAATAGTGTGGAAAAAAGAGGGCATGAAATAGTTGAGATGTATATTTTTTAATAAAAAGGATAGCACTACATAATTTCGCATATATGATGTCTATCTAAACTGGATAGCATAGCATGACATACTTCAAAGATATGATGACTAACTAAACAGGATGCATGAGATAATTATATGATGTCTTTAGTAAACAGGTTCACACGACATAATTCACATACATGTTATCTGAGTAATCAGGATCGCATGATTTAATTCACATATGTGATTTATATGCTAAGCAGAGGGCATTTGCATATATGATGTCTGAACTAAGAACATGATGTTGAATATTGTGTATATGATGTCTAAACTATGCAATGCAAGACACCATATGCATGATATGAGCAGTATAACCGTGCCAAGTTAGAGCATACACCGCGGTGGGGGAATAGGACTGGTGTAACGCCCTCGATGCGGCTATATCTCCCACGTGTCGAAGCACGACTTAGAGGCATAACCGCATTGAAAGCAATGTCGCAAGTGAGGTAATCTTCACACAACCCATGTAATACATAAGGGAAAGAGATACATAGTTGGCTTACAGTCGCCACTTCACACAATACATAAATAAACATCCATCATTCAGATTACACTCAAGGTCCGACTACGGAACCAAAATAAAAGAAGATACCCCAAATGCTAAACAGATCCCCGATCGTCCCAACTGGCTCCACTCTCGATCATCGGGAAAGACACATAGTAACGACCACGTTCCTCATCGAACTCCCACTTGAGCTCGGTTGTGTCACCTGACCGCATCGTCGGCACGACCTGCAACTGTTTTGGTAGAATCTGTGAGTCACGGGACTCAGCAATCTCACACCCGCGATATCAAGACTATTTAAGCTTATAGGAAGGACAGAGTTGTGAGGTGGAGCTGCAGCAGCGACTAGCATATATGGTGGCTACATTCGCAAAAGAGAGCGAGAAGAGAAGCAAGCACGCAGGCGTGAAGCTAGTAGCGATCAAGAAGTGATCCTGAAACTACTTACGTCAAACATAACTCCAACACCGTGTTCACTTCCGGACTCCGAGAAGAGACCATCACGGTTACACACGCGTTGATGTGTATTTTAATTAAGGTCAACTTCGGTTTTCTACAACCGACATTAACAAATTCCCATCGCCTCATAACCGCGGCACGGCTTTGAAAGATAATACCTGCAGGGTGTCCCAACTTAGCCCATTATAAGCTCTCACGGTCAACGAAGGATATTCCTTCTACCGGGAAGACCCGATCAGTCTTGGAATCCCGGACTACAAGACATTTCGACAACAATAAAACAAGACCAGCAAGACCACCCGACTGTGCCGACAAATCCCGATAGGAGCTGCACATATCTCGTTCTCGTGGCACACCGGATAAGCTAAGCGACAGGTACCGACGTAATCCAAGTTGCCAAGGAATGGTCCCGACGGTGCTCTAGTTTGGACCAACACTCGAAGGAGCACCGCCCGGGGGTAATAAAGATGACCCTCGGGCTCATGGAAACCCGGGGAAAAGGCTTAGGTGGCAAATGGTAAAACCAATGTTGGGTCTTCTGGAGGAGTCTTATTCAAGGCGAACTGTCAAGGGGTCCCATAAATCACCCAACCGTAAGGAACGCGAAATCAAGGAACATAACACCGTATGACGGAAACTAGGGTGGCAAGAGTGGAACAAAACACCAGGCATAAGGCCGAGCCTTCCACCCTTTACCAAGTATATAGATGCATTAATTAAGCAATAGATATTGTGATATCCCAACAAGTAAACATGTTCCAACAAGGAACAACATCTCCATGTTCCAACAAGGAACAAACTTCATCTTCTCCTGCAACTAGCAACGCTATAAGAGGGGCTGAGCAAAGCGGTAACATAGCCAATCAACGGTTTGCTAGGAAAGGATGGTTAGAGGTTTGACATGGCAGTATGGGAGGCATGATAAACAAGTGATAGGCATCGTAGCATAGGCATAGCAAAAGAGCGAGCATCTAGCAAGCAAAGATAGAAGTGATTTCGAGGGTATGGTCATCTTGCCTGCAAAGTTCTCAGAGTTGTCGAAAGCTTGATCCTCGTAAGCATTCTTAACAGGTTCCTCGTTCACGTACTCGTCTCCCGGCTCTACCCAAAGCAAGAACACAAACAAAGGAACCACAATAAATCACGGTGCAATGCACAAGCAACATGATGCAATACATGGCATGATATGCGAGATGTGATATGCAATGCGTATGCGTGCTCCGGAAGGAAAAGGATGAACCGGGCATCAACTTGGCAAACCAAGTATGCCGCTGGAAAGGTGAGATGATTTCGGTTGAAATCGATATAAAGATCACCGGAATCGGATGCACGGTTTGCAAATGACAAGCAAAACAAGAATGACACCAATCTGCCATTAAACAGCATGATGCCACATAGCAAGCAACAAGAAATTAAGCTACTGCACCCAAACATACCAACAAAGCATATGGCAGTGATCTACTCAAGATGCTTGACAAAAGATGAACAACGAGCTACGGCTAATTCACACCATAACAGGTCCAAACAGGCATGGCAAAAGTGCAAAATATATCACTTCACAAACTTAGAGAAAATACTGAACATGGCAGAAACAGCATCAGGAAGCAATGTTCAGAGCAAGCAAACGACATGCTACATGAACTTATAATAGCAAAACAAGGCATGGCATGAATCTACTCAAAGCATAGAACAAAAGTCCCTTACTGACCATGAGCCAAAAAGGATCAGAAGTTACGATGGCACCCACGTAAACATAGCAAGTTTCGTTAACAGATTCAGCAAACAGGGCATGACATTGACAGAATTAAGTAGGCATCTTTGCGAGCTCGATACACTCACTACAGAGCATTACATGATAAACTAAGCATACATCCATCAAGAAGACATGGCATAGAATCTATACATGGCAAGAACAACATCATAGCATACACGGATCAACTACAACAACCTTGGCAAAATTGAATAACATGTAAACAATCTGCCAGGAAACATTTTATAGCAAAAGTAGAGCTCGATTGACTCAAGCTATGGCACTCCATAATTGAAAACAAGGGCACGGATGGATAGAGCATAACCATATGTTCAAAACATCCTTACTGAAGTATCTCAAAATATGCATGGATCTCTCGGTAGCATCACGTTAACATGGCATAAAAATATCAGCAAAACAGGGGCTGAAATCAGCAACATCATGAAGCCTAGTTTGCATGCTTGTGCTAGTCACCACAGAGATCAAACAAATACATGGCATACACCCCTTTAAATATGGCATGGCATATTACAAAACACATCTAGGACTCAAGATCATAGGGTGCACACATCAATCATGGCAAAAATGACAAAAGTGCATGTTCTGATAATAATCTGAAACTAATATCACATAGCCCTCTTCTAACAGCATTTCGGGCATCAAAATGAGCTCAAATGAAAATGATGCAATGATATGAAATGATCTACTCATCGAGGCGAACATTTCGGTATGCTACACGCCCGAAACGGAGCCACGAGTGCAAAGTTATGGCATGATGAAAATGCAACAAAATATCTGCAGAAATATGACTTAGAGGATAATCGGGGGGAGAAGAAGTCAACCGAGGATTTTGGATCTAGATCGGATCTGTGCGGCTCGAGGTTCGAGGCGGAAGCAACTTCACGGAGCGGGCGCCGGAGGAGGGCGGGCCGGCCGGCTGGGCGGGCGGCGCTGGCGGCGGCGCGCGGCGCGGCGGGGGGCGGACGGGTCGAGGCGGAGGCGGCGGACGGCGGCGAAGTCCGGCGAAGCGCGGGCGGCGGGCGGCGTGGCGGGCAGGCCTTGGGAGGCGGGAGGCTTGAGGCGCGGGGGGCCGGGACAGGCCTCGCGGGTTCGAAGCTGGCCGGGCGGCGATGTGGGGCCAGGCCCGCCACGTGGCCTTCTGCGGTTCGCCGAAGCGGCGGCGGACGCGTCCGGATCCATCTGGACGTGTCCGGCGGCGCGGAGAGGAGCGGGGCTAGGGTTTCGTCCGGATTTCGGGGAAGGGAACTATATTTATAGGTAGAGGGAGCTAGGAAGCTCCAAATGGAGTGCGGTTTTCGCCCACACGATCGTGATCGAACGGTGATGGACATGGAAGTGACTTAGATGGGTTATTGGGCTGGTTTGGAGGGGTGTTGGGCTGCAACTTAAAAGAGGCCTTTGCGAGAGTGCGGTTAACCGTTGGAGTACCACACGAGCTCTAAATGACCCGAAACTTGACAGGTGGTCTACGGTGGTGTACCAAGGCCACTTGACAAACCTCGGTCCATTCCGAGAAAGTTTAGTACCCGCTCACGGAAAAATGTAAAAGGGGACGCCGGGGGACATAGGAGTGCCGGATTGGAAAACGGACAACGGGGAAAATGCTCGGAATCATGAGACGAACACGTATGCAAATGAGATGCACATGATGACATGATATGAGATGCATGACATGAACAAAATGCAAAACGAAAGACAAAACCCAACCATGGAGGGAATATCATATCACAATGCTGAAAATGGCAAGAGTTGGAGTTACAAATATGGAAAGTTACATCCGGGGTGTTACAACTGGTCATCTGTCTCTGAATCCATCTCTAATGAGCTATCGGGGCCCAGCAAGAGATCTGTTTCGATAGGTAGCACTGTCTGCTCTGAAGACCTTGTTTTCACTCCAGATTTTTCCATCACCCACTCAAATGGCGGATTCACAAGAAGAGTAGTTTAATGTACAAACATTGTCGACAAATGGAAATGTAATGAAGAAAAGGATGGGCAAGATATCATTCAAATATATGATGCCTGATTAAACAGGATGGCATTGCATATTTCACATATATTATGGTTGGCTAAAAGAGATGAGTCTGCATAATTCTCATATATGATATAGAAACTAAACAGGTGGCATTACAAAACATATCTAAACTAAGCAGATGACAAATATGATGTTGAAAGTAGGCACTGCAAGGCAACATATGCATGATATGACTAACAACATCATGCCAAGTTAGAGAAAACGCCTTGGGGGTAAATAGGAGTGGCCAGCTACGTCTGAATCCGCCTCAAAATAGATATCTTCATCTGGATTACAATCTGGAGAGGGGCAGTGTTTTCCATTGAACCCACCATGGAGCGATGTCTGCATGACATTGTATTGCCGCGCAAAACTCTTCTCTTTTTCTCTACATGTTCAGCATGACTGTGTACAATATCTGACATGCATACGAAAAAAATAGCGAGATTATGTAAGGAGAGCATGCAAAAATCTAGAGTGATGGTAACAACCAGTGGATGGATCCAAAAATAATGATAGCAGGCTAATGATAGCTTTAATTTAATAAAAGGACAGATGATGATTGCTTTACTATTTGTTTCCCACCCAAGATGAACAACATAGGCATACCCTAGGTGAACCAGGTAATAGACAGATATACTATTCATTGCTGCCTCGATATGTGCCCCACAAGTAATTTTAAAACTCAAGTTTGAACATTAATTTGGACCTGACTTGGAGTCTAAGAGGTGAACAGGATGATAAAGTAGCAGGTAATATTAAGCAATGCATAACATAAGCAGAAACAAAAGAGTGTGACCTCTCTTGTGGACCCGTGTACTCCTCCGGTTCATGTGTTGAGTCCATGATGGTGATGTCGTTGCGGTGGCTGCCGGTGCCAGGGAAGGAGATCTGAAGCGGAGAAAGACGGTCAGGAGTAGTGATGTCTGGTTTGGTGGATGCTTCTGTCGATGGAGCAGCTCAGGTGAGGTGAACGACATCTCGGCAGGAGCAGGACAAACCACACAAAGTTTTCTTCGACACCTACCTGTAACTGAAGTAATTCTGTAAGGCCTCCTTTCGCTTGCAGGATTCTAAAAATGCAGGGATAGGAAAAAACACCAGAATAGGATAGGAATGCACGTGGGAAACAAAGCATTTTTAAACACATGATTTCTGTTCACTTGGGTGTTTGGTTCACAGGAATTGGAAGAACAGAGGAAAGTGAAACCATATGAAAGTGTGTACAGTTAGAATGTTATTCTGCCACTAATGCACTTGGTCTTGTTTTCATGCATAGGATTTTGAAAAGTAGGTCCAGGTGGTTGTTTTGCTCCATTCCTTTCAAAAAAATGCATGAATAATTGAATAGTAGAGTGCCATAGGAAAATTTCCTATTGTTATGTTTTTTCTTTCAACTAAAATAGCCCTAATGGATCGACATGAATGTATAGTAATAAGTGATGCGACAAGTGTACAACCTCTTTGCCGTAGCCGTGTCGAGCTCGGCATCATTGGGTTGGTCGCTGAGGAAGTTGAGGCAGAGTTGGCTGTCGGAAGCATGGAGGAAGATCTGAGGAATATGTAGATGGCATCCAGGGGACTGCTCTGTTGTGATGGATGGTTCCGTTGTTGGAGCAGCTCCGGCGAGCCGTAAGACGTCGAGGCTGAAGCAGTACAAGACAGACATCGTTAATCTCAAGTGGGATTCTAATAGCATCTCCAGTAGATGATGTAAAATACATTACTGAAAAGTGATAGATGTAACATTTACATCACCAAAAAACAACTGACTACAACAGATCATGTAAAAATTGTTGACTCTGAACTTAACTGTCAAAACTGAAATTTACTGTGGAATCTGAATGTTATTGGCGAAACTGAACGCACTGGTAGCAGAGAGGCACTTCACATGTAGTTTAGGCCGCTCGAGCACTAGTAGTAGAGAAACAGTTATCTAAATCAGCAGGCGATCGACGGGGAACACAGTAGCAGATAGCAGCCAGAGCAGCAGCGCCTGAAGGAGTAGCGCGAACTAGAGCCAGAGCAGCAACTCGTGTAGCTGTAGCAGCCCGTGTGCCAGCATCAGCAGCGAGAGCGAGAGCAAGAGCAGAGAAGCAACACGAGCGAGGGGGAGAGCTGAGTTGTAGCACGAGTGAGGGGGAGAGCAGAGCAGTAGTGCGAGCGAGCGAGCGAGCGAGAGCCAGAGCAGCAGCAGCGCGAGCGAGAGCTGGAGCAGCATCAATAGATCCAGCTGGTATGGACGCCGCAGCCGAAGGGGCCTCGCACTGGGGGAGAGCCGTCGTGGAGATGTTGCCCGCGGCACCGACTTCGAGGTATCCGCGCCATGGGGGTGTGGGATGGAGCACCGTCGGCACCGGGAGGTCAAGTTAAGGAGAAGGTGCGATGCGATGAGTGTACAACCTCTTTGGTGGCGACGAGTAGGCCTCGACTTCATCCGAGGAGTCAGTGAGGATGTTGCGGTTCTGGTGGAGTGGGTTAAGGTGACACTGTGGGGATGGAGCAGCCGCGATAGATGAGGCGATCGTTGGAGCAGCTCCTTGGAGGTGGAGGACGGGGCGGCTGAACCGGCGGGATGACGAGATCGACGATGGATCCTGATCTGAGGAGGTGGATGAGGGACGTCGAGCTGTTGTGATGGACGACATCGTCGGGGAAGAGGCTCCGGCTGGGTAGCAGTGAGGTGGTGGGCGGAGGAGGGTGGGGTTTCGCGGCTGGAGCAGATAGGTTATGGCGGCATGGGATTTCGAATGGGGAAAAGGAGGCGATGGGAGGGGGGAACCATCACTTAGTGACGCGCTTGTCCAAAATGTAGGGTGTGTTACAAAAGTGCCCCTTCGATTTGAACTAGCGGCCCTTTCGGCTCAGAAGGGGGATTCCGGGTGTCGGGATTTGGCAGCTCGAGGGAGTTGCGCGCGTTGTAATTTCGGGATAGCAAGGCGCGGGTTGTGAAGGCACGAGTTTTGGGAGCACGATATCTGAATTTTCGGCATATAACAAGGCGCGGGTTGAATTTTAGGGACAAGCCTAACGTGTAATATTGTATGTACCAAATCAATTCACATTTCCCTCAATGAAAAAATGAAAAAAATAAAACTATTCGCACCACACAAAGAGAGAGTCTTGTCTCGTTTTACTCTACAAATGCTATTCAAAGCTATGTATCCATGTTATGTCCAATTAAATTGTTTCGCTGGTTGTATGATGCATGTAACCTACGCATACCAACATTTTAGTGCATTCCAAGTGTCTATACTACCGCTGCCATTCGAACTAAATTTGAATTCGTTTCTCTATTTGAATAAGAATCTACAATCATGATTGTTGCCAACTTAAACCATCATTTGTGTATTATCTTAACAACACACCAGATGATTACTATAGATACAGATATGAACTATGTGTATATGAACTCGAATTCAAATTTTTGAATACACTTGATGTTGATTCCAAATAATAGTACATTTGATGTACTAACTAGGTCTTCATAATCTAAACCATGTTTAATATGTACACTGTGTTTATCACACAAAGTATAGTGCTCCGCCCCCTACATTATGACATGTATTTAGCCCTGAGTTGCAAAAGCCACACATTATCAAAAATTATAATCAATGTTCTATATATTATATGTAGTATAACATGTTCATAACCACACCATGCATATCACCGTTATATATATTCACGCATGCGTCGGTTTAAAACACTATGATACATTCTTCAAATATTCGAATTCACTTTTATAAAGAATTATGGTCTCTATTCATCTTTTACACCTACACAATCCTCTTATCTTTGTAGCTAGCTCTAACTTTCTCTCGTACATGCACACGCCCGCCTCCCTCTCACCCTCCCTAAGCATTCTCTAGCTCCATCACGCAAATTTGTCTTTTCACTTTAGGTCATTCACCCACGGTGTGTGTTGGCCCCCAGCTCCTTGTTTCTGGCACACATCGATCGATATGCCTTTCTAGCCAGGTGTGCCTACCACAAACACAAGCTTTCCCTCTTCTCTTCTCACCGTCCATGCCTCACTCCTGCCCCTCTTTTCATCGATCTCGTACTCGCACACTCCTCCCCCTCGATATAGTATGCCTCTCGCACCACCTCCTAGCTGCATCCCTCTCTCTCTATCCTTCTCTCCGGGCCTTATTTGCTTCTAACACATACATGCATGTTTACTGATCGATCTCCCTACATATACCTAGCTCGACTTTAACTCTTTTTCCCCACGCATCAATCGACGTACCTCACAAGTTATGTCTCTCCTTTCTCCGACAATGGACGATTGATCTTCCTATGTAGTTGCGTCTGCTTACCACAGCCATATCGTCCCCCATCATCATTCGTGCATGCCTCCTGACCCGTCTCTCACATGCATGTGCACAGACAGGCAGGCATCCCCTCTCTTATTAATATTGCAGGTGTGCCCTCCGTTTGTATAGCAAGCCTCACCCACCATTTGTGAGAAGCAACTCCACCACCAACCCCTTCGACACTCTAGCTCTGTCTCTCTCCCAACCTTATTCCTCTCCTATACATATGCATGGATGTCGATCGATCTCCCTCAATGCATAAGGTAAGTCTCTCTCCTCCTCCACACATATACCAGCCATTGTACCTATATAGTTAGGTCTCTGCCCCCACCCCCCACACACACCGATAGTCGAGTGTTGTAGGTAGGTATCCATGCCATAGAGACAAACTGCACTTGTTCCCTCTCACGTTCCAGTAGGCCAGCCACCATATATCTTTGACGTGGACACACACAAATTCGATGACACTCTTTATCGATCGCGCGCGCACACACACACAAATCATCCCTCTCTTCGATTCTATGGATACCTCACGCCGATGATACCTCCACTCTCTTCTCGTGGATCGCCCCCTCTATATATATGATATATTCAGGCCTCTGTTTCACACACATTGCATATGTTACATTTTTTATTAAAATATCATCGACACATATTCCCTGTCTATCTCTCACGCCCCGCCCAAAAAACACTCACGGACCCACACACTATATCTCTCTACGTTGGTATATCTCTCTCACACAAACCCATGTAGGTGGTGTACGTACACGAAGATAATAGGTGCATGTACTCACGCTTCGTGCCCAGCCACACCCGCGTGGGTACACGGTGGAGCTCATTTCTGTATGAAATGGCAGCCTACGTCCTAATTTGAGCGCGTGTAGCGGTTGTTTACCTACAGAGGTCGTGTACCATGCATGCACGAAACAAAGTTTGACTTGATGCATTGGTGCGTTATTTTTAAATAAAGTTATATCGCTCAATGGCACGTACACAGAATATAAAACGATTTTTATGGAGAAAAAGGTAGTCCGCTCCACTATATACAATGGAGCCTGCCTGCCGGGGTTTGTCTCTCTTTAGAGTGTCTCACACAAGGCGGCGGTGGCCTCTCTCTCTCACCATTGGTCACTGATCCGGCCGCATCTCGTCCGCCGGCGGAAAGTGAGGATGTGCATTGTTTATCCATTTGACGGTGCCGAGGCAGCACGTCCCGATCTGCGATGCCTGCCGTTCTCTCTGACCAAGCTCCTGTGCGGTAGGGCCTATGCCACTTGCTCGCTGCCACAATATAGGCAGATCCCGCCCGCTGCCGCCCTCCTAGTTACATCCCGACGACCCCCAGGTATCCCCTCCAGCCTTGCTCCACTGCCCATCTTCCCACGTCGCTGCATGTGGAAAATCTTGCATGTGGATCTTCCCTAGTTCTTTGTCCAAAATGTAGCTCGTCCGGCGTACTTTCCATATTGCAATCTCGTCCTCACACCATTTTTGATAAACACAACCGTGTTGTTATCTTCCCTTAGGACAAGGAATATGCTTCTTTTTTGTCGTCGTATGTGTCATCAACTGTTATTGGCTAGTAATTGTTTCCTTTCTACCTCTTTTTTGCAAACAGGACTATCCATTTCACCTCGTTGCTATTGCGACCTTTTGGTGGACTTCACACATCACTTTTTTCTTAAGAGAGTTTTGTGCAGTTGTACTAAAATGTCACACGGGCAACATCTCTACATTTCTGTGCGACTTGTAAGTGCATCTAGTGCCACCCCTAGTTGGTTTTGGAGTATTTACGACAAACGTGGTTGAGGGACTAATGCGTTTGTGAGAATTGCAGGATAACGCAGGTAGTGTCCCTCATTGATTCGGTTTACCTACCGGAGACGACCCCTAAAAATGTATGAAGACATTGAAGACAATGGTGGTAAGTGAAGATATTCACATTGAAGACTATGACATGAGAAGACATTGAGTGAAGACTATGGAGCGCGAAGACTGTGTTGTTTCGTTGTTTCCTTTTCTTCTTTGTTGAGTCGTAGGAACCACCGCACTGTTAAGTGTGGTCCAAGTGATCATAGTCAGAATGACTGAAGTGATGCTCAATCCAAATCCTATGTCTTCGAGCGAAGACAATGAGAGCAAAACTTATCCAGAGCTGGATGAGTCAGCTTTGCTTGTAGCCCAAGTAAAGTTGCCATGAGTGTTTGAAATCTAACCATTGGAACACGTGTCAGTTCCTTAGTGACCCAGGGTCATTTCGGACATAACAGGTCGGGTTGCCTAGTGGCTATAAATAGCCCACCCCCTACACCATAAATTGGTGGCTGCTCAGAGTTAGTGCACGGCTTTTGTCATGTGAGAGCAACCCACCTTGAAGCCTTTGAGAGAGAGAAATCCTTGCGAGGACAAATCCCAAAACACCCAGAGCCAAAGAGTGTTAGGCATCATGAAGTTTTCTGTCATGTGACTGAAGACTTATTACACTTGAGGACTGTGAATCCTCCAGCCGGTTAGGCTTCGCGTTCTGAGCATCCAAGAGTCATTGTGGATTGCCGGTGAACGTCGCCTGTGAAGGTTCGGAAGTCTACCTTGAAGACTTACCAGAGTGATTGGGCAAGCATTGTGTGTCCTTAGCTCAAGGGGAATAAGGTGAAGACGCGGTCTTCTGAGTTGAATCTCAGCCTCCCTAACCAGATGTACAATTGTCACAGCAACTGGAACTGGTCCAACAAATCCTGTGTCTTCAACTAGTGACTGGTTCTATCCCTTCCCTCCTTTACCCTAAGTTTGTCTTCGTGAAGTCATTGCTTATATGTCTTATCTGTTTGACTTCACTGCTTGACTTCTATTGTTGTTTGGCTTCATACTATCTTCCATCCCGATCCTTAATACATAGCTACTATTAGTCTTGTCCGTTCACATTATTACATACTTGACTATGGCTTGCTTGTTGTAGTTATCTTCCGCTGCATATCAACTAGGTCATTTCTCTTGTTTGTCTTTGAAACTTCCGTGTTTTGAAGACTGTCATAAAAATCGCCTATTCACCCCCCCCCCCTCTAGTCGATAACTAGCACTTTCAATTGGTATCAGAGCAAGGTACTCCCTTGTTCTGTGTGATTCGGTTTAACCACCTGGAGTTTTAGCTATGTCGACTACAGGGATAATCAAGGTCTCCGCTGCTTGCCCCGTGTTCGATGGAACTGACTATCCCTACTGGAAGAATAAGATGCGTATGCATCTTGAAGCCATTGATGTCGACCTCTGGTATGTCGTCAAGAACGGCGTTCGTAAATCTGGTGAAGGTGTCACCCCTGCTGATGTCAAGAAGTTCATTCAAGCTGGACTCCACCGCAAAGAACATCATCGTGGTCATCGACCAAAGGACAGTATGGCCGTGTGAGTGCTCCGAAGCGTCGAAGCTAGTGCAGGACTGGCTATCCAAGGTCAACGAAGGCGTCTCAACCCGAGAGATCAAAGAATCGGTGTTCTTCACAACCTCTTCAACCGCTTCAAGAGAAACGACAATGAAAATGTCCAGCTCACGTTTGATCGCATCACTGACATCACAAATGAGCTTCATGCTCTCGACGCCACTAAGGTCACCAAGCATGAAATCGTCAAGACACTACTAAGATCACTTGACAACTCTTTTGACACCCTTGCCCTCATGATACAAGAACGTCCTGACTTCAAGACACTCGATCCGTCTGATATACTTGAGAGGCTCAACACACATGAGTTCCAGCTATCCGAGAAAAGAGATATCTATGGTCCAAACTATGGCCGAACTCGCGCTTTGAAGGCAAAAGTTGTTTCCTCATTTGAAGAAGAATCTGACTGCGGTTCTGATGATCCTGAAGACATTGGAAAGGAACTTGCTATGCTTGTGAATAAATTCCAGAAGTTCACTAGGAAGAAAGGCTTCAGAAAGTCTTCACGATCCAGCTCAAGAAATGATGAAGCTTCCACTCAAGACTACAAGAAGAGAACTGTCACAAGTGCAAGAAAACTGGACACTATATCTCCGAGTGTCCACGGTGGGACAATGAGAAGAAGAATAAGAAGAGCAAGGAATATGATTTCGATGACAAGAAAAGAAGAAATCTTCAAAGTCTTCTTCCAAGTCTTCATCAAAGTCTTCATCGCATAAGAAGAGCTCATCCGCAAGGCTCATGCTTTTGTTGGCAAGGAAATGGATTCAGAGGAGGAGTCCGCTTCGAGGAAGTGGAGGTGGAATCAAGAGGAGTCGACCAGGCGTTGCAAGTCCGGCTTTAGCCACACCTATGTTGCCAAGTCCATCTTCAACATCAAGACAATGACTTCTACACCAACGCTGAAGCTGATGACAAGGACGACCCTGCTCCCACCTATCGCTTCATGGCAGCGGTGCCAAGGTAAAATCACGTGATGCCTACTTTCAAACATCAAGTGAAGATGACTCGATTGTGAATCCAAACCAAGCTACAAAACACTTGCTAAAATTGCAACTGAACAACAAAGAGCTATGGAACATACTCAAAAACTGTTAGACAAAAGCGATGACCTGTTGGACGCGGAAATGACACGTTCACGGTCCTTAGTTGAAGACATTAAAAATCTTCATGCTAAGTACCAAGAACTTGAAAGTCGTCATGAAACGCTATCAACTACTCATGAAAGGCTCTCCTATGATTATCTTCAAAGGAAGCAAGAGCTTGAGAAATTGAGAGCGACTCATGAAGATCTTCAAAAGAGAATGAGTCACTTGGCGCTCAGCCAGATCAGTTCCGCTTCGGGATGGATTTGAACCACCATGTCTAAAATGTCTTGAGCGTGATATCACTACCTCTGTTGTTGAATGTTCAAGCTGCTGCTCTTGTTGCATTGTCTTCAACTACCAATGTGGTTACTAACCCTCTGCGGAGGATACCACCGCCATTGCTGATGAAAATGCTAGGTTGAAGACATTGCTTGAAACAGGATGTATAAAAGTCCGAAAGGGCATCGACACACTGCGATGTCCTCAAAAGAAGATTCTCGAACCGAAACCCTAGGAAAGAGGGTGTTGGGTTCGAGAGGAAAATGAATGTTGATGGTTCCTACTGGAAGCCTGAGCAGTATCCCAAAACTACATGGGTTGCTGCAAAGGGACCTTCACTAGATCCATCCACCTTTATCTGGCTTTACCTGTGCTAACCCTATTATCATTGATGAATGCTTTGATGCAAACTATAAGCTGTTCAAGAATCAGAATGGTGAAGTGTTTGCCAGGTATATTGGTACTAACTGCAGGAATGGACCGCCTATGAAGAAGATCTGGGTTCCCAAAAGCTGTCTTGAGAATCTTCCAGTGAATGTCATCATGACACCACCTGGGAAGAAGACAAACCCCAGACCAAAGGCGTCATGTGGTCCAAAGGCTTCATACAGACAGAGGACTCACTTGAGTCACCCTAACGCCAATGTTTTGCAGGGAAACAGTATTCAAATATATGAATATGAGTGTGTGTCCTCAAACCGCTATGTTCACAGAACTAAGAACTTTTCTGCTTATTCATATGAGTATCACTCATCTCCTGCAAGGCTATTTGCTAGGGCTCCAAAGCCGAAATTATAAGATGTTGCACTTAGACTCATTGCTTCTAATCCACCCCTGAAGATGTGGGTGGTTAAGAAGAATTAACTCTCTTTTGCAGGAAAGGGTCTCCAGCCGAAAATCAAAGGCATCTGATGCTATTGCTGGGGACCTAAAACATCTTGTAGGGCACAAGATCAAATGCCCAAATGGTCTCACTATGTATTTTGTTCCTGAATCGTTTGCCATTCATCCCATCAGTCCTAATCTTGATTTAAGCTTCAATAATCCACTTGCCCGTCAAATGTTTATGCTTCACAATGCTCTTGGTGAAGCCTATCCCCTAACTGCATCAGAGGGTATGATACCTCATGCTTGAGAATGGATTATGGACAAGTGGATGCACTAATCATATGATTGGTGATCAAGTCTTCTCATGGATTCAACCTTACGTCCATCAGACAAGAGTCACATCACATTTGCTGACACTGGTAAAAGCAAGGTATTGGGTCTAGGTAGAGTTGCAATATCAAAGGATCAACACATGGACAAAGTGATGCTTGTTGAATCCCTTGGTTTCAACTTAATGTCTGTCTCAATGCTTTGTGACTTGAACATGATTGTGATATTCGGAAAATATCGTTGCCTTGTACTAATGGAATCTGACAAGTCTCTAGTCTTTGAAGGGTATAGGAAAGATGATCTATACATGGTAGATTATGTCTTCTTGCAAAAGCTTCAGAATGTTGGCTCTGGCATCGGAGGCTGGGGCATGCTGGAATGAGGAACTTACACACACTCGCCAAGAAGAAGCATGTCATAGGCATCGAAGGTGTCAAGTTCAAGAAGGATCATTTGTGTGGTGCCTGTGAAGCTGGAAAGATGACTAGGGCAAAGCACCCCTCGAAGACAATCATGACGACATCTCAACCCTTCGAGCTGCTTCACATGGATTTGTTAGGCCCTACTCATTACTCTACCCTCACAACAACTGCTTGTCTCTATGGCTTCGTCATTGTTGATGACTACTCAAGATACACATGGGTGCACATAATTCTCTACAAGACTGAAGTGCAAGATGTCTTCAGACGATTCGCCAATCGAGCAATGAACAATTATGGCGTCAAGATCAAGCATATCAGAAGTGACAATGGCACTGAATTCAAGAACACCGGACTTGATCTTTATCTGGACACCATGGGAATCACTCATGAGTTCTCTGCTCCATACACACCCCAGCAAAATGGCATCGTGGAGTGCAAGAACAGAACCCTCATTGAGATGGCTCGAACAATGCTCGGCGAGTACAAGACACCAAGAAAGTTCGGCACAAGCCATTGATACAGACTTGTCACGTCATCAACCGTGTTTATATCCATAAGCTTGAACAAAACATCCTATGAGCTCCTTATGGCAAGAAGCCAAATGTCGTTACTTGAGTATTTGGGGCTAAGTCTTTGGATCAAGGATCCTCATCACAAGTCAAAATTTGAACCCAAAGCTCACGAAGGCTTCATGCTAGGTTACTGAAAGGACTCACACTCTTACAGTAGTCTTCAATCTCTATCTCTACAAAATCGTCGAAACTGTAGATGTGCGATTTGATGAAACCAATGGTTCACAAAGAGAGTTCTGCCAAGCACACTAGATGAAGCTCCACCCGGCGAATCTATCAAGCTAATGGGAACTGGTGAAATCATGCCTTCAAGCACACTGAAGAGGAACTTATCATTTCGCACCTAACCAACTGAAGACAATGCTCACTCAAGACAATCCTTCCAATGGCGACAACGATCAGCATGAGCAAAGTCCCGTCCGATTCATCCTCGAGTTGCAAATGAAGTACAGATTGAGAAGATAATCGATAGCATCAACGCACCTGGTCCGCTTACTCGCTCAAGAGCAACACAGCTAGCAAATTTCGTGGGCACTTTTCCTTTGTATCAATATCGTAACCCAAGAAAGTTGATGAAGCTTTTATGGAACGAGAATGGATTCAAGCTATGCAAGAAGAACTTCAACAGTTCAAGCTGAATAATGTTTGGGAACTTGTCAAGCGCCCCGACCTCATAAGCATAACATTATTGGCACCAAATGGATATATCGAAACAAGCAAGATGAGCATGGTCAAGTCGTCAGAAACAAAGCAAGGCTTGTGGCTCAAGGATATACTCAAGTTGAAGGAATTGACTTCGATGAAACATTTTCTCATGTAGCTAGGCTTGAAGCTATTCCCATACTACTAGCCTATGCTAACCACCACAACATCTTGCTCTATCAAATGGATGTGAAGAGTGCATTTCTCAACGGCAAGATTGAAGAAGAAGTATATGTCGCTCAACCACCTGGCTTTGAAGATCCAAAACATCCTAATATGGTGTACAAGCTAAATAAAGCACTGTATGGCCTCAAACAAGCTCCTCGCGCTGGTATGATACAATCAAAGACTTCACAAGAGCAAAGGCTTCAAACCTGGATCCCTTGATCCCACACTCTTCACGAAGACATATGATGGTGAATCTGTTTGTATGCCAAATATATGTGGATGACATTATCTTGGCTGCACCAACCGAAATATAGTGATGAGTTTGGATACATGATGCAAGAGCAATATCGATGTCCATGATGGGAGAGCTCAAGTTCTTCCTTGGTCTTCAAATTAAATCGAGAAAGAAATGGCATCTTTATATCTCAAGAAAAATACCTCCAAGATTGTCTGAAGAAGTTTGGAACGCAAGAATGCAAATGATACACGATGCCAATGCCAGCCAAACACCACTTGGGTCCCGACGACAATGGTAAAGAGTTCGATCAAAAGGTATACCGCTCCATGATTGGTTCCTTACTTTACCTATGTGCATCTAGGCCAGATATTATGCTTAGTGTTTGCATGTGTGCTCGATTCCAAGTGGCACCAAAGGAATCGCATCACTTAGGCGTGAAGCGAATTCTTGATATTTGGCTCACACCCCAACACTCGGATTATGGTATCCAAAGGGCTCAAAATTTGATTTAGTTGGATTTTCGGATGCTGATTATGCTGGTGACAAAGTGGATCGCAAGTCTACATCAGGCACATGTCACTTTCTGGGACGATCACTCGTCTGTTGGTCTTCAAAGAAGCGTAAGCGTGTGTCACTCTCAACTGCAGAATCTGAATACATTGCTGCTGGATCTTGTTGTGCTCAGCTTCTATGGATGAAGCAAACTCTCAAGGACTATGGCATCAATCTGACACAAGTACCTCTTTTCTGCGACAACGAAAGCGCCATCAAGATTGCCAACAATCCAGTCCAGCACTCGAAGACAAAGCACATTGAAATTCGTCATCATTTTCTCAGGGATCATGTCATGAAGAAAGATATTGACATCATTCACGTCAACACTGAAGAGCAACTGGCAGATATCTTCACAAAGCCCTTGGATGAGAAAAGGTTTTGCAAGTTACGGTGTGAGCTAAATATCTTGGAATCCTCAAATGTCCTGTGATCAAGCACACATCCTAACACTTATGCATGTTGATGACTTAGATGTGCAACACACGAAGTAACGTATATCTTCAATCAGTGAAGACTTACATTCTAAGTGTGAATACATTAACGTGGAATTTGACTTCGGAGTGCCACGATAATTGTGCGCCGTGTCTGGGTCTAATACTTCCTATACGGTGGGTAACGCCACCAACAAATTTCTTTGTGGTTTCACTCATGGCGTTATTTCTTGAAGCTATTCGCATTTGATTTGACTTCAACTTCAACCTATTTTCATGATTTTCTTCACTATGATGATTTGGTTGTTGTCTGATATATATTTCTGTCCTCTACAACATTCACTTATAGCTATGTCTTCAAGTTGAATCTTTTGAACTAAGTGAATGTGATCGGACCCCAATCTCTCTATGCTTTCTATCTCAAACTCTATCTGTCCAAATCATATGCATTCTATTGAAACTGTCGAATGTCTTCTCTGCATCCTTGTCAGCAGAAGACATAGAGACAAACTTTAAGTCTGTTTTAAATGATTCATCATTACTGTTGAACTCCGGAGAAGCCGGAACGACCATCCGACAAACCTGGCGAGCGTGGGAACGTGGGACAACTCAGAGCATGTTGCATGCTTGCCACGTGCCCCTCAGATGTGAACCGCCAAGGGCACCTGCGTAATTGCGCTGCACCGCACATCTCACTATAAATACCTGTCCCCTGCGGTAAAGAAAATCTTCTAGCACCTCTCCACCTTGTCAAAACCCTAGCGCCACCGCTAGCTCTCGACGACGCCGGCGACGAAGCGCTTAGCTGCCGCGACTTCTCCGACGTCGTCCTCACACCGGCCGCGAACATCTTCATCTCCGCCGCCACCGTAGGTGTCCTCCGTCGCCAAGTTATGGCACGGTGGACTGAACTGCTCGACCTCCTTTCCTTCCGTCTAGCAGTTCTTCGAAGCGGTAAATATATCTCTATTTTTACCATCTTTCTGAACTTCAAGATTCATCCTACTTGCCAAAAATGGTTTCTGCCCATACAAAGTTAGATCTATTCTGTCTGCATCTCGTACTGCTTAGTATATTCACTTAAGCTTCACAACTAGTTAGATTCCTCACTTGTACTTATTTACGGATTCGTACAAATCTGGAACCAACTCACAGCGTATAAGTGAATGTCTTCGCATCATGAGGTCAATGTCTTCAAACCGATTTATCTTCAAAATCTTCTGAGAATGCATATGACCTCTTCCCTTCCCTCGCATCTCTAATCTTTGTCACGGTACATGTCCGTGGGAGAATCCCTTGGTTCTCATAGTCTGCATTCATTTGCAGAATTCTTACAGCATCAAACCAACTCTCCTGAAGCCAGTTCCTGTCTGTCAAGCAAACGCAAGCCTTTGAAGCCTTTGATTGTGAAGCCATTCAGTTTGAAGCTCATGGCTACAGATAAATCAGTCAGGAAGGGCGGCAAACAGCATCGTGAGGGAACCTCAAAAGATCTGCCTGATGACCTCGCAGAGCTGTACAACACAGATCCTGAAGAGACTTATAATCAGCGCAAGACACGAATCCAATGGATTCGACGCTATTGGGCTGAACAGTGGTTCAAGTACAATTTCGTCACACAGGAATATGCCGAGAAGAATGCCATCAGAAGCCCTTGGGGTGATATTCTGTTTCGAGGCCTTCCTCCCAAGAACATGGCTGAAGCTATTGCACAAGGTTTCTATCCTTGCATGGTCCATGGACCTCAGCCTGAAAATGCCGACCCGACGTCTTTGCTCTGGTGGCGCGATGACAATCTCTTCAAGCGCAACTTCCAGCACGCAAAGGCTTCTACAAAGGAAAACAAGAAGTCATTGGGATTAGACTTCAACCCTAGTCCCTCTGCTCCCCGTGCTGACGGCTCACGTGACGCTGAACCCAATGTCATCGGTCCATTTTCAAACCTTGAAGGCCTCATCACTTATATTTTGGTCCAAGGTGCCAAAGTGGATCACTCTGATGACAATGATGACTCTGATGAAGCCCCAGCCCCAGCTCCTGCTCCTGCTCCAAAGCCGCAGAAGCTTAAGAAAGTCAAGTCTCCAAAGTCAGCTGCTCCTCCAAAAGCTTCACGTGTGAAGCCACTGGCCACTGCACCTCCTGAAGCCAGTGCACAGTCTGAGGATCAATCCCGTATCTCCAAGAAGACGGAGAAGAGAAAGAAAAGTGTCAAGAATACTGAACTGACACTGACTCCTGCTGCAATTCTGCGTGAAGAGCACATTGATCTATCAAGTGATGACGATCTTGCAGATGATGCTCTTGAGCAGCTTATCAAGAGCAAAGAAGAAGCAGAAATCTTCAACAACTTGCCTCTCTTTGATGTGGCAATCATCCATCACTTCATTGATGAGTGGTTTGACACACCAAACATCAGCTTTGAAGATCTGCAACTTCCAATTGGCCTCAGCGTCTCTTTCAACGGCGCCATTGCTTACGAGCTAGCTCTAGCTCGGTGGATTGTTGAACTAAAGCACAAGATTGACTATGAAAAGGCTCAGTTCAAGAAGCACATGGCTGCACTCAGCGTGTAAGACGTGAAAAACTTCAAGGTCATGCTGCACGAGCTCAAAGAAGCCTTTCTCAAGAAGCGTGAAGAAGCCGGAGGCTCGTGGCGTAAAGGCTTTGGTGACAAGTGTGTGCTTGCCTACAATGAGGCTGAGAAGCACAAGGCACTTGGCCGCCCCGGCATCGACCCAGGATGGCTGCAAAGAAAAGAAGTCTTTAGTGACCAAGCTGCACCTTTAAGGCAGGAAGAACCCCGCATAGTCTTCCCAAGCAGCATGGTGGCTTGAAGCCAAAGGTACGGTCAACCGCTTCAATGAACAGAAAAAGACAAGGGCTGCCGAGGCTGAAGCGAGAAAAAGGAAAAATCCTGACGCCTCTGATGCTGCTCCCTCCAAGAAGAAGCTAAAGAACAAGAAGAATCGGGCTGCTCCTACAGAGCCCTTGATTGTTGAACCCATTTCTGTAGTTCATCCCGCGTCTGCAACCCAAGAACTTCGAATGACTGTTCATGAGCCTGCTTCCACAAAGGCTCCTGAAGTGAAGAGATTCCAGCGGTGATCCCCCACTGCTGAAGACATTGGTCACCATGACAATGTTGAAGATGATGAAGTTCTTCCTCAAATCGAGTACAATGTGGTATCATCGCTGTCGCATTTAACATCGAACTCATCAGCATTGGTTGTCCTCTGACGCCAATTGCACAGGATGCTTCATGGGCTGATCGCCCGCAACAACAAGACTCCCCCAGTACTCCCCAACAACAAGTCACTCCCCAACAACAAGTCACTCCCCAACAACAAGTCACTCCCCAACCGCAACACCAAGAAGAAGAGGAAGACTTTGAGGCCCAGGCAACCCCATCTCCAAAGGCGTCGCCAGCATTTCGCAGGCTTCGCAAAGGTCAAAGGCCTCAAGTGCCTCTTCCGAGCGTTCCAGAAGGAGAAGTGCACCACCAACCTATTGCACGTCAAGTGTTTTCAGAAGCCACCCAACCGTGAATGTCTACGAGTGCGAAGCCAAAGCTGCTGAAGACAATCCGGTTGCATCAGCCGATGACACCCAAGAAGAAGAAGAAGAACGTGTTCCTACACCCCCAGTAATTGAAGAAGTGATCCCCGATATCAACGTGCCAGTGCCCGGCCCTCTAGCTCCTCAAGTGGAGGTTGAAAACAATGAGGCTGCCACCTCCAACACCAATGAAGCCAATGAGGTGGTCATGGCTGAAGCCAATGTGGAGCCTGTCCCAACTGCTCCTGAAGCCAATGAAGGAACTGTGCCTAAAGCCAATGAGGCAAGCTGCTCCCGAAGCATCTGCCGAGCAGCACGAAGCCTCGATTCTTGCCATCGCTCAGATTCGCCACCAAGGCCCTACACAATCGAGCAAGCATACAACTATGGCGAGCTAGTCACGAGAAGATGGCCGTTGCTCGTCCCTCCGCCTCATGCCTCTGGTCCTCAATTCGACTATCATATTGCGCATAGGCCTCCGGTCCGAAGCCGGGCCAAGACTGCCAAGGTTTCGTGCACCGCCACCTCAACTGGTTCTTTCAATGCAAATGGCTTCAAAGCCCACAATACTTTCTTTGTGATTGCAAAGAACCCCTACAAAAGGCCAAGGATCTCATCCGACCGGTTCGAGCTATCGGCAAAGAAGCTATTACTCTGTGTTCAGATGACCAAGGCCGATTTTCCCTCATATGCGCTCGACATCGATGCCATTGCTGATTGCCGTGCTTAGAAGAAGCACTTGATTGCTTTCATGATGCAGTCCGCTTGGCTTCGTAATGCATAAAGAGCTTTGGAATGAAGAATTAGTGCTTCAATTCTATGCCACACTCCACATCCGCTGGCTAAAACAGAGATACGAAGACATGGGTTCTCGAGTGGATGGTGGAAATATCCATCATGAAGCCAAAGCTCTTGACATCATTGAGCTCACGGGCTACCCACTCTGGAGAGCTGTTTGAACTCGGATGTCAACTCCACCGCGATTCCTTGAAAGCATATTTCATAAGCGAGAACCCGACATGAGTCGATCTTTGAGCATGATGAAGCCATCGCCACACGATGCTGAATACCCTCAAGACTTCTTTGTTGATGACCTTGAGTATCGCCTCGCACCATATATCACATCATCAAAGCGAACTCTATGGCCAATCAAAGGGCATTCATCGTCTGCAAAGCTTGAAGGAGCAATGAAGACATTGGTCTTCTATATCCTCAATGGCATCAGCTTCAACACGCAAGATTTCTTCATCAGGCAGTTGGCTGCATCTGGATCTGATCTGTTTGGTCTGAAGTTCTATGCTCTATGGGTCATGCGCCTCATCAAGATGCACTCGCTATCAACTATCAACCCTCCGCTCACAATCATCGATCTTTCTACCGAGAGGTTGATATGTCATTGAAGCCATATACCCCGAGCCCGCCAAAGCGCCACTAAGTCTTCGTAACGCAGATCACCACAGCTTCTCTCAACCTATGGAAGGCGCCCAGCGGTAACTCGTGTCTATCCCTAGCTGGGAACACACGTCGCCTCATCGCACGGATGAAGCCCGAGAGCACAATTGGCCAAAGGCCTCGGAAGCTCTCGAGTCCTCAATGATCGAGAACTTCTTGTGGCGCTGCATCAAAAGCAAGATAAGCATCACTCCTGGCTAAAGCGTCAAATGCAAAGCCTCTTGGTGGACGTCAATCGCATTCGCAACCTTGCCACCAAGAATGCTTTTGTCACTCACGAGACTTGTCGGCGATCATGGAAGAGTTTGACCCTGCTTAGTGCTGAAGCTGATCTTCAAGACGATGGCTTCACTGAACGTTTCAAGTTTGACTCCACTCCTCCACGGAATGCAGTCCTACGGCGAACCCCATCTCTTGAAGACTCTGACTATTCTTCCTCCGCGGCAACGGTCAATGCCAGAGTGATCGATGATGAAGCCGATGCTACTTCACCGCCCCTACTTACAGACGAATCGACATGCGCCCAGCTCGCTCGCACCGCCAACCAACAACGACAACCTGCTGCATCATCTTCTTCAAGAGGACGAGTAGATGCTCTATGTCTTCAAACCTTTTTGGTCCTTACTGACAAAAGGGGGAGAAGCATATGAGTTTGATAGTCTTCAAGCGGGTTCATAAGGGTGGTTGCACTATATTTTGCCTAGTGTTTACAACTTTGAAACATTTGGTTCTTATGAGTTGTAACACTTAAACTCGATGGTCGTCTGCTACTTATTTGCTTTACCCTGCTGCGATGATAAATTCGCGATAATGCGGCGATAACTTCCGCACTTAGATCATTCTGCAGACGTCCATTTCTCATTATGCATGTCATTCTCTTAGCTATATCATTTCATGCATGATGAATTATCTTCATAAGTTGAAGAGGATCTCCACAAGTACAACCTGCCATGTGCATTTTCATTCCAAAAGCAAACTACTTATATGCACATCTTCAGGGGGAGCCTTTGCCACTTATGAAGACAATTCCCTATCCTTCACAATTTCACAAATTTTATCCCCGTTGAAAACTTCAACCAGTTTGTCATCAATCACCAAAAAGGGGGAGATTGTAAGTGCATCTAGTGCCACCCCTAGTTGGTTTTGGAGTATTGACGACAAACGTGGTTGAGGGACTAATGCGTTTGTGAGAATTGCAGGATAACGCAGTAGTGTCCCTCATTGATTCGGTTTACCTACCGGAGACGACCCTAAAAATGTATGAAGACATTGAAGACAATGGTGGTAAGTGAAGATATTCACATTGAAGACTATGACATGAGAAGACATTGAGTGAAGACTATGGGCCTTGAAGACTGTGTTGTTTCGTTGTTTCCTTTTCTTCTTTGTTGAGTCGTAGGAACCACCGTCTTTGTTAAGTGGGGTCCAAGTGATCATAGTCGAATGATCAAGTGATGCTCAACCCAAATCCTATGTCTTCGAGCAAAGACAATGAGAGCAAAACTTATCCAGAGCTGGATGAGTCAGCTTTGCTTGTAGCCCAAGTAAAGTTGCCATGAGTGTTTGAAATCTAACCGTTGGAACATGTGTCAGTTCCTTAGTGACTGTAACGCCCTCGATGCGGCTATATCTCCCGTGTCGAAGCACGACTTAGAGCATAACCGCATTGAAAGAAATGTAAATAAGTGAGGTAATCTTCACACAACCCATGTAATACATAAGGAAAGAGATACATAGTTGGCTTACAATAGCCACTTCACACAATACATGAGTAAAACATTACATCATACAAATACAATCAAGGTCCGACTACGGAACCAAAATAAAAGAAGACTACCCCAAATGCTACACAGATCCCGATCGTCCCAAGCTGGCTCCACTCTTGATCAAGCTGAAGCGAAACAACACAATGAACAAGATCTTCATCGAACTCCTCCTTGAGCTCGGTGCGTCACCTGCACGGTTTCATCACACCTGCAAACTGGTTTTGGAAGTATCTGTGAGTCACGGGGACTCGACAATCTCACACCCGCGAGATCAAGACTATTTAAGCTTAAAGGTAGGACAGGGTAGTGAGGTGGAGCTGCGACAGCGACTAGCATATCTGGTGGCTACAATCGCAAAAGAGAGCGAGAAGAGAAAGCAAGGCGCGGTCGAACAACTATGATCAAGAAGTGATCCTGAAACTACTTCGTCAAACATAACTCCAACACGTGTTCACTTCCGGACTCCGCCGAGAAGAGACCATCACGCAGTTACACGCGATTGGTGTATTTTAATTAAGATCAACCGGGTTTTCTACAACGGACATTAACAAATTCCCATCTGCCTCATAACTGCGGGCACGGCTTGAGAAAGATAATACCTGCAGGGTGTCCCAACAGCCCATTATAAGCTCTCACGGTCAGCGAAGGATATTCCTTCTACGGGAAGACCGATCGATCTCGGAATCCCGGACTACAAGACATTTCGATGACAATAAAACAAGACCAGCAAAGCCCAACTTTGGTTTTACCATTTGCCACCTAAGCCTTTTCCCCGGGTTTCGCGAGCCCGAGGGTCATCTTTATTTTAACCCCGGGACGGTGCTCCTTGAGTGCTGGCCCAAACGAGTAGATCTGCGGGGCCACCACGGGAAACTCGAGGCTTGGTTTTACTCGTAGGATGTCTCATCCGGATGTGCCTCGAGAACGAGATATGTGCAGCTCCTATCGGGATTTGTCGCACAATCGGGCGGCTTTGCTGGTCTTGTTTTATTGCTGTCGAAATGTCTTGTAGTCCGGATTCCGAGATCGATCGGGTCTTCGGTAGAAGGAATATCCTTCGTTGACCGTGAGAGCTTATAATGGGCTTGTTGGGACACCTCGCAGGTAATATCTTCAAAGCCGTGTTCGCGGTTATGAGGCAGATGGGAATTTGTTAATGTCCGGTTGTAGAAAACCCAAGTTGACCTCAAATAAAATACACATCAACTGTGTGTGTAACGTGATGGTCTCTCTCGGCGAGTCCGGGAAGTGAACACGGTGTTGGAGTTATGTCCGACGTAAGTAGTTCAGATCACTTCTTGATCGCTACTAGCTTCACGACCGTGCTTTGCTCCTCTTCTCGCTCTCTTTATGATGTAGCCACCATATATGCTAGTCGCTGCAGAGCTCCACTTTACTACCCTGTCCTTCCTATCAGCTTAAATAGTCTTGATCTCGCTGGTGTGAGATTGCTGAGTCCCCGTGGCTCCTGTGATACTTCCAAAACAGTTGCAGTGTGCCGACGATGCCAAGGCAGGTGACGCAACCGAGCTCAAGTGGGAGTTCGACGAGGAACGTGGTTACTATGTGTCTTTTCCGATGATCGTAGTGGTGCCAGTTGGGACGATCGGGATCCGTGTAGCAGCTTGGGGTATCTTCTTTATTTTGGTTCCGTAGTCGGACCTTGAGTGTACTCAATGATGGATGTTTATTTATGTCTTGTGTGAAGTGGCGACTGTAAGCCAACTATGTATTTTTTTCCTTATGTATTACATGGGTTGTGTGAAGATTACCTCACTTGATATTGCTTTCAATGCGTTATGCCTCTAAGTCGGCTTCGACACGTGGGAGATATAGCCGCATCGGGGCGCTATAAGTTGGTATCGAGCCGACCCGCGTTATTACGGATGGTTGCGGACAGGTGTGTGGTCATGTTGTTCATGGCGTTTGTGACCCGTCGTGGCACCCGACATGGCACATGTGCGGACTGGAAGCACGAGCGTTTGTGCCAGAGGGAGCGTTTCGTGGCCCGACGAGGGCGTCGGTTCCTCCGAGTGGGGTGTATGTGATAGCACGGCTTATTAGGGATGATAGACTACTCATATCAATAAGGAATTCCTTCTTTTCCGGAGCCCATTGGACAGAACTCCAAAGTTAAGCGTGCTCAGCTTGGAGTAGTGTCGGGATGGGTGACCGATCGAAGTTGCTACGGAGTGCGCGCAGTGAGGACAAAGTGCGCAGAAAAGACTAGTATTGATCTGTGGGGCCAGTCTAGATCCCGCCAGGAGTAACGACCACCGGCGGGTGTGTCCGGGGCGGGGTGTGATTCAATTCCTTATTTCGGAGGTTCATCAAAATTCTTTATTTCATTTATTCATCTTTCTTTCCGGAGTTCAAAGTTTTCTCGGTTATATCATTTCAAAGATCCATCTAAATCATTGCAAGGCTTCACCTTGTGTTTGCAACTTCTCTTTCTTTCCATCATCCTTTTCTTACCGGAGTTCTTCATGGAGGCTCTACATGATGGTTCGTCAAGGATTCTTTTCATTCTTCAATTGTTCTTCAAGACTTCTCTCGAGGTTATTATCTGCCAAGCTATACTCTAAAATAAACATGGTGCTCAACACATGTTTTGCTTTGAGGAGTTCAAGTATTCTTCTTCTTGCATTCCGAAGTGCAATTCTTTCTACAATATCTTTTAAGGTGGTGTTATGTCATTTTGACAGTTTCATTCATGTTTCATGATTCACTTGTTGTCAAGAATGAGACACTTAAATCCATCAATCTCTTCATTGGAGTTATCTTGGGTTATATTTCACCTAAAGCTTTCCCTAAGGATTGTTGCTATTTATGGTGCTTATAAAGGACCCAAGTTCTTCATTTGTCCTCTCGGTGAAATAAGTTTCTCGTCTCCTTGTTCATACCGATCCAATCTATTGTTTCCATAGTGGCAGTATTTCGCCGCAATTTTGAGTTGTTTCCATAAGCCCACTACAAGGTTATTCTTTTCGTTGTTGGTTTTCCAACAACTCCGTTCTATCCTTCTTTGTAAGGATGCTTCTTTCAAACTCATTTGTGGTAGAAGTTGTCATTTTCTTCTCCGTCCCTTTATCCCAACAATCTAGATTCTATTCTTTCTTTCAGAAGGCATTGTGATGTTGCTCTCTTCGACCCATCGTCTCGTTTTGTCAAGATCATGTTCTTTTTCATGCTTATCCATTTAACCGGAGTGTTGTGTCATCTCTTCAAGTTCTTTTCATCTTATCAAGTTTTCCTTCCATTTACAGTCGGAGTGCTGCCAAAATTATATCATTCTTACTCCTTCTCTATCTTGTTTTAACCGGAGTGGTGTCAATATCTATCTTGTCACTTAACCTCATGGTTCTCTTTGTATCCCATGTTCTTCTTATCTTACGGAGTGTTTGCAATCTCGTCATCTTCATTGTATTTTTTTACTTTCAATTTTGTCAACCTCTCAAGGTTCATTGGTTTCACTCGTTTGTCAACGAAGCAACTTTGTTTTACCTCTTCCTCTTCCGCTTTTCTCCGGTGCCATCCTAGATCTCGGGACGAGATCCTCTCGTAGTGGTGGAGTGTTGTGACGCCCCAAGACCGGAGCTTCAGTTGCCTTCCAGGGTTTCCGAGTTTTTGTCGTGTGATTTGTTTTGTTTTTGCATTCATCATGTCATCTCTTGCATTGCATCATGTCATCATGCCATCATATTATTAATTTTTAAAACTCAACTAAATAAATAATATGGATTTTTCGGTCCATTTAAATCGAGGGATATTCACAATGGTGATTTCTCTTTATAACATATCCTCCCAATATTTAGGGAGCTATATTAAACCATTCCTTAACACATTTGCGCGGTTCTTCAAATTTCCTCTTTATCCAACTCAACTTCCTTTCTTCCTTTGGCGCCTTTTTAGTAAAATTGAGTTGCAATTTTACTTTATCCACAAATGTTCCAAATCAGCCCATAAATCACATCTACTGTGTAGGGCCATCTCCTATAATTTCAACCCATTTGGAGTTCATTGAATGGGTTTGAAATTCAAACATGTCGAGTTAAATTCAACATGTGTGGATTTTACATTCTCTAAAATCCTCGGGCCATTTTGTTAAATTCTTCATATTTTTGTGAGCCGAGAAAATCGTCGCATGCATAAACTCTTTCCCTAACCCTCTCTTCTTTTCTTATCTCTAATTCTTTTCTGCTGGAAAATATGAGAGAGAGAGAGAGAGAGCCTGAGCATGCCTCTGGGCCTCCCAACCTCCTTGCAGCCCAGCTCCTCCATGGCCCAAGGCCCAGCCGGCCCCGACTATCTAACCTAGCCCGACTCCTCCTCCGCACCCCATCTCTCCCTCGTTCCCTGCCAGCGCCGCCTCCACACACGACATCGCCAGGAGAGAGCCCGCTCCTCCCGATCCCTCGTCCTCCCTCTTCCCGATCCCCATCTCTCCTCTCCTCGCGCTGACCCCATCTCCCTCCGTGCGCAGCCGTTCCTCCTCCTCTTTCCCTCGCGCCGCCACCACGCTCCACATCGCAGCTGTGGAAAGCGCTGATCCCCTCTGCTGCTCTTTCTTTCGCCCTGCCGGCCCGCGCCCGGCCTCCGCAACACCACTGAGACCAACTCCGCGGCCCGTCGCCTCTGCTGCATGCATGAGCACTGCTGCGCCGACCTGCCTCGCCTCGGTTTCCCGCGACCCCGCTCCGCGCCATCCTTCCCCCTGCGCCAAGTCTGTCCACCGTGCCGCCATGCTCCGGGTCGCCCTCGCCTCGTCGGCTTCTTCTCCGACCAGATGCGCCCGAGGAGCTCCCCGAGCGAGGTCGCCCGCGGCCCCGCGTTCCTCGCGCTCGAACGCCTTCCATGGCCTCCGGCCTCCCCGTCCTCTGCTTCGCCTCCTCGCGCCCCTGCTTCCGCCTCGACAGCCTCCCGTGGATGCAACCTCCTTTGCAGCCAAGGCCAACGCCGGCCACTTCGTCCAGCCGCTGCTCGGCCATGCGCCAGCAGCTTGAGCGGTCCCCGGTGACCTCCCGAGGCAGAGCCTTGCAAGTCCCTCGTTGCCCTTTCAGTTCTTCAAG
Organism: Aegilops longissima; assembly: GCA_021605205.1. Classification (NCBI taxonomy): domain Eukaryota; kingdom Viridiplantae; phylum Streptophyta; class Magnoliopsida; order Poales; family Poaceae; genus Aegilops; species Aegilops longissima. The sequence goes on along the minus strand of CM038678.1, from coordinate 407,128,545 downwards.
ATTACCAAGTCCGAAGACTACCGTGGCCGTGTATCTCGCCCAGTACCACTACGGTTCCTCAAGACCGCCAAGTTCGACTACACGGTGACGCGCCAAGTACATCTACCGTCGCCCGAAGACACGTGTACCATGAGCGCCAAGTTTGACTACGCAGATTCGCCAAGTTCCTCTCCGAACGTGTACGACTACCATCGCCGAGATCGCAAGTACCACGACAACCCCGAAGGGATTCGGACCCGTCAAGTACCTCTTCGAAAACGAACGTGTACCCCTACTCCCCCTACCATCGCGAGAACGTCTACTTCCCTCTACGAAACGCGTTCCGCTCCGAAAATGCACGTTTCGAAGGTATAACCCCGAGACGACCGTCGTGGACCGAATGAATGTGTGTTGTATGAGATGCTCGAGTTTGCACCGTGCCCGTTTGTCCTTGCGATGCCCTCTTTTGCCATGCCACCGTCCGTGGGAACCCGGAATCCGGAGCACCCACCATCCTTGCATGACACGCTCCGCCCACTTTCTTTTGCACCGATATCTCCATGAGCTACGGAACGAAATGTTGTCGTGGCACCATTTTGGATTCGTTGCCGTGGCACCCGTTTTGTTCCGCCATGGTGACCAAATGCTTCATAATGCTCTTGTCAACATGTTCATAAAATTGCTTAAAACTTGCACATGTCATCCGCATCATGATAACAACATTTAAATGTTTATAATTGCTGTTTGCATTATTTTGCATAATTGCCATGCTAAAATGATTTATTTCATAACTAAATAACCGTAGCTTCAGTTTAAATAAATTATATATGTAGATGGGGTAGAAAAATGCATAGATTAACATGGTAGCATCACTTTGCATGTTTAACAACATTAAAATTGTGTTTAGGGCAGAACAGTACCAAATTCGAATATGCACATGAGGATTTTCCGGAATTGTTGTTTGTTATTGCCGGCCTCATTTAGACTTGCCTAAATAGATAGTTTATTTATGCTTCACCTCTTGCCATGTTTAATAACATTTAATATTGTTGAGTACCTAATCGGGAGAGAACTAAATAAGTGTTGTGGTGTTTTGTCAATATGCAACCCGTTGCATATTGAGCTCCACTTAACTTGTAGTTTTGTTTGTGCATATTGCCATGCCATGCCTCATTAAACCGGACATGCATCATACTTGTTTGCGCATCATGCCATGTTTATGTGATGGTTGTTTTACTATGTTGTTTGCTTCTTTCTGGTTTGCTTCTCGCTTAGCTTCGGTTTCGTTCCGGAGTTGTGAGGATTCGTTCGACTTCTTCCATTTGTCTTCTTCATGGACTCGTTCTTCTTCCTTGCGGGATTTCAGGCAAGATGACCATACCCTCGTAATCACTTCTCTCTTTGCTTGCTAGATGCTCGCTCTTTTGCTATGCCTATGCTACGATGCCTACCACTTGCTTATCATGCCACCCACATTGCCATGTCAAACCTCTAACCATCCTTTCCTAGCAAACCGTTGTTTGGCTATGTTACCGCTTTGCTCAGCCCCTCTTATAGCGTTGTTAGTTGCAGGTGAAGATGAAGTTTGTTCCTTGTTGGAACATGGAGATGTTATTCCTTGTTGGAACATGTTTACTTGTTGGGATATCACAATATATCTTATTTAATTAATGCATCTATATATTTGGTAAAGGGTGGAAGGCTCGGCCTTATGCAGTGTTTTGTTCCACTCTTGCCACCCTAGTTTCCGTCATACCGGTGTTATGTTCCTTGATTTCGCGTTCCTTACGGTTGGGTGATTTATGGGACCCCCTTGACAGTTCGCTTTGAATAAGACTCGTCAAGAAGGCCCAACTTTGGTTTTACCATTTGCCACCTAAGCCTTTTCCCCGGTTTTTGCGAGCCCGAGGGTCATCTTTATTTTAACCCCCCGACCGGTGCTCCTTGAGTGCTGGCCCAAACGAGTAGATGCGGGGCCACCACGGGAAACTCGAGGCTTGGTTTTACTCAGAGGATGTCTCATCCGGATGTGCCACGAGCGAGATATGTGCAGCTCCTATCGGGATTTGTCGGCACAATCGGGCGGCTTTGCTGGTCTTGTTTTATTGCTGTTGAAATGTCTTGTAGTCCGGGATTCGAGATCGATCGGGTCTTCGGTAGAAGGAATATCCTTCGTTGACCGTGAGAGCTTATAATGGGCTAAGTTGGGACACCCTGCAGGTAATATCTTTGAAAGCCGTGCCCATGGTTATGAGGCAGATGGGAATTTGTTAATGTCGGTTGTAGAAAACCGAAGTTGACCTCAAATAAAATACACATCAATCGCGTGTGTAACCGTGATGGTCTCTTCTCGCGGAGTCCGGAAGTGAACACGATGTTGGAGTTATGTCGGCGTAAGTAGTTCAGGATCACTTCTTGATCGCTACTAGCTTCACGACCGTGCTTTGCTCCTCTTCTCGCTCTCTTTTGCGATGTAGCCACCATATATGCTGGTAAACTTGCAGCAGCTCCACTTTACTACCCTGTCCTTCCTATCAGCTTAAATAGTCTTGATCTCATGGTGTGAGATTCTTTGAGTCCCGTGGCTCTGAGATACTTCCAAAAAGTTGCGGTGCCGGCGATGCAAGGCAGGTGACGCAACCGAGCTCAAGTGGGAGTTCGACGAGAGCGTGGTCGTTACTATGTGTCTTTTCCCGATGATCGTAGTGGTGCCCGGTTGGGACGATCGGGGATCGTGTAGCAGTTGGGGTATCTTCTTTTATTTTGGTTCCGTAGTCGGACCTTGAGTGTACTCGAATGATGGATGTTTATTTAGTCTTGTGTGAAGTGGCATTGTAAGCCAACTATGTATTTTTTTCCTTATGTATTACATGGGTTGTGTGAAGATTACCTCACTTGCGACATTGCTTTCAATGCGGTTATGCCTCTAAGTCGTGCTTCGACACGTGGGAGATATAGCCGCATCGGGGGCGTTACAGTGACCCAGGGTCATTTCGGACATAACAGGTCGGGTTGCCTAGTGGCTATAAATAGCCCACCCCCTACACCATAAATTGGTGGCTGCTTAGAGTTAGTGCACGGCTTTTGTCGTTTGAGAGCAACCCACCTCGAAGCCTTTGAGAGAGAGAAATCCTTTCAAGGACAAAGACCAAAACACCCGAGCCAAAGAGTGTTAGGCATCCTTGAAGTTTTCTGTCTGTGTGACACGAAGACTTATTACACTTGAGGACTGTGAATCCTCCGGCCGGTTAGGCATCACGTTCGAGCATCCAAGAGTCATTGTGGATTGCGGTGAGCGTCGTCGTGAAGGTTGAAGTCTACCTTGAAGACTTACCAGAGTGATTGGGCGAGGACTGTGTGTCCTTAGCTCAAGGGGAATAAGGTGAAGACGCGGTCTTGAGTTGAATCTCAGCCTCCCTAACCAGATGTACAGTTGTCACAAGCTGGAACTGGTCCAACAAATCTGTGTCTTCAACTAGTGGTGGTTCTATCCTTCCTCCTTTACCCTAAGTTTGTCTTCGTGAAGTCATTGCTTATATGTCTTATCTGTTTGACTTCACTGCTTGACTTCTATTGTTGTTTGGCTTCATACTATCTTCCATCCTGATCCTTACTACATAGCTGCTATTAGTCTTGTCCGTTCACATTATTACATACTTGACTATGGCTTGCTTGTTTTAGTTATCTTCCGCTGCATATCAACTAGGTCATTTCTGTTGTTTGTCTTCGAAACATCCGTGTTTTGAAGACTTCCATAAAAACCGCCTATTCACCCCCCCCCCCCTCTAGTCGATAACTAGCACTTTCACGGCTGCACAAAAGGAGATTGGTTTTGCTCTATCCTCCTCATCCAACTCCGAGCCTAATCTTTTGCAACTATTTGCTTAATCTTCTCCAACTAGTTAGTCTTAAGAGAGACTACAAAGGTGACCGGCTTCTATTTGTGTGTTTATTGTTTCACCAACAGTCCTCTATTATTGTAATCACACTTAATATCTTTGGAACAGGGACGCTCAGCTCTATTTTAGTGTAACTGCACAAAATAATCGAAATGTTGCATGCTCCCGACAGCTACTTTTTTCCCAACATGCCTTATTGATTTAGGCAGAGTCAGGAGGCAGTTGCTGCCAATGAAAGCATGTATCAATTTTAATTTAACACCTTCTCACAACTTTGTTTTCAGTTGTGATGTAACTATTAGCTCTGATCTGCTAATCATTGAGATGCATTAGCAAGGAAGTTAGTTTTTTTCTTTTTTCGAAAGAGCATGGATGGCAAGACACACGAAACAAAAGCTGAAAGCTCAGAGCATTGTACAATTTCATGTCGCTGGAAAATTATTTGTATATCACGTCAATTATGTAAAGAAATGCTGGAAGCTTGATAGCATTCCCAGAAGCCTCTTTAGTATCCGGGTCCATGTGCCATGCACAAAATTATACTCCCTCCATTCCTAAATATATGTCTTTTTAGAAATTTCAGATGGACTACTCCCTCCGTCTAGGTGTGCAAGTCATCTTCTGAAAACCAAATGATCCCAAAACACTCAGGAAAAGTTGAAAGTGCAATCATGACCTTAATATTATTTTGATGTTGATGACAATATACTCATAGGGGACTAACAAAGTTTGTCAATTATATATTAGGTTTTAGTCCCTCGAAATCAATTGTGTGTGTGGATTATGATTTCAGAAATATTTAACTTCATCAAGAACGAAGAAACAAGACTATATTTATGTTTATTCTTGAGTATAGGGATCCCGCAGTATTAAGAGGGGAACATGGGGTCTTGTGAGAGTCTTGCTCAAAATCTACTTCAAACTCTGGTCTTCACCTCTGTCTGACGACCGGTACTCACCGGACGTCCGGTTCCTCCTATGCAGAGCCAAAACATCGGATGTCTGGTATTCACCAGACGCCCGGCAATCTTTCATCAGAGCCAAAACATCGGGCGTCGGAACCCTCCGGTCATCCGGTGCATTCTATACAGTGGCAAAACATCGGACGTCCGGTCCCTGTCGGTCGTCCGTTGTCTGTCGAGCCCTCGGTCGTCCGATATTCTTCGGTCGTCAGGTACCTTCTCCACCAAGCCTAAACATCGGACGTCCGGGATCCTCCGGTCGTCTGGTACCTTCTATATCGTGCCAAAACATCGGACGTCCGGTGACTGCCGAGCCTTCGGTCGTCCATTGTGCATCGGACGTCCGACGTTGCAGTGTTGTTTTGGGCTCCAACGGCCACTTATTGAGGCATACTATAAATATCTCTCTCCTATCCCGTGTGAGGGTTGACCATTCACTTCAAACATCCTCAAGAACACATTCCACTCTCTCTCTCACTCTTCCACACCAAATCTTAGATCCCTAAGGGACTTGAGAGCATTTGATAGAAGTTGTCCACCCAAGTGATAGATCCACTCCTTCCCCTTCTTTGCACCAAAGGAATTCATGATTTGAGAAAGTCTTGAGCTTTTCGCCATTGTTCTTGTTACTCTTGGAGGTTGGAGACTCCTAGGCGGTAGGAGTCATTAGGAGAGGAATCGTTCATTGTGATTACCCACGAAAAGTTTGTGAGGGTTTGGAGATCACCCCAAGGTCTACCACTATTGGTTGAGAAACGCCTTCATGGTGTTGTCTCAAAGGGATAATAGGGTGAGCCTTCTTGGCATTAGCGTGCCTTTGTGGTAACATCCATCTCTCTAACAGTGACGTAGCTTCCCTCCAAGGAAGTGAACATCGGCATACATCCTCGTCTCTCGAAGTTGCAGTTATCCCTGACCCTAACTTCCTACTTGTGGTTACTTGTCGCTTAGGCCTTACTTATATCATATTGTGCTTTCTTACTCACATATTTGTGTTATTGTGTACCTTGATTAGCTCTTAGCATTATACTTGCAATTGTTAGGCTCACTTTCATATTCCGCATTATTCCCTAAAATTGCTAAGTAATAATCAAAATTTGTAATTGTACCTATTCACCCCCTGTAGGTCCATCTCGATCCTATCAATTGGTATCGGAGCCTCGTGCTCTATTCTTGTGGCTTAACCACCCTAGAGCGAGATGAACCCCGATGGGACTCCCTTTGTTGCAGATCCGAAGAATACGGGCGCGGTTTCCACGAAAGTCAAGTCCTTCACTTCTGAGGATCTGGAACAGGCGCTTGTTGTAACATCCCAATTTTTCAATTTGGATGTCATACATAGGTCGTCATATGCATATCATATTTTTATTTTTATTTTGGTTCTGATCCTAGAAATCTTAAGCAACTCAAGGACCCAAGGAGAGAGTTGGAGATTTCATTCATTTTCATATTTGAACTTTTTCAAATTTGAAAAGAGGATCAATTGATCTTAATATTTTATCTCCATTTATTTCCAATATTAAAAATAAATGAGTGAAGATAAAATGACTTCTTCAAAAGAGAGGAAATATTGGAGAATAAATTTTTAAATCAAATTAAAATTTTATTTGGATTTTATTTGCTATTTTATTTGAATTAGAAAAATATGCATCTTTTGACAATTGCATATTTAGGCCAGAAAAATGTTCACCTTGTTCTAAATATTAGACTTAGACGGCGAAAATTGTTTCTGGTATTTTTAGAATTTTTTATATATATTATTAGGATTTTTCTTTCTGGCGGAAATTATTTTAAAAGAAGTTCGCCGCCCGACTGGGCCGAAGGCCCAGCCGAGCCGGGCCGCAGCTCACGTTGCCCCGCCGCCTTCCTCCCGAGCGGGAGGAGTCCCGCAGCCGCACGAACACCGAGGGAGTCCAGCTCGGACTCCCGTCGGGCCGCCCCTAGCCCAAGGCACGTGCCGTCCGGCCCCTTTAAAGCCGCCCGACCCCGCCGCCTCCTCCCCACCCGACCCACAGCCGCCGCCGCGCCGCCGCCGCCGCCGCCGCCGCTGCCGTTCGCCGTCGCCGTCATTGCGCCCGCCGCCGCCGCTTTAGCCACGGAGCCGTCGGATTTCGTCGCCGTCGTTGACACCGCCGCCGCTGTTAACGGTATAAAACCGTCCCAGCTCGCCGGTTCTTTTCGGGTTTTTTCGGTTCTTTGGTTTAGATCGGTTTATTTTTAGGGTTAGGGTTTTTCTCGGTTTTTATGTTCGGATCTAATTTGCGGACGTTCGTCCGTTAATCCGCAGTAGCGAAGAACGTTCATTCGTTTGGTTCTGTCAGCGAACGTTCGTACGTTAGGTTTTTCTTTTTCTTTTATTTTCGGCCAGGGACCTATCCACGAATACTTTTCTCACAAATTAGTCCTTGATCTTCAAACCCTCGCAACTTTTTGCTCGTTAGTCCAAATCCAGTGAAACCAACGCCAAAATCTTCGTTTTGTTCCCCTCTTTCCAGTTAATCAACTTGAATATGGTTTTAACAATTTAAAATTTGGTTTCAAGCAGATTTGAATTCGAACTTCTTTTGATCGTAGTTTGAGTTTCATAGCTCCGTTTTGTTTGATTCCTTTTGCAAATCGAAGCTCTTCAGTTGAAATTTCAGTTTGGATATTTTCCCTTGAGTTTTACCCTTGCATCTTATGCTTGAGTGCTTATGTATGCTATTGTTTGTTTACGATAGAGTTTCCGGAGTGCGAAGCGTGCTACTACGAGTCACTAGGGTTTTCAGATCGTCAGGAAGGCAAGTAACACTTTGATCATACCCTTGATTACCCAGTTTTTATGCATTAGTTTTCAATCCTCAAACACTGCATGGTTAGGACTTGAATACTTGTGGGTACTGGGAAGTAGTTGATGAGGTAGAACCTATTGTCTTTAATTGAAACCCTAGGATTACTTCTACGTTATGCTTATACTGCTATGCTATGCTCGTAGACGTGGTTTGGCTTTGAGTGATCCATGACAGATGTGAGAGTTTTAATTAATGGTTAAACTTAAGGTGGCTACTTTAATACACATCTGGGTGGATTGGTTGAGGCACCCTGGAGCACCCAGTGGTTGTCTGGGCACCTGGAGCAATCCAGCGTTGTCCTGGGATATCCCGGAGTACCTGTGTGATCATCCTATGGTTTGCCACCCAGGCTCAAAGGGATCATAAGATTATTCATGTTGAAAACTTCCGTGTGCATACACAAGCCATTATGGGCTCTGGCATAGTTGAGTATGTTGTGTGACCTCTTTCAGTGGTAGGCTAGCAGATGTAGGGGTTGTAGGTGGTACTGTCTACCCAGAGTAAAGAGTTAATGCTTCTGAAAGACTGTGTCTCGGTCATCCGTTTCTCAAACATTCATATAGTGCGAGAAATCCAACGGAGGAGATTGAGTCTTGTGGGGAAAAGTGCGCAAACCTATGCAGAGTGTATAAACTAATCATGGTTAGCCGTGTCCCCGGTTATGGACATCTTGAGTATCTAGTATTTTGAATTATTGATTTGATCTCGTCACTCTACTTAATTAATTTGTTGGGTTGATGATTATTAATTTGGGATTGAGTTGGAGTTACCTTCTCAATGTTTTCAACAAACTTTGTAGTTAAATAAAATATATTCCTTTGTTGTAGGAAAAAACTAGCTTTCTGCAAAAATTAACCATAGAGCCTCCACCAGCCAAATATGCATATAGTTATAGCTGTTACATGTTCATTGCTCTATAGTGTTATTTTGCCAGGATATTCCATGTGCTAACTTACACAGGCTGCAACGTAGTATGTTGCAGAGTTTTCAGACGAAGAGTAAGGTGCGCTAGGTCGTTGTCATGCACTCAGCTATGCCGTTGGAGTCGATGGACTCATTTACCTTCGAAGCTTCCGCAGATATCTTATTTAGATGGCCTTCAGCCATATTATTGTAATAAGTTCTCTTTTGAGACATTCGATGTAATAAGTGTGTGATTGAACTCTGTTATAAATCTTCGAGTACTGTGTGTGTTAGCATTACCGATCCAGGGATGACACTTATACACAGAGATTTGACCGTCTGAGGTCGGATCGCTACACTTGCTAAGCAAAAGGAGGAGCATGATGCTTCTCTTGAGGCCTTGGTCCAAATGAGACTAGCCACACTAACCACAATGCTTGCACCATTTTCTAGTGGTGCGGCCTCGAGGCCAGCTGCGCCTACTCCTTCACTTGGCCAACAACCTCCTAGTAATGAACACTCCAGTGTTCCTTGGCTTTATGCAAGACCACAAATAGAGAAACCAAAGTATAACCCTCAAGGAAAACCTCCTTTACTTGATGACACTACCAAATTTGCTTTGTGGAGAGTTGCTATGCAGGATCACCTTAGATATGGAAATGATGAGATGTTGGAGATCTTGGAGTATGGCTACCAAGCTGTTAACGCAAAGAATCTTACTCCAAGAGAGGTATATGACAAGAATCTCAACGACACAACAACCATGTGCATAAGGAGAGGTATCACTGACAAGCAAAGGAGACCATACATACATATCACAAGTGCCAAGGAATTATGGGATAGCATTGTGAGGACCAAGACCGGTACCTCCACTCTCCGGCTTGCTCAATATGAAATTGCCAAGGGTCTATAGCAAAACTTTTGTATGGAGAAAGGTGAATCTCCAAGAAACTCCTTGAGCATCTCATGACTCTCACCGCTGACATCGAGTCCTGTGAGTGTGACAAGACACAAGATGGATTCAACTTGACTAAGAAATTTCTCGTGGAAAAGTTGCTTCATGCTCTTGCTCCATATCATCATCAAATGGTGTGGGACATAAGACAACACCATGGATTCAAGGAAATGACTCCGGATGACATCATATCCACCTTCCAACTATTTGAAGAGTCAAAGGCAAAAACTACAAAACATCTTGCCATGCATGGTACCTCAACATCAAAAATCAATCTTGCATTGAAGGCCAAGCATGTATATGAAGAAGAGCAAAGTGAAGAGGAGGAAGATGATGAGGATGAAGATGGTGATGCGATTGAATCCAACGAGAGTCCTTCATATGAAGACATTGCTCTCTTTGTCAAGAAGTTTAGCGCGGGAAAATTCAAGGGAAGATTCCAGAAGAAGAAAGTGAGAAAATGCTAAAACTGTGAAGAAACCAACCACTTCTCCAACAATTTCCCTTATGAGAAGAGAGAAGATAAACCAAGGTTTCCCAAGACCTTTCTCAAGAAGAAGTTGCCAAACCCTCTGAACGCCAAGCTCAAGAAGAGAGATGGGAAAGCAATGGTTGCTCATGAAGAATCCGATCCGGATGATGTTAGTGGTGTTGCCGGAGTAGCCCAAGATTCTCAAAACACTTTGAGGCTAGTCAACAAGAGTGGTGATGTTGTCACCTATAACTACATGAAAGACTACAAGGGCAACGCTCACAAGTGCCTAATGGAAAATGCCGTGGTAGAAGATGGAGAGGATCAAAACTCTCCTGACAAGGTCAAGGTAACCCGACGATCAAACCCTCCTCTTTTCACTCCTTCTACTCCTAGTGAAGGATAATTATGTTGATAATGATATAGATGACCCCATATTTTCTAAAATAAATAAGGTCAAGTGCTCCCTCAAAGGAAAGAAGCTTACTATGTTTCGTATGCTTATGGAGATGGTGGGTAAGCACACCGTCGCCATTAAGGAACTCGAAACCCTCGTAACCAAGGAAAAGGAAAAATATGAAATCCTTGAGCGTAAAGTCCAATATGAGGAAGCACGAAATGATGAACTATGCTTGAAAATTGGTGCAAACATTGATGTTCATGCTAAAGATATTTCCTCCTTGAAAAAGGCTAAGGACTCTTGCGTAGAGTTGATGAATGATAAAAGTAAGCTTGTGAAGTCTCATGCATCTCTCTCTAAGGATTGTGAGCTTCTATCCGTGTCTCTAAGACTAAGGAAGAAGAGTTCACCCTTCTTACAAAGAGTTTTGAGACGCTCAAGCTTACTTATCTTGAAACTCTAGCCAAGGCTTACTCTTCTCCTATTATCAATGTTGATGCTTGTACTAGTAACTCTAGTAGTGACCTAGCATCTATTTTTGAGGAGAATCGCTTTCTCAAGGCTCAAATCGAGAAAGGTCTCATGACATGTGCTCAAGGACAAAAGAACCTTAATGAGGTATTGAGCCAACACAATGAGGTGTTTACCAAAGAGGGGCTCGGGTTTGACCCAAGCACAAGCAAGAAGAAGACGTCTTCTCAAAAGTGCACCACTCCTCTAAAATAAACATTTGTACGAGAAGGGCACAAGGAGAAAGGTGAGGTTGTTAGTGGGAAGGCCACAAGGGGCATGCCCACTCTCAACAAGCCAAAAGAGTTCATGCCTCCATCCTATGTACTTCGTAAAACTAAGAATGGAGAAGTTTATGCAAAATTTGTTGGTCCTCGTAATGCATTCCGGTTCTATGCTATTTGGGTCCCTAAGACCCTTGTGACTAACTTGAGAGGTCCCATTGCAAAATGGGTGCCTCTAACCAAGTCATAATTGTGTGTAGGTTGCTTTCTCTGGTGGAGTAAAACGGGTGATCGATAGTGGATGTACCAATCATATGACCGGAGATAGCAAATTGCTCTACGATTTCATGGAAGCTATTCAACCATTTAGGAGCATTATGTTTGGTGGAGGATCAAAAGGACATGTACTCGGGTTGAGCAAGGTGGCTATCAGAAATGACATGTCTGTTGCAAATGCCATGCTTGTCCAATCCCTTAAATGTCATTTGCTTTCCATTCGCCAATTGGCTTCTGTTTGGTTATGATACACTCTTTGGACTAACGGATGTGGAAGTCTTTACGAGAGATACTCTCGAAGTGGCATTCGCTGGAGAGTTGGATGGCAACCTTTACACGGTTGATTTCTCGAAAGAGAGCACATTCCATGCAACTTGTCTAATGGCCAAGGCCGACAAGGGGTGGCTATGGAATCGCCGGCTAGCCCATGTCGGCATGAGAAATCTTCAAGATCTCTTAAAGGGTAATCACATCCTTGGACTAACAAATGCCTCTTTTGAGAAAGATTGTGTGTGTAGTGCATGTATAGCCGGGAAGCAACATCAATCAAAGCACCCACCCAAGAATATCGTGTCTACTTCAAGGCCTTTGGAGCTCCTTCATGTGGATCTTTTTGGGCATCCTTCACGGGATAGTCTTGGTGGGAAAAAGTATGAGCTTGTCATTGTTGATGATTACTCAAGATATACATGGGTGTTTTTTCACAAGTCCAAGGACGAGATGAAGATCGCCTTCATTGATTTTGCCAAGCAAGCACAACACAAGTTTGACAAAGAAATCTTGGTAATAAGAAGTGATAATGGCTCTGAGTTCAAGAACTACACCTTGGAAGAGTTTCTTAGTGATGAAGGGATTGAGCATCAATATTCAGCTCCATACACTCCTCAGCAAAATGGCGCAGCCGAAAGGAAGAACCGTACACTTGTGGAGATGGCAAGGTCCATGTTGGATGAATACAAGTTGCCACATAGTTTTTGGGCCGAGGCTGTCAACACCGCATGCCATGCATCAAACCGGCTCTTCCCCCGCACAATATTGGAGAAGACTTCATATGAGCTCCTAACTGGGAACAAGCCGAATGTCAAGTACTTTCGTGTATTTGTGTGCAAATGTTTCATCCTCAACAAAAGAGAACGGTTAGGAAAATTTTAATCCGAAACAACTGAGGGCATATTTGTTGGCTATGGGTCAAACTCTCACGCCTATAGAGTCTACAACAAATCCAATGGATGTGTTGTAGAAACTTGTGACGTGGTGTTTGATGAATTTAATGGCTCCCATGGGGAGCAAGTTGATCTAAGTGATGTAGGTGAAGAAGATTCTTCTCAAGATATTTTGACCATGGGTGTTGGTGCACTTCTTCCAATGAAACAAGAACCTCGTGATGATGAAGAAGAAGATGGAAGCTTCACACATCATCAAACTACTTCAACACCCATACCACCACAAGCCCCTATTGCTCAACCGATGCCCTTAGTTCAAGTACAAGAAGATGATCAAGCCCCTCTTCATGATAATTTTCAAGAACAATATCATCATCAAGGGCAAGAACAAGAAAGTGCAATCATTGATGATGAACCTCAACAAATGCAATATGAAGAATAAAATCTTCCACCACACATTAATGATCTATATATTAATGATGTGGATGATGGACATGAAGTTGAACCTCGAGAAACCCTAACCTCCATCATGCCCCGTGTGGCTGGTCGTGTTGATGTTGATAAAATTCTCACCGGCATATCGGAAGGTAGAATGACTCGTAAACATTTGACAAACTTTTGTGCTCACTTCTTGTTTGTGTCTAGTGTTGAGCCACTCAAGGTATAAGATGCATTGATGGACAATGATTGGCTCAATGCTATGCAAAAAGAGTTGAACAGCTTTGAACGCAACCAAGTGTGGTCATTAGTCAAGAGGCCAACTACAGAGCACAATGTCATTGGATCAAAATGGATTTTCAAGAACAAGCAAGATGAGAATGGTGTAATCATCCTCAACAAGGCAAGGTTAGTGGCACAAGGGTACTCACAAGTTGGAGGTTTGGACTTTGGTGAGACCTTTGCCCCCATTGCCTGTCTTGAATCTATTCGCATCTTACTTGCTTATGCTGCTTTCAATGGTTTTACATTACATCAAATGGATGTGAACAGTGCTTTCCTTAAAGGTCCTCTACAAGAAGAAGTATATGTATCACAACCACCTGGGTTCGTTGATCCCGATCACAAAGACTATGTGTATAAACTTCATAATGATTTGTATGGCCTCAAACAAGCACCTCATGCTTGGTATGATCATCTTAAGAAGTTTTTACTCGGTGGTGGTTTTGTGAGAGGGGTGATCGATCCCACTCTTTTTACTAAGAGGGACAAGGGTGATTTGATCTTATGCCAAATCTATGTACATGATATCATTTTTGTTCTCCTAACATTCATTTGTGCAAGAAGTTTGCGGCTTCCATGACCAAGAATTTTGAAATGTCACTCAATGCAGATTTGAAGTTCTTTCTCGGATTCCAAATTCAACAACTTCAAGAAGGAATTTTCTTGTCTCAAGCAAAATACCTCTCAAGGATATTCTAGATAAGTTTGGCATGTCTGGTGCTAGTCCATGTAATACACCCATGCCAAAAAAATTGTAATCGCTGAAGACACAAAAGGTATCCCTTTCGACCCATCTATTTACCGCTCTATGATTGGTTCATTGCTTTATCTTTGTGCATCTAGACCAGACATCATGTTCAGTGTATGCATGTATGCTAGATTTCAAGCTTCCCCAAGGGAAAGTCATCATAAGGCGGTTAAGCATATTCTTAGATACCTTGTTCACACCCCAAAGTTGGGTCTATGGTATCCCAAGGATGCAAAGTTTGATCTCACTGGGTACACGGATGCGGATTGGGCTGGAGACAAAGTGGATCGTAAGTCTACCTCCAGTGCATGTCAATTTCTTGGACGCTCCTTGGTAAGTTGGTCCTCGAAGAAACAAAATTGTGTTGCCCTCTCCACTGCCGAAGCCGAATACAATTCAACCGCCAGTTGTACAACTCAATTACTATGGATGAGGCAAACTTTGAAGGATTACGGTATCACCTATAGACATGTACCTCTTCTATGTGATAATGAAAGTGCCATCAATATTGCTGAGAATCCCAAAGATCACACCCGCACCAAGCACATTGATATTAGGTATCATTTCTTGAGAGATCATGTGGAAAAGGGTGACATTGATATTGCTCATGTTGGTATAGATATCCAACTTGCAGACATTTCACCAAGACATTGGATGAAGCAAGGTTTTGTCAACTTAGGCGTGAACTTGGTATCTTGGAGCTTGACAACATTATGTGAAATCTAGTACCCATCCATGCATTTACTTCATGTATTGTTTATATGTAGGCATATGTTTATGGGGAGACAGTCAACTCATGAGTACTCTCACCCTTTATAATGCATAAATAAAACAAACACTCTCAAAGTTACCATGTTCTTCGAACTATGGTACTTTAAATGATGGAGTAGTGTTATTGAGCCCAAGGACACTATCTTCGCGGCATCACGACACTTATACTCACACATGGTGGCTTATTGGCCACCGACTCTCCTCAAAGGAGGGGATGTCAAATCATGTTTGGGGTTCTTAACATGTATGTCTAGTTGCTCACCATGTGGTATCTTACATGTCTGATTGCCCATAGTATTTTGTCATATACCCATTCTTGTATTTTGGTTCCTCTAGATATTTCGTGAGCTATCTGCCAAAAATTTTGCCATCGGTCGTCCGACGGTTATCGGACGTCCAATGACTCACAGCTTCCGGGCGTCCGACGTCACTTAGTTGTCCGATTGTTGTGCAGAAATAGTGCCCAAATCACCCCCCAGGTCTCGGACGTCTGAGGCCGCCCGTCGCCTGGCACGTCCACCAGTGCCCGGACGTCCGACCGCGGTCGGTCGTCAGATGAAATTTGTGGCTCACATAAATACTTCGGGGTCGGGCTGAGTGTTTGCCCTATCCTATTTTTTCCCTCCCCATGACTGAGTCCACTGCCGCGCCGCAAGGAGGGCGATTTCTCCCCCGCTGTCGCCTGGGGGAACTGCTTCGCCAGCCCCCTCCCCTCCTCTCCGCCGCCCCTCATTCTAATCTGGTACCTCCTCCTGCTTAGTTCCTCGGTTCTCTCTCTCGTCTCCGTCACTCGTTCGTGCACACAGTAGTGATCCCCTTTTCTCTTGGATAATCTCTCTGGTGAGGTTCCTCCCAAGATGGTGAAAATCAAGCACACCGCTCGCAAGGATGCCGGGGGTACCTCTGCCCGGGGTAATTTATGTCCTTTGATTTCATTTTTCATCTTGTCTGTCTCCGTTCATGCCAAGGGCTCACTATGATTTGTCCATGATCCTATGCCCCTGGTTTCAGCCCTCGTCGTGGTGGTTCTGATGACTCTCAAGAGGAGTTGCGTCCACGCAAGCATGCTGGGAAACATGCTATGATCGAGGAGTCCTCCTCTGCCAAGGGCTCTGACTATGAAGAAGAGATGGACGAGGAGGAGCGTGGTGTGCAAGTGACATTTTTGTCCCGCCCCCGCGGTTGTCGAAGGACCACACACATGCCTACTCCTCCTCCCGATCAGCCGCATGACGATGGTTGACACATACCCCTTGAGGCTCCTCAACTTCATGGGCGTATTCTCAAGGATTTCACCAAAGTGCCCAAGCCTGCATATCTTAAGTTCCGACGTGATGTTGATCAATTCGAAGTGGTTCAAGACTCTCTCGATCAACGTTTTCGCACAAATGTTCAGGCATATTTCTACACCTCTGTTGTCCTCCCAAAGGGTATCTCTACACCACTTCATTGATTTAGCACATATTAGGAAACATCCCGTGAAATACCCAGGTGCCATTGAGCTCATTGAGTCATCGGGTCTTGCTGCTCCGTTTGCATTTCAACATGATTTTAACCAGGCTGCTATCCACCAGTTTTTTGCCACGTGCTTCTTTCCTCCTAACAAGACCGTCACTTGGATGACATCTGACACCAAGCTCACTGCCACTTATGCTCAATTTGTCGTTGCTCTTGGGTTTCCGGATAGTGGAATCAAGATCCATAAAGATGACCCAAATCACAAACCCAAAGCAGTTGAGGCTTGTGGCTATCTTCTTAAGGAGCTTGATGAACTTACTGAGGAAGAAAACATGAAGGATCTGAATCAAGTTTCTATTTGGAGATCTCCTTACTACATCATCTACCAATGTATCATCCGTACCATCTATCCTAAGATGGGTGACAAGGGATCTTGCAACAGTTATTGCATCAATCTTATGTCTCGCCTCCATGACTCTCCCAAAGGCAATATCAACGTTCCTCATTTCCTATGGCATGAAATCCGTCTTGCTAGCTTTCAGTATAAGCATGCCTTTCCTCATGCTCCATTCATTCAGGCTCTTATTAAGAGTGTGGCTCCCTTCTCTCTTGTCTGCACCCATGTGCATGAGAAGTGGATTATTCCTCCTCACATAGCCAACGATTTTGCTCCAAAGGGTACCTCCAAGTCTGCCCCTGCTCATAGGTCTGCTGCTAGGTCTCATCCTACTAATGCCAGCTCAGCGCCCTTTGGGCATTTTGCTCGTTTTATCGGCAAGGCTCACTCTGCTATGATGAAGGCGTTCTCCTTCAACTGCACACACAATCATGAAGTTGTCACTTGCTTGATCACTTCCAAGAATGCCTTGAAGTCTCGTCTCCGTGACTCTGGGGCTCCTGATGTGAGTGACGATGAGCGTCTTCCGGCGGCTGCTCCTTCTGACTTTGGTTTTCCTTCGAGGCCTGAGTGGGCTGATTTCCTCGACGATGCTGGTGGTAGTGGAGCTGCTGCTGATGATGATGATGACCTGTGACTGTCTGTGGGTTATCTCTATCCCTTTTGGGTAGTTGTTGCCAAGGGGGAGAACTAGTACTAGCTATCTATGTTCTTATGTTGAACCATTATGCTTTGAGTGGGTGTATGACTTTATATCTATGTCTTATGTTGTAATGTGGAACCACTATGTCCTATGAATGATGAGATATTATGGTGATGTGCTTGTATGATGATGGGTTTAATTGAGTTTTTGTGATAATTTTCTCTTATATTCTAGATGGTTGTCTCTCTAAGGGGGAGCTCTCCATAAAATGTTTGCAATAATTATGTTTGAGAGGGGGAGCTCTTAAATAAATTTGTCTTAGAGCAACCTTATTTCTTGTGTACTATGTTTATATTGTCACCAACTACCAAAAAGGGGGAGGCTGAAAGTGCAATCATGCCCTTAATATTATTTTGATGTTGATGACAATATACTCATAGGGGACTAACAAAGTTTGTCAAGTATATCTCAGGTTTTAGTCCCCTCGGAATCAATTGTGTGCGTGGATTATGATTTCAGAAATATTTAACTTCATCAAGAACGAAGAAACAAGACTATATTTATGTTTATTCTTGAGTATAGGGACCCCGCACTATTAAGAGGGGAACATGGGGTCTTGTGAGAGTCTTGCTCAAAATCTACTTCAAACTCTGGTCTTCATCTCTGTCGAACGATCGGTACTCATCGGACGTCCAGTTCCTCCTATGCAGAGCCAAAACATCAGACGTCCGTTATTCACAAGATGTCTGACAATCTTTCATCAGAGCCAAAACATCGAATGTCCAGAACCCTCCGGTCATTCGGTACATTCTATACAGTGGCCAAACATCGGACGTCCGGTCCCTGTCGGTCGTCCGTTGTCTGCCGAGCCCTCGGTCGTCCGATATTCTTCGGTCGTCCGGTACCTTCTCCATCAAGCCTAAACATCATACGTCTGTGATCCTCCAGTCATTCGGTACCTTCTATACCGTGCCAAAACATTGGACGTACGGTCCCTGTCGGATGTCCGGTGTCTGCCGAGCCTTCGGTCGTACGTTGTGCATCGGACATCCGACGTTGCAGTGCTGTTTTGGGCTCCAACGACCACTTATTGAGGCATACTATAAATATCTCTCTCCTATCCCATGTGAGAGTTGGCCATTCACTTGAAACATCCTCAAGAACACATTCCACTCTCTCTCTCTCTCTCTCTCTCTTCTACACCAAATCTTAGATCCCTAAGGGATTTGAGAGAAGTTGTCCACCCAAGTGATAGATCCACTCCTTCCCCTTCTTTGCACCAAAGGAATTCGTGATTTGAGCAAGTCTTGAGATTTTCCCCATTGTTCTTGTTACTCTTGGAGGTTGGAGACTCCTAGGCGGTAGGAGTCATTCGGAGAGGAATCGTTCATTGTGGTTACCCCCAAAAGTTTGTGAGGGTTTGAAGATCACCCCAAGGTCTACCACTAGTGGTTGAGAAACACCTTCGTGGTGTTTTCTCAAAGGGAGAATAGGGTGAGCCTTCGTGGCGTTTGTGTGCCTTCGTGGTAACGTCCACCTCTCTAACGGTGACGTAGCTTCCCTCCAAGGAAGTGAACATCGGCATACATCCTCGTCTCTCGAAGTTGTGGTTATCCCTAACCCTAATTTCCTACTTGTGGTTACTTGTCTCTTTGGCCCTACTTATATCATATTGTGCTTGCTTACTCACATATCTGTGTTACTTGTGTACCTTGCTTAGCTCTTAGCATTATACTTGCAATTGTTAGGCTCACTTTCATATTCCGCATTATTGCCAAAATTGCTAAGTAATACTTAAAATTTGTAAGTGTACCTATTCACCTCCCTCTAGGTCCATCTCGATCCTTTCAACGGTACATTAACTCCCTCCTCGTTTCTTGTTTCGTGACATATCAACCAATAAGAGATGTGGGCCGTGCATGCTTTCAATGGCTTGAGACTTTCAAACATGACATGTAGTGGTTAATTCATTGCATGCAATTCTATTAACTAGCAAAAAAACATTAAGTTCTCTCGGTTTCCCCTCCGCCTTGGTCGCGATGCACAAGCTAAGACGACTTATACACCTAGACGGAGGGAGTACCACATACAGATGTATATAGACATATTATAGAGTGTAGATTCACTCATTTTTCTTCGTATGTAGTCACTCATTGAAATCTCTAGAAAGATAAATATTTAAGAATGGAGGGAGTAGTGCACAACCGCATGGGAGACTCAGCCCGGTCGTTGCGCCGCACTAATAGTGAGGAATGAGCAGTCAAATCATAAGCCCCACCTTTCCCACTGTAAGTTGCTCGGAAGAAGCAACCATCAATATGATCTTCTTTGAATCCGCTCATACTACTCCCTCCGTCATTGTTTATAGAGCGCGCTTCAACAATCTCTGGGACCAAGGCGACTAGCGATCGGCCTGAAAAATAGCATTGGTAGTTATAGCACGGCATCTATAACTAGAGGAAATAATGTGTACACACATGCATGCAGTGCTTCCACCCCGAGTACACACATGCATGCACTTACTTCACTCCGCGTACACACCTACATCGAGAGGAAATTGTGGACTTGATTGCAGTTACCACGTCCTAATTAATTGAGCATTAAACCAAACGCGTCTAAAATCTCTCTGGTGGTGGAAATGCATGGAGAGAAATGCATGAGAATGAAGCGCGCCCTGTAAACTGTGAGGGAGGGAGTAGTATGAAGGTGCAAAACCAAGT
Source organism: Aegilops longissima (assembly GCA_021605205.1). NCBI lineage: Eukaryota > Viridiplantae > Streptophyta > Magnoliopsida > Poales > Poaceae > Aegilops > Aegilops longissima. The sequence goes on along the minus strand of CM038678.1, from coordinate 407,108,514 downwards.
ACGCGTATGGCCAGTCGGTCAACGCACTTCCTCTTGGCATATCACTCACATGTGGGACCGGAGTGTGAGCAAACCGATCTCAATTGACGGCAAAATGCCCAACCCGCCATTCCATGAGAGAGACGAGGAGCAAGAACACACAGACGGGCTCGCACGGAGGCCAAGATATATTCGAGCATGGTTGATCGATATCATCATTACATGTTCGATGTTTTTAATAGTACTATTGGGCTGCCGTTTTCTGCACTTCTCCCGAATAAATGTGTACTTTATCGGAGATTAAAATAAAATAAGAGTACAGACGCTCCACCATGCGGTTCATAGTACCTGTATACTAGTAGTAGTACTAATCGTAGTACTAAACCTTGCGCTTGGCACTTCACCTCTTCAGGAAGTCGAACAATGATGGTACTACAGTGTATGCCTCTGGCAATCTAACACTGAATGAACTGCTACACGTCCACCACCTGGGCGAGGGTAGGTTGCATTAGTCAAAAGCTTCTCCTTGTCCCGCGAGTCACCGGGCTTGAGGTAGACGGAGAGGGCATAAGCGAGCTTCACCTTGTCCTGCAAGCTTCTCCTCGTTCTACGAGTTGACGGGACACACCAAAAAGTAGTGCTAGTCCATGCTCCCTCCTTTCGAGTTAATATGGCTTAATCATTTTTGCGGTTAAATGAGAGAGCTTTATTCATATATAAGCATTCTTAGGACAATCAGCAAAGAGACTGGTCACTAGGAAGCGAGGTACCCCGCAAAAAAAGAAGAAGGAAGCGAGGTGTTTCATCAAGCCAGCTCTCGGTCTCATTCAAAGGGCAGCAAGCACGGTTCGCACAAAGATGCGCCGCATGGTTTGTTGACCTTTTTACATGCTGAATAACAAAAAAAAGAGAAAATATTACCGAGCGCTCCTATTTCTAACAGGATAGGAGCCAGAATTAAGCGAGAATTGTGCCGAGTGTTCCATGCAATCAACTTCAATTATCACATGCGAGAACCCTCAAAGAGAACCAAATGTGTTGAAGATTGCTTTATCATAGATTAAAATAA
>CM038678.1:406891981-407107366 GCA_021605205.1 Aegilops longissima | reverse complement strand
TGCCCGATTTCAAGCTACACCAAGGAATCACACCATAAGGCTGTGAAGCATATTCTTCGATATCTAGCTCACACACCAACACTAGGATTATGGTACCCCAAGGGCTCTACTTTTGATATCATTGGATATTCGACTCGACTATCTGGTGATCGTGTGGATCGCAAGTCAACATCTGGTACTTGTCATTTCCTCGGACGATCTTTGGTCCGTTGGTCCTCGAAGAAAGCAGAACTGCGTATCACCATCCCATCGCAAGCTGAATACATTGCTGCTGGCTCGTGTTGTGCTCAATTACTATGGATGAAGCAAACCTCAAGGACTACGGCATCAACGTGAAGAATGTGCCTCTCATTGTGACAATGAGAGTGCCATCAAGATTGCTCACAACCTAGTTCAGCACTCGAAGACAAAGCACATTCAAATTCGTCATCATTTTCTTCGTGATCATGTGTTGAAGGGCGACATCTCCATCGAGCATGTGAAGATCAAGAACAGCTAGCTGATATCTTCACTAAGCCCTTGGATGAGAAGAGATTTAGCAAGTTGCGGTGTGAGCTAAATATCTTAGAATCTTGAATGTTCTTTGAAAAGGCACACATGCTAACACTTATGCAAAATTGATGACTTAGATGTGCAACACATGAAGAAACGTTTTCTTCAATCAATGAAGAATAACACTCTAAGTGTGAAGAAATTAATGAAGAATTTGATTCTCGAACCCTCGACAATTGTACGCGGTGTCTAAAATCATCATTCTTATACGGTGGGTTACGCCACCACCAAAGTTGAAAATCTTCAATTGAGTTTTCCTCGGTTTTGAAATTCTTCAGTTTTTCAAATTCTTCAACTTTGCAAATTCTTCATTTGCTTCCGTCGTCTTTCTTCATTGGCTATATATATATATGGATTTATGTCCTCTACAGCATTCACTTATGGCTATTTCTTCAAGTCGGTTTTTCTGCTAAGTGAATGTGATCGGACCCTTCCCCCTCTATGCTATACTCAACCAAATCCATTCACAAATTCTTCATGTGCGTTCTACTTTGAAACTCGTTCAAATTCTTCACTGTGTCCTTGACAGCTGAAGAAATTGCGAACGGAACTTTTAAAACGAATCTTATCCAAACTTCGATTTTACCGCTCAAACCGTTCCGCATCCCACGATGCATTACTTTATTCACCCACGATCGTACACGATCTCCACTACACAGTACGTGGGTGACACATGTCGTGAGAAGGGAAGCGGTCAGGGGCACGTTCGTCCTAAATCTTCGGACGAGCCGTTTTTCACCGTGTCTATAAATACCCTCTCCCTTCCTCACTCTTTTCACTTCGCTCGACCTCTCTCCCGCCGAGCTCCTCAAAACCCTAAGCGCCGCCTACTCCATCGTCAGCCGGTGAGGAAAAGCTTCATCGCCTTGACCTTTTCGCCGACGTACTCGCTACCGACCGTGGAAAATCTTCACTCCGCCGTCGTGCCGTAGCTGATTTCCTCTGCCAAGTTAGGGCGTGGAAGATCTGAAGCATTTAACTTCTCAACTGTTCATCTCGGTTCGTCGTGTTCTTCACTTGAGTAAATTAAAAGTTACTTTTATTACTCGCTTTGATTCTCAAATCTTCTTCAAATTCTTCAAAGGTGTTTATTCTTCAAATTCTTCACACATATGAACACCTCAAATCTCTTGACTCATTTCTCTAAGCAATGATTTTCTTCAAGATTCCTCAATTGTGTGGATCTTCGATCTATACAACTCGAATCTAAGACAAAGAACGCTTATTGAAATTCTTCAAGGCTCATCTGGTCAAAATCCTCAAACTTGTTCTTTTGAAAACCCTCTAAGAACGATATGACCTCTTCAAATTCCTCGCACCTATACTCTGTTCACGGTACAAATGTCTGCTGCTGAATCCCTAGGTTCTCATCAACTTAACTCATTTGCAGCGTTCCTCGAAGAAAAACTGCACACTTCTTGAGAGAACTCAATTGTTCAATTTCCTCACCAAGAAAATGGCGATGGCAAGAAGCCGCAAAAGGGAGGAAAGAAACACGAGGTCATGACAGCATTCAAATCCCCGAGGAAATATATGCGACTCATTGACACCGGATGAGGAAAGCAAAAATCAACGCAAGGTGCGTATCAGAAGATTGAACGGAGATGGGCACGGAATGGAAGGAATACCGATATGTAACACCTAAGTACATGAAGAAATTAGCGTTAAATCCTCCATGCCCAAGAGCTCCTTTGGCACCAGGCCAAATAGCTGATCCCACTAGCGCCAAACGCGGTGAGGACTTTCCGATGAGTGGGCTAAACGCCAAGCAAAGTTGGCTAAGCAAGCAAAGGAAGGTGAAGAAATTCAATGAGGATTTTGCGCTGCTGCGCCATCGAGGTCTCGGTCGGACCGAGGAAATCAATGCAAAGAAGTCTGCTAATAAGCCAAGTGCTTCATCATCTCGCGCCCTCACGGCCAAGTTCATCGCAGCTCCCTCGTGCAAATTCCTCGTGACAAATTCCTCACACCGCCATCGCTCCATCAAAGTCCTCAACTGCTCGGTCCAAACCTTGGTTCTGTGCACTTAGCTACTTGTCAAAGGACTGCTGGTTTCTCAATTGCCTCGAGCATCTCGCAAGTTCCTCGGCTGCCCTCAATTCTTCATCCGCCCGACTCTGCTGAAGACAAAAGCAACAATGGACGTGGTCCTCGGCCTAGCCCAAGGAAGAAACAGCTTGTAGTCCACGTGCCATCGATGATGAGGCATCGATGAAGAACTTGAAGAAATCATCGAGACCGCCAAGTTAGGGCCGCTAGAGCCAAAGGTACATCTGTGCTAACGCTTTTGGACCCAAAGAAAGTCCTCGACTTCATCGACCTCCGCACAATGATCCTAATACCCCTCTGCCGATCTTCCTTTGACACCTGGTCAAAGTCATGCGTTGACTCACTTCATCGCTGAAGAAAATGGAAGTTTGAGAAGGCGAGGGAAATCAAAAGGCTCAATACAGGAAGGAGAGGTTCTCAAGAAAAATGTTGTCAAGATGACACCGAGGAACTCCTTCAAATCCAAACTGAAATTCAGAACCTCAAGAAGAACTTGACACATACTATGCTGATTGGCAAGTAGTCAAGACCAGATTAAATCGATTTGACGAAGAAAATCACAAGTGTTGCTTTTTGTGCATCGTGAAAATCCTCAGTCAAGCATCAGTTCAGCCTATTGAAGAAAATGCTGATTCGGGGCTGATGAAGAAATTCCAGCACCGAAGAAACTGCCAGGCACCCACTAGTGGTGCGCTCAAGAAATTGCTCAAGACAGGGAACCGCATCGGTTGCTCTCAAGAAACTGCACCAAATTCCTCGGCTCCTCCTGCGTAACTCCAACTCCAATTCTTCCATCCGCTTCGATGTGAAGAAAACCAAGGCTGCGTGAACGAGCTGCTGTGAAGAAAAGGAAAGCATCATTGCGTCAGATTCTTGACTGCGAAGAAAATGAAGCCAATGACCAGCTCATTTGAAAACCCAATTGATGCTGTTCCAATTTCCTCCATACCATCAAAGGAAGTAGTTCCTTTGGAGAAGAATATGAGGTGCCAACGGATCGATGAAGAACAACAATCTCACGCTTCGTCGAGAAAATTGATGAAGAAATTGAAGTGGAAGCAATCCCTTCAACCCCGTCATTCCTCATCGGACCATGAAATTCCTCAAGTGGCACCGAGGAAATTGAAAATGAAGATGTGGATATTGGATGCACCACTCAGTGATCAATGATGACTTTTGGGAAAGTCAGCATCCCAATACTCCTCTCTTCACCCCGCTTCAACAAGTTCCTCACTCCCGCATGCATTGCTCAAATAGACTTTCAAGAAAATCAACCCACGAGTTACGTGCATGAAGAAATTCCAGCCACTAGTCTTGATGAAACTGCTGCCGCTGAAAATCCTCGACGCGCATGTTGAGGACCAAGAAATTCCTCAAGTCAAGAACCTGAACTTACGATTCCCGAGGTGGTGATGCAACTCATCGACACCCTCTACCCAAGCAAAAGAATCCGTTCTCAACCAAGCAAAATTTCAAGGCTGAAGATTTCTTTGCCGAGCATGTGTTCTTCATGAATATAATCCTTATGATTCGCTCGAATTAGGAAGAGGCGCTTCGACTGCCACCAAGCCAACTTCTATTCCTCGGTGCTTTTCAACAAGGACAAAATCTTCGATCATGCTCATATTCCTCATGTGGATATGGAGTCATTTGCCGGGCTTTGAGCCCGCCCTAAGTGTTCTTCACGATGCAGGTCTTCTAAACTTCTGACCGATATTTGTGATTGGAGCGAAGAGCTAATTCTTGAGTTCTATGCAACATCGCACATCACCGAGACGCTGAAGATGTGACTTCATGGGTCTTAGATTGGATGATTGAAAACACTCACTACAAGGCACCAAAGAAGTGAATTGCTTCGTGCCCTACCACTCGATCCTCCGCTTGATGGTGCACGTCGATCTATGAAGAAAAGAACTTTCAAATCACTATATGCAAGTGCTAATGAAGCCTTTGAAACCAAGGCAAGCTCCAAGGACCAAATTCCTCGTCAAGGAATTATTATATGTGCCTCGAACAGTCTATCGGTTTTGACGAAGACTATGAGTCCTATCAAAGACCACGACTCGAACGATGAAGAAGTCGTTGGCATCATGAAGAATATGCTTTTCAACATCATCCATGGCGCTCCGTCAATTTCCATGATTTCTTCATGAGGACTCGCCAACATTGCCATGTCACCTTTTGAGTGAAGCCTTATGCACCTTGGATTATGAGATTCATCAGTCAAGATCTTCACTGAATTACAAAGTCGACACTTTGAACCACTGCAGCTACACGCCTCGATTGAAGTCCTCAAACGGCCAATTACCTCGGTGATGAAAAGGGAAAGGCTCTGCTGTGATAGATGAAGGCACCCGTCCATTGGATGGACAGTTTAAAGCAAACATCCTACTCCACCAATGATGACTCGCCACACATGACTCAAAGAACAAATACCTCGATTAAGCATAGTCCTCAAGCTATCGCACCTGTGGTGATGACTGATCGTGAATTACTCCTCGCCTTCATCGGAAGGTTGATCGCAATCACAAGTGGGTCAAACGTCGGTTTGGTACTCTTCTTTACAACTGACCTCAACTCACAATGCGGTGAAGAAAAACCACTACTATCTTCATGAAACCTTCAAGCGCTCTGGGCTATTCTTTCACATGTCTACAATGAAGAAGAACGCAATCAATGGGACTCAAGGAAGAATTTGACTGGTTTGCACCTCCTCCAAGAAATTCAAGAAAGTCAAAGTTCCTTCCTTGGTGGCCAGCTCCTATTCTTCCTCTCGCGACATCGATGAAAATGAAGATTTGGAAGACAACTGCTGCTGGTCCTACTTCGACAACCGACCCCAACAATGTCTTTGGCGCCCGCCTTCAACTTGAAATTCTTCAAGCGTTAGTCCTCGTTTGATCCTTTTGGTCATTCGATGACAAAGGGGAGAAATTTGAGTTAGTCTTCAAGCGGGTCTCGCTTTTGTCTATATACAATACTTTATTAAGTTACAACTCTCGCTCTTCTGAAACCTTTTATTGGATCGAGTTGTAATCTTAAACCCGATGGTGCTTTGATACTTTTGATGCATTATGCTTTTACTCTATGCTCTGATTACAGTAGTGTTGATATGCTCTGATATTTGTTATGCTCTGATCCTCATGAGCTTGGTGAAAATCTTCAAATCGATTTGGGATCTGATACTCATGAAAAGTTTCAAATTCCTCATACGCATTGGGCTCTGATACTCTTTATGCATTATTTTGCATGCTCTGCATATCATCAAGCACCATATTTCATCATGCATTTCAAATTCCTCATATTATATGTCAAATGCGTGTATGAATTACAAGATATAGGGGGAGATCTCCATGATTTAATTCTTCAAATGTGCATTGCCTCAAAAGCAAATTCCTCACTATGCACACCTTCATTATCAGTAATTACACTTCATATGTTTATCCCCGTTGAAAACTTAACCTGTATTGTCATCAATCACCAAAAAGGGGGAGATTGTAAGTGCATCTAGTGCCCCTTAGTGATTTTGGTGATTTGAAGACTTATAGGTTAAGTAACTGATGCGTTTGTAAGTGTACACAGGTCTATAAGTCTATGAGGAGTTTGATATTTACAAGGAAAGTCGACCCTAAAATGAATTTCTTCAATCAAGAATTTGATATTCAAGACTTTTCAAGACTTTGAAAGTGAAGAAATTGGTGTGATTCTCAAGACTTGGTAATCGCTGAGGAATATGAAGCGTGAAGACTTTTGTTTTCGTAGTTTCATTTCTCTTTCTTGAGTCATAGGAAACACCGTCATTGTTAAAGGGGGTCGAGGAAATACTAAGGAAAAATTTCCATTTGATGCTCAACTCAAAATCCTACACCTACCAATCCCTTCGAGTGAAGCCTTTGAAATCTCATACAGATTCAGTCAATTTCTTCAAGGAGGATGTAGACGAAGCTCTTCCGTCACCGAGGAATTTGTTCGACCGAGGAGTTAGGAATTCGCCAAAGTCGGATTGCCTACACAATGAGGAACATGATAGCCCCGAGGAATTTGATGTTCAAATTTCCGACCGTTCTTGTCTTCTTGGCGCCACCTGTCCCAAATATCTTATCCACCTAACGGTCATATCATTGAAGGGCATTTATGTCTTATCATGTCGGGCTGCTCCTAGGCTATAAATAGCGCTCTACAACCACTAGTTGGTTGGCTGCTCCGAGAGAACTTGACACTTGTCATTTGAGAGCAACCCATCCTCTCGAGGAATTTGAGCGAAAATCATCAAGTGAGGAAAAACCAAAAGTGAGGAAAAACCCAAAACCAAACCCCAACAAACCCAAAGTGATTGAGCATCATCAAGAAATTGATCCTCGTGGATCCGACGCTTTTACCTTTGAAGACTGTGCTTCTTCCAGACGGTTAGGCGCCAAGGTCTAGAGCATCCAAGAGGAATTGTGGATCGCCGAGTGACCAAGTATGTGAAGGTTTGGAAGTCGCTCAAGACTTACCACGAGTGATTGGACGAGGTCTGTGTGACCTTAGTTCAAGGAGAATACGGTGAGGACTTGGTGTCCCGAGCTGCGTGCTCGGATCGGGTGTCCGGATCGTGTCCTCGAGTTTAAATACTCACCGCCCAACCAGACGTATAACCGAGATAGCAGTTGGAACTGGTCTACCAAATCATAGTCTTCACCAACCTAATCTGGTTCTATTTCCTCAACCCTTTCATTTCCTCATTCTTGTGTTGAGTGTTTGTCATATCTGTGTTTGAAGACTTTGATCAAGACTTTCTCAATTTCCTCAGTTCAATTTATTCATCTGTTTGTCTTCATCTTGTGTTATCCTGTGATTACGCTTTTCAGACTCTGTGATTGTCTTCATTTCATCATGATGACAATGCTTGTAATCTGTTATGCTTACTTCGAGTACTTATTCCGCTGCATGTATTTCTTCGCTAAGGAATTTCTCACCAGCAAATTCCTCGATGAAGAATTTGTAAATTTTCTAAAATCGCCTATTCACCCCCTCTAGTCGATATAACGACTTTCACTACTACCTCCATGAAACCTTCAAACGCACTGGCTGTTCTTTCAAATGTCTACAAGGTCTGAAGAACCGACGACAATGGGACTCAAGGAAGAATTTGGTGGTCTGCACCTCCTCCAAGAAATACAAGAAGGTCAAAGTTCCTTCCTTGGTGGCCAGCTCCTATTCTTCATCGCTACGACATCGATGAAAATGAAGACTTGGACGACACATGGCAGCAGCCCTACTACAACCACCGACCCCAACAACGCCGGGCGCTCCTTCTTCAACTTGAAATTCTTCAGGGGCGTTAGTCCTTAGTTTCGATCCTTTTGGTCATTCGATGACAAAGGGGGAGAAAATTGAGTTAGTCTTCAAGCGGGTCTATTATATGGGCAGATTTTTTTTAAGTTACAACTCTCGTTCTTCTGAAACTTTTATTGGATCGAGTTGTAATGTTAAACCCGATGGTGCTTTGATACTTTTTGATGCACTGTGCTCTTGCACTATGCTCTGATACTAGCTCAAATTCTCTTGAGCTCTGATACTCTTGATGTGTTATTCCTCATTAATGTTATTATACTGTGCACCCGCAATATTATACTGTGCTCTTGCACTTTACTTGAGACCTTGGTGGAAGTCGGGCGGGCCCGGAGAGCACCCGCAAGATGGTTACGAGGCACGGCCGGGCAGGCAGGCCGCCCTGAGTGGGCTGGGCTAGCCCTTGCCATACTTCCTCGAGATGTGTAGCGACCCGACCTCAGACGGTCAAGTCTCTGTGCTTAAGTGTCATCCCTGGATCGGTATGCTGACACACACAGTACTCGAGGATTTATAACAGAGGTAAATCACATGTATAAAATAACGTAAATACTATTACCTCAACCCAAATAGCGGAAGTAACAAGGTTGTGGATTCCCATCAACACCAACGGCAAAGTTGAGTGTAGAAATCAGAACCCTAACGTATCACTTACTGTCAGAAGATATCCCGCAACATGAGACGTTGCAGCCATTAAAGGGTCAAGACATTGAATGTCTTGGCAAATTCACACCATAGGATAATGATAAATAATAGCTATCACTACATGCATATTTGGCTGGTGGAAGGTTGTATGGTTATAGTTTTTGCGAAAAGCCATTTTTTTCCTACAACAATGGAATAGATTTTAATTTAACTATCATGGTGGTTGAACAACATTGAGAAGGTACCCCCAACTCAATCCCAATTAAAAGTAATCATTAACCCAACAAATTATTTAAGTAACGTGATGAGATCAATACGATAATCCAAGAACCAGATACTCAAGACGTCCATAACCGGGGACATGGCTAACCATGATTAGACTGTACACTCTACAGAGGTTTGCGCACTTTTCCCCACAAGACTCGATCGCCTCCGCTGGATTTCTCGCACTTCATGATGTTTGAGAAACGGATGACCGAGACACAGTCTTTCAGAAATATTAACTCTCTACTCCGGGCAGACCATACCAAACCTACAACCCTCTACCTGCTGATCCACCTCTTCAAGAGCTTCACGTAACTTACCCAACTATGCTAGAGCCCATAATAGCTTGTGGCTGCACACGAAAGTTTCTAGCATGAATAATCTTATGATCCCTTTGAGCCTAGGTGGCGGACCATAGGATGATCACACGGTATATCCCCGAGATCTTCTAGGACTACACTGGTATTTCCCCAGGTGTCCGGGCAAGTCCACTGGTATATCCCCAGGGTGCCCCTAGCAATCCACCCAGATGTGTATTAAAGTTGCCACCTTAAGTTGAACCATTAAGTAAACAATCTCACATCTGTCATGGAATACACTCAAACCCAATCCACGTCTACGAGCATAACATGGCAATATAAGCAACACGTAGAAGTAACTCCCAAGGGTTTGATAGTAACAGGGCAATAGGTTCTACCTCATCAACTACTTCCCATCCCATATGTTAATGACATCCTAATCATGCAATGTTTGAGGATTGGAACTAATGCATAAAAACTGGGTATGAAAGGGGTATGATCAAAGTGTGAACTTGCCTTGATGATGATGATTCGCACTCATAACTCTTGATAATTTCTACTCGTCACACTCCGGTCAATCTATCGTAGGCAAGCAATAGTAACCACACATAAGCAATCACTCAAAAGATCGGAAAGAACGAAGAAGACAATTCGGAAAACATCAAAACCAAACAAATAACTCTTGCAACATAAAACAATTTCTAACAGTACCAAAATTATTGTAAGTGCATCTAGTGCCCTTAGTGATTTTGGTGTATTGAAGACTTATAGGTTAAGGAACTAATGCGCTTGTGAGTGTACACAGGTCTATAAGTCTATGAGGAGTTTGATATTTACAGAGAAAGTCGACCCCTAAAATGAAGTTCTTCGATCAAGACTTTGATATTTTGAAGACTTTCGAAGACTTTGAAAGTGAAGAAATTGGTGTGACCTTGAAGACTTGGTATTCATTTGAGGAATATGAAGCGTGAAGACTTTTGTTTTCATAGTTTCAATTTCTCTTTCTTGAGTCATAGGAAACACCGTCATCGTTAAAGGGGGTCGAGGAAATACTAAGGAAAAATTTCCATGTGATGCTCAACTCAAAATCCTACACCTACCAATCCTTCGAGTGAAGCCTTTGAAATCTCATACAGATTCAATCAATTTCTTGATGTGAGACGAAGCTCTTCCGTCGCCGAGGAATTTGTTCGACCGAGGAGTTAGGAATTCGCCGATGGATTGCCTACACAATGAGGAACATGATAGCCCCGAGGAATTTGAGATTCAAATTTCCGACCGATCTTTGTCTTCTTGGCCACTGTCCCAAAATATCTTATCCACCTAACGGTCATATCATTGAAGGGCATTTATGTCTTATCATGTCGGTCTGCTCCCTAGGCTATAAATAGTCGCCCCTACAACCACTAGCTGGTTGGCTGCTCCAAGAGAACTTGACACTTGTCATTTGAGAGCAACCCATCCTCCGAGGACTTTGAGCGAAAATCATCAAGTGAGGAAAACCCAAAACACCAAAAACCCTACAAACCCAAAGTGATTGAGCATCATCAAGAGATTGATCCTGCGTGGATCCGACGCTTGTTACCTTTGAAGACTGTGCTTCTTCCAGACGGTTAGGCGTCATGGTCTAGAGCATCCAAGAGGAATTGTGGATCGCCGAGTGACCAAGTCTGTGAAGGTTTGGAAGTCGCTCAAGACTTACCACGAGTGATTGGACGAGGTCTGTGTGACCTTAGTTCAAGGAGAATACGGTGAGGACTTGGTGTCTGAGCGAGCGTGCTTTCGATCGGGTGTCCGGACTGTGTCCTCGAGTTTAAATACTCGGCCGCTCCAACCAGACGTATAACCGAGACAGTGAGTTGGAACTGGTCTACCAAATCATTGTCTTCACCAACCTAATCGGTTCTATTTCCTCAACCCTTTCATTTCCTCATTCTTTGTGTTGAGTGTTCGTTCATATTTGTGTTTGAAGACTTTGATCAAGACTTTCTCAATTTCCTCGTTCAATTTCTTGATCTGCTTTGTCTTCATCTTGTGCTATCCGGTGTTTACGCTTTCTATACTCTTTGTTTGTCTTCATTTCATCATGATGACCATGCCCGCATTCTCTTATGCTTACTTCTGAGTACTTATTCCGCTGCAAGTAGTTCTTCGCTAAGGAATTTCCTCACCGGCAAATTCCTCAGTGAAGAATTCATAAAAATCGCCTATTCACCCCCCCTCTAGTCGATATAACGCACTTTCAATTATATAAATTTGGCCTTATCAGAAAGTTTAGGTAAAGAGCTTTGATTGGCAAAAAGAATCAACTCAAACGGAGCTACGAAACTCAAGTTATGATCAAACGAAGTTTGAATTCAAATCTGATCTAATTCAAATTTTAAACTTTCAAAAATATGTTCAAGTTGATTTACTGAATAGAGGGGATCACAATGATGAAGTGTGCGTTGGTTTCGTTGGATTTGGATAAACGGGTAAAAAGATGTGGTCGTTTGAAGTAGAGGGACTAATCTGTAAAAAAATAATTGCATCTAAGTCCCTGACTACGTGACAGAAAAACTAACAAACGAATGTTCGCTTCAGAAGCATAAGCGACGAATCAGACCGCTACAGAGCCCAAACTGGTGAACGTTCACTATTTAGAGATAACGGTTGAGAAAAAAAACAGATCCTAACTAATCGGGCCGTTGGAGTGAGATCGGACGGACGAGGCGCTATCACATGGTTGTTTGGCGCCATGGTGAGGAAGACGGCGGCGACGGCTCGGTCCGTCGGGCAGCAGCTCCGGTGGTCGTGGCGGCAATGAGCAGCCGAGATGGATGGTGGCGCGTCTGGGTGAAAGCGAAAGCGGCGCGACGTCGGTCGGAATGCGGAGGAGTCTTGAGGGCAACAGCAATGAGCTCGGCAAAGCTCGCAACTCCGGCGAGATGGGGGAAAGCAGAGAGAGGGGCGGGGCACGGGGCTTCGGATTATATAGGGGGGAAGGAGCGGCGCGAAGCTTGGAGGAGGGGGCAGGCACGGCGGTGACCGAGTCGGCCACGGCGGCGATGGCGGCGCGGCCGAACTCCCGTGAGTCCGCCGAGGATGGGGCGACGGTGAGCTGGCTGGGCTGGTGAGGAGCCGGGCCGCCCGATTCAAGGAAAGTAGTTTTTTTTTAAAAAATAGTAATTTTGCAGACAACAAACAAAAACAAAATAAATAAATAAAAATTATAGGCATATAATATATCAAAATTTTCAGAAAAACATTTCCTACAAATTTGAACATTTTTCTAGAGTCAAATAAAATCCACACAAATTTAAAGAAAGCCAAGAGTGCTACTGCTTTAATAAAATCCAACAAAAATCATTTTAAAAATACCAAAATAATTTCAAATTTATTTTCTCCAATTTTCTATTGTAGGAATCATGTTACCCTATTTTCCATATATTTTTATTTTGGAGAAAATAATTTGAATAAAACCCAAATAACTCCAAATTGAAAATAAATTCAAAAGAACTTTGAATTTAATTCTTTGAAACTCCCAATAAGTCATTTTATCTTCGTTCGTGAAAATCATTGAGTTGCATAAAGTTTCAGAATTAGAAATAATCTCAAATGAAATTCAAATATTTTCAACACCCCTTGTCATTTAAATAAATGGAAGAAGTCATGTCATCTTCTCTCCAGGGTTTTGCGGTGAAAAGAATTTGAATTCACGGAGATCACGAATGCAAAAATGAAAGTTGGGGAAAGTCCTTTTATTCCCTCTCATTTAACTTTCAAAAAGTTTCGAATTTCACTCAAATTCAGTCAATCAATCACACAATAATCAAACAAACAATCAAATCTATCTATTTATTATAACATTCCAAAATTTAGAATTTTGGGATGTTACAAGACGGGGTGACGGGGTCACATTACCGTGAGTCTCTGCTCGTCTCCACAAGCTAATAATACACTATGGTTTGGGTATTTGTTCTGAGTTGGCCTTTGGCCTTTACGCACGAACCACCACGCGAGAATAGTTATGGGCCTCGACGTCGCAGTATCAGCCGAAAAGCTTTGTCAGACGTCCAGTTCAGCATTGCGGCACGGCCTGGTCGACGCCTCAGTGGAGGTGGCCTGTATCGCCCTACACGTAACGACCCGGAGTGCTACGGCGATGGGCCCTGCAACCTGAGTGCTTAGGATGTAGACCGTGGGGACCTCTTTCTTTGAGCCTAGGTAGGGCTATGATCGTGTCCAACGATCTATAATTTTTATTGTTCCATGCTATTATATTATCTGTTTTGGATGTTTATGGGCTTTATTTTACACTTTTATATTATTTTTGGGACTAACCTATTAACCAAGAGCCCGTGCAGTTCTGTTTTTCCCTTGTTTGATGAGCCAAGAAAAGGAATATCAAACGGAGTCCAAACGGAATGAAACCTTCGGAGAGTTATTTTTGGAACAGAAGCAATCCAGAGACTTGGAGTGTCGTCCAGGAAGCAACGATGTGGCCACGAGGCAGGAGGCGCCCCACCCTCGTGGGCCCTCATGGCTCCCCGACCGATCGCCTTCGCCTATATATGTCCATATACCCTAAAACATTGGGGAACAGAATAGATCGGGAGTTCCACCACCGCAAGCCTCAGAATCACCAAAACCAATTGGGACCTGTTAAGACACCCGAGGGGGGATCCTCACAGTGGCCATCTTCATCATCGGCGCTCTCCATGACGAGGAGGGAGTAGTTCACCCTCGGGGCTGAGGGTATGTACCAGTAGCTATGTGTTTGATCTCTCTCTCTCTCTCGTGTTCTTGAGGTGGTACGATCTTGATGTATCGCGAGCTTTGCTATTATAGTTGGATCTTATGATGTTTCTCCCCCTCTACTCTTTTGTAATGGATTGAGTTTTCCCTTTGAAGTTATCTTATCGGATTGAGTCTTTAAGGATTTGAGAACACTTGATGTATGTCTTGCCGTGCTTATCTGTGGTGACAATGGGATATCAGGTGATCCACTTGATGTATGTTTTGGTGATCAACTTGCGGGTTCCGCCATGAACCTATGCATAGGGGTTGGCACACTTTTCGTCTTGACTCTCCGGTAGAAACTTTGGGGCAATCTTTGAAGTACTTTGTGTTGGTTGAATAGATGAATCTGATATTGTGTGATGCATATCATATAATCATACCCACGGATACTTGAGGTGACATTGGAGTATCTAGGTGACATTAGGGTTTTAGTTGATTTGTGTCTTAAGGTGTTATTCTAGTATGAACTCTATGATAGATTGAACGGAAAGAATAGCTTCGTGTTATTTTACTACGGACTCTTGAATAGATCGATCAAAAAGGATAACTTTGAGGTGGTTTTGTACCCTACCATAATCTCTTTGTTTGTTCTCCGCTATTAGTGACTTTAGGAGTGACTCTTTGTTGCATGTTGAGGGATAGTTATATGATCGAATTATGTTTTATTGTTGAGAGAACTCGCACTAGTGAAAGTATGAACCCTAGGCCTTGTTTCCTAACATTGCAATACCGTTTGTGCTCACTTGTCACGGACGTGATGCCTATATACATGATCATACCTAGATATTCTCATAACTATGCTCAATTCTATCAATTGCTCGACAGTAATTTGTTTACCCACCGTAATACTTATGCTATCTTGAGAGAAGCCACTAGTGAAACCTATGGCCCCCGGGTCTATTTTCCATCATATTAATCTTCCGTCAACAAGTTATTTCTATTATCGTTTATTTTGTTTTCTTTACTTTTAGTCTTTATCATAAAAATACCAAAAATATTATCTTATCGTCTCTATCAGATCTCACTTTTGCAAGTGGCCGTGAAGGGATTGACAACCCCTTTATCGCGTTGGCTGCAAGTTTCTTATTTGTTTGTGTAGGTGTGTGGGACTTGAGCATGGTCTCCTACTGGATTGATACCTTGGTTCTCAAAAACTGGGGGAAATACTTACGCTACTTTACTGCATCACCCTTTCCTCTTCAAGGGAAAACCAACGCAGTGCTCAAGAGGTAGCAAGAAGGATTTCTGGCACCGTAGCCGGGGAGTCTACGCACAAGTCAAGACATACCAACACTACTAGGGAAAACCTTATACACAAAAATTTAGCAGTAGCGCGTGTCAAAAATGAGCGCTAGTGCTAAATAGCAGTAGCACGCGTGCGAAAACTGCTCTACATATACAATAGTAGCACTAGCGCGTGCACATGAAAAAGCGCTACCACTAATATTCCCATTGCTAAAACGATAGGCTACGCATAGCAGTAGCGGTCTTGAGAGAAGCGCACTACCGCTAGGACATAAGTAGCAGCATGTTTTGCGCGGAGAGCGTTACTGCTAATGGAAATAAAATAAAATGGAAAACAAATGGAAAATTAAATGAAAAATAAAGTAATAGAAAAAGGAGAAAGGAAAAAAATGTAGAGCAAAATAAATGAAAAAGTGAAAAAAGGAGAAAGGCATAGCAGTAGCGTTTATTCGTAAGAGTCGCTATAGCTAACGTAGCTGCAGCGCGTTTCCTAGACCCCCGCTGTAGAAACAGAAAAGGAAATAAGAAATATGAAGGAAATTACATAGCTATAGTAGTAGCGCGTTTTGTGAACATTGCTATAGCTAACTTAACTATAGCGCGTTTCGCGAAAAGCGCTACCGCTAAGTTTGACTTAACCAAAAAACCGTTTTCCCCCGGCCACCACTTCTCCCTCAAATCCCTCGACCCACCTCGCCGCCGTCTGCCCGATTCGTCGTCGCCCCACTTCGCCGCCGTCTCGCCGACGCCGACGCCCGAGCCACTCAGAGCAGCACCGCCGACGCCACCAGAGCCGCCCTAACGCCACCGAGCCGCAATGACGCCACCGGATCCTTCCTCATCACAACTGCCTCCTCGCCGCCACCGAGACGCCTCGCTTCGCCACCACGCCTCCCGCGCCACCACCGAGCCATCCACCAGAAGCCCCCCCCTCCCCTCTCTCTCTAAATTAGTTAGGAAAAGAATTTAGTTAGGTCAATTTAGTTAGGAAAATAATTTAGATAGGGCTTTGACAGAGACGCACCTGCCTCCCTCGCCGCAGGAAAAAATTGTATATGTTTAACTAGGGCTTTGACGGAGACGCCCCTGCCTCCCTCGCCACATCTGCCTCCATCTATATTTGGTTTTTGAATTCAGTTTTAGAGAGCATGAGATTTGTGTAGATTTTCTTGAAGTGTCAAACACTAGGAGATGCAAATTTGAAGTGGTCATGATATATGAAAAATCCTCAATTGTGTTTGCTCATTGATCATAATCGACATTGAAGTGGTTCGATTGTGCCCAAGTGGCCTTTTGTTGTTTCCAGGGAATGAAGCCGAGTGGCCTATGTTTTGCCGGAATGTTGATTCATTTCCGTTCTGGCAAAATTCAGGTTCTCGATTTGTCCACTTTTTAGCAAAGGTCATGCATAAATTTTCCGTGAATTTCGGCATGACTTGTGCTACAAACTAGGACATATCGAGTGCCCGGGATTTGCCGCACCGGGAAGGAGTCAACGTTCCTGCAAAACAATAGGCCTTTTTATGCCATTACTCATTTTATTAGGTCTAGAATTAATTGACTAGATTTAATCGTAGGAAACATGGCTAGCAACGATGAAGGACAGGGTTCTGGTGATTGCGATGACGTCTATCGGGCGGCAGACGAATTTTTGAGCCTTGCCGACGAGACTGAGACCGGCGCTGAGACTGAGACCGACGCTAAGACTGAGACCGGTGCTGAGACTGAGACCGGCATCGAGACCGGCGCTCAGACTGAGACCGGCGCCGAGACTAGCAGAGCCGGTGTATAACCGAAAGCAAAGAGGCAACGGCTTCCTAACAAGCTCAGGACTACTAGACTGGTGGTCACGGAGGTGGACGACGGCAATTTTGAGCCAAAGCACCCCAGGAAGCGCGCGTGTGCTACGGCAATCAAATAGGCTGCATCGTACGGACAACCGCCACCATCAACGATAAGAAACTACAGAAGATAGATAATATGAGGACCTCCCTCCTAAACAAGTTTCACCAGATATTCTTGTTCCCGGGCCGGAATGAAAAGGATTATAAAGATCCAGATAAGGACCCGACAATGAAGAAGATAAACAAACACACTATGACCAAGTTTAGCAACGCGTTGGCCGCCTGGAAAACAAGGGTGAAAGCAAGGATCATCGACAATAAGGAACCCTACTCCGAGTCGTAAAGGATAATCTGACAATCACGGAAGAGCAGCTTCGAATATTCAAGGCGGCTTGCGAGGCCAAAGCTGCCAAAAAAAGTCTAAGTACATGAAGGGGCTTCGACAGAGGAACATTGGGAGCCACCACCTCGGAAGCCGTGGTTACGATGGGAAGAGGTCCAAATGGGCCAAGGAGGACGCGAAGCCACGAAGTGCAGGCATCCTGCACCCTTGGCGAAGTTCACCGTCCCGCAGGAGCGTGACGTCCTCAGGGCCCGGCACCGTTGGGACCCAGTGAAGAAGGTTTTCGAGATGAACGCGGTCAGGAAGGAGTTCATCAGACTGCTGGTAATTTTAGTTTTTGATCAATTCGACTGCACGTTAGTCATATTTGTAAACGATCCTTGTGCCTTTTGCAGAGAGAGCAGCACATGATTGCGGCCAAAAGCGACTCGCCGTCTGAGGCGTTGGCGAGGCCCAAGTGGGACGCTCCATTCAACCGGGCATTGAACATATTGAAGCGACTCGAGGTGGATACTCGACCGTCGTATGGACGCGTGCACAGTGTCGGAGACGGCGCCACGTGGAAGAAGTACTACAGTGAGACCAAGGAGGAGAGAAAGGAAACACGGAGGTTAACCGAACAAAACATTGACAAGAAGGTTGAGATTGGGGTTGAGAAGAAATCATCTCAGACAGTCGCAACAGCGGTAGCTGCCGCAAAACAGATGGTTGTAGATATGTCCACTTACTTGGTTCCGGCCATTTTCAATTGGACCAGGCAAAATCCAGAAAAAAATGCAGCGGACTTTCCCCTTGCTGACTTCTTGGGGAGCAGCTCGACAAGCGTTGCACCAGCACTCCCGCACCAGACGTGCTCGGCGGTGCTTCATCTTTGGCTGAGCTCGATTCCCTCACGGTATCTGTCACACCGGCCCCTTCAATAAATGTATAATCTCCCATTTTCGTTGCCTTTCGGATGTCTCACGTCGTAAAATTTTCTTTGCAGGCCGACGAAACCCCGTGCACCATATTGTACACCATCGGCGACCAGAAGGTGGACGTGGGGAAGGCAACAATAATGAACCGAAGGAACCATTGTTCCACACCGCCCGATCCCCGAACGCCTTCAAGGTTTCGTGGCGATGTCAAACCGGGCCACGAGAATTTGCCTCCTCCGTACTAGGGGATGACGACGAGACTCGCGGCGGCCTGGTGATTGTTGCAATGGGTGGGTCCTGTTGTGGCTAAAGAGTCTCGCTTGCCTCGAGGCGGCCGGAGCACACCCACGAGCACGCAGCCTCAAGAAGGTATGAATATCAACACCCCACCTACCCAATTAGCGTCGGTGTCGGGTTGGGTGATAGCGGATGGGGTAAGGAATAGGCTCCATTAGTCGCTGATGACGTCGCCATGGACGAGGATGAGGATGACGATGGCACTCAATAGTATGTCTATACTGGCGCCTACTCGGGGTTTGAGCGTCATGAGTCGGTGCCTGAATTGCCGCCTCCAAAGGCTCAACGTATTATAGACGAACTTCCGGCAAAGAAGCCTAGGAAGAGAGCGAGGAAAGGCAAGAAAGTTGATTCTATGATCCAGTCGCCTCAGCAGCCTCGGGTTCAAGACCGTATAGATATCACCGGTGCGGATAAATTGCATATCCCCGGTCAACCAATCCTACCTGCAGCAGCGCTAAGGGCCAGATTCGGCGATCTAAGGAGTCTTCATGACGATGTGCTATGGATAGAGAAAGGCCTCATTGCCTCGAAAGATCCAGGATACCCACTCTACGTGGTTAACGTTCCGCGACAATTGTCGTACGTCGACTTCTTCCCCGCAGATAAGTTCTTCCTTCGATTTGATTACATATTCGACATGTTTCACGTGAAGAAGCTGGATTTTACATTTGTCTGCCTTTATGCCTTGCACATGAAATACATCATCGGGGTTGAGCAGATACCTCATATCTGTGTCGCTGACCCGTACTTCATGCATGAGAGCTTCTTGGGAGTCTGTGCAAAGCACCGTGAATACGCGAGGGAATACATCGTCAATTTCATGCTCGCCAATAAGGACAAGGAGGCGATTCTCGTGCCTTATCATCCCCTGTAAGTCATCCGCACAGATATCCTTCCTTCGATTTCAATCATTCATTTGCACGGTGGAGGCTAATTAATTTGAGGTGTACTTATTTTGCGCAGCGGCGGGCGCGCCTCCTCTTCATCCTCAACCCCTGATACTCCCACGCTCTTTACTTGGACTCGTCGAAGAACATTCACAAAAAGGATTACACCCACATCAAGGATGTTCTCGACAGTGCTATGTTTTACTGCGAAGCACGGGGTGGAGAGGTCACGGATAAGAAGAGAAGGGGTGGCAGGCTCGCCTTCGGCCATAAGACCGTCTTCTGCTGCATCTAGCAACCGAGTGGTTCTCTTAATGATGGATTCTATGTCCTACACCACATGCTGGAGTACAGACGGAATCACCAGAACCTTCGCATGTCACCTACATCCGGTGATGCCCATATTCTGCAATGGGCAAAGAACGTAGGAGATATCGAGGATATTGACTTTTAGCCGAGTTCTATCGCATCCAGCGCGAACTTGCCCAAATCATCATGAAGGAGGTCGTCGGAAAAACAGGGATGTTCTATGAAGAAGGACAAATGTCGCGGAAGACGCGTCGAACACGGGTAGCCTCTCGGCGTCTCGACCGAAGCCTTTCACTAGGCTCGGGACTATCTCCCGACTTGGATGGATGGCACGATATGTTGGAGTGATTGTCGATATATGACAATGTGTCCGTTTAGTCCATACTTTCTGTATGACGAAACTTTGATTTATGCATGACGAAATTTTATTTGTGATGTAATTAAACCGTCCTCCTCGACTAGCAACGATCACTCTAGTTAGGGCATTTTGGATACGATCAACTTTGTTATTTATGCTTATGATATGTTGCTTCTATTTTTGCCAAGTCTGTCTCTTTCTGTTGCTCAACTATATATGTTGCATATCATCGACTCATGTGACGATGCAGGTGCATAGATCATCGATGGCGAAGAAGTGCTACGCCAGGAGTATATATACGACAGTGGCCGGAGTGTCGAGCCCAGTGTACCGGTTTCCGGTTTCGAGCGACGAGCGAAGAGTTAGTTTAGGTTCACGCTAATGCGAGAGAGGATACAAACTCATGTCTCGCATAGTTCCACTCTCACTCAAAGTGATAGCTCTTCTCGCGTATATCATTGTTTAGATGGATGACGATGTAGTTGCAAGTAATCGAGACTTGTATCGCTATTTTCGAGATGATGACGAGATACCACTTTGTGTTGGATGATGATTATGATGAGACTATTTGTATGTATATGCTATGATTACATTTGTGGCCTCGCAGCCATTTGTATGTGTATCATGATGACATTTGTATCTACTAAAGATTCTTGTATAAAGCCTGTTCAAATATAAAACAAATATGCAGAAAAAAAAACTACTAAAATTAGCAGTAGTGAGTGGAGAAAGTTAGCAAGCAAGTGTGTGAGCAAGAGGCGTCCAGCCCAAGCACGCTAGAGCTATTAGCGAGCGAGCTTGCACGACTTGCACGCTTTGCTACACTTGTATACCAGTAGCGCGGGCGCCCACGCGCTGCTGCTAAGTGTTAGCTATAGCGCCTTATTAGTAGCGCCGGTCCCCGCGCTACTAATGTACCTAAAACCCGCGCTGCTGCTAGGCTTTTCCCTAGTAGTGCAAGTACCCATCACAAACTCTTATCCCTCACATTACATTATTTGCCATTTGCCTCTCGTTTTCCTCTCCCACTTCACCCTTGCCGTTTTATTCGCCCTCTTTTCTGCTCGCCTTTCCTTTGCCATGGCCGAATCAAAAGGGGCTAGCGGTTCTTTCCTAGGTTTCAATGCCTTGGATAGCCCTTCTGTCCTCTCTAAGCTCATAAATAATGATGCTATGGAAAAACCTACCGGGGTTATCAATGAGAATCTGAATAATTTCGATGAAGATGATCCCGGAATATTCCGTTATTTACTTGATGAGTCTTTGAAAGATGCTTGGGATAGGTTACTGAGAATCCGGGCCAGCTTTGTGCCCCAATATCAAATTGAAATATACTTAAGAAGCTTTTATGTTGCCTTACCTTCGTCGTTTAAGCATGTCTTAGACTCTATTTTTGAAGAAGGTTTTCTTGAAGGGGATGCCATAGATACCTATGAAAAGATGAAAACCATATTTGGGCACCCCATGAATGAGAAGGTCGAATCTACCTCTCTTTTGCTTTCCTTTCAAAACGAAACTATCAAAGAGATGAAGGCTAGCTTAGATGCAAATTTCTGTAACGTGCTTAATCTTTCTTATATCATTAATAGCCATGTGCTTTATCAAAACAGAAAGATTAATGCCATAGATAACAAGTTTGCTCTTTCCTTTCCTAAAACTAAAGATAGCAATACCTAGATCTATCCTTGCTTTTATGCTTAGCTAGGGGCGTTAAACGATAGCGCTTGTTGGGAGGCAACCCAATTTTATTTTATTTTATTTGATTTTTGCTCCTGTTTAGGAACAAATCGTTGATCTAGCCTCTGGTTAGATGTGTTTTTGTGCCAAGTAAAACATATAGGATCTTCTTGGATGATAGTTACTTGATCTTGCTGAAAATTCCAGAACCTTTCTGTTCACGAAAACAATTGATAAAAATCACCAGAACGTGATAAAATACTGATTCCAATTGCATAAGATCAATAAACAAATTATTTAGGTCTTCCTATTTTGGTAGATTTTTCTGAGTTCCATAAGTTTGCGTTAGTTACAGATTACTACAGACTGTTCTGTTTTTAACAGATTCTGTTTTTCGTGTGTTGTTTGCTTATTTTGATGTGGTTAGTAAAATAGTTTGTAAACCATAGAGAAGTTTGGATACAGTAGGGTTAACACCAATACAAATAAATAATGAGTTCAATACAGTACCTTGAAGTGGTGTTTTGTTTTCTTTCGCTAACGGAGCTCATGAGATTTTCTGTTGAGTTTTTTGTTGTGAAGTTTTCAAGTTTTGGGTAAGGATTTCATGGATTATGGAACAAGGAGTGGCAAGAGCCTAAGCTTGGGGATGCCCAAGGCACCCCAAGGTAAATCTAAGGACACCAAAAAGCCAAAGCTTGAGGATGCCCTGGAAGGCATCCCCTCTTTCGTCTTTGTCCATCGGTAACTTTACTTGAGCTATATTTTTATTCACCACATGATATGTGTTTTGCTTGGAGCGTCTTGTATGATTTGAGTCTTTGTTTTTAGTTTACCACAATCATCCTCGCTGTACACACCTTTTGAGAGAGACACAAATGATTCGAAATTTGTTAGAATACTCTATGTGCTTCACTTATATCTTTTGAGCTATATAGTTTTTGCTCTAGTGCTTCACTTATATCTTTTAGAGCACGGTGCTGGTTTTATTTTATAGAAATTATTGTTCTCTCATGCTTCACTTATATTATTTTTAGAGTCCTACAAAACAGCATGGTAATTTGCTGAAATTATGAAATTAGTCCTAGTATGATAGGCATCCAAGATTAGTAAAAACTTTCTTATAAGTGCATTGAATACTAAGAGAAGTTTGATACTTGATAATTGTTTTGAGATATGAAGATGGTGATATTAGAGTCATGCTAGTTGAGTAGTTGTGAATTTGAGAAATACTTGTGTTAAAGTTTGTGATTCCCGTAGCATGCACGTATGGTGAACCGTTATGTGATGAAGTTGGAGCATGATTTGTTTATTGATTGTCTTCCTTATGAGTTGCGGTCGGGGACGAGCGATGGTCTTTTCCTACCAATCTATCCCCCTAGGAGCATGCGCGTAGTACTATTTTTTGATAACTAATAGATTTTTGCAATAAGTATGTGAGTTCTTTATGACTAATTTTGAGTCCCTGGATTATACGCACTCTCACCCTTCCACCATTGCTAGTCTCTCTAGTATCGCGCAACTTTCGCCGGTACCATACACCCACCATTACCTTCCTCAAAACAGCCACCATACCTACCTATTATGGCATTTCCATAGCCATTCCGAGATATATTGCCATGCAACTTACCACCGTTCCGTTTACGATGACACGTTCCATCATTGTCATATTGCTTTGCATGATCATGTAGTTGACATCGTATTTGTGGCAAAGCCACCGTTCATAATTTTCATACATGTCACTCTTGATTCATTGCATATCCCGGTACTCCACCGGAGGCATTCACATAGAGTCATATTTTTGTTCTAAGTATTGAGTTGTAACTATTGAGTTGTAAGTAAATAAAAGTATGATCATCATCATTGTTAGAGCATTGTCCCAGTGAGGAAAGGATGATGGAGACTATGATTCCCCCACAAGTCGGGATGAGACTCCGGACAAAAAATAGAGAAAAAAAAGAAAAAAAGAAGAAAAGAGGCCATAAAAAGGGAGAAAAGGCCCAAATAAATAAAAAATGAGAGAAAAAGTGAGAAGGGACAATGTTACTATCCTTTTACCACAATTGTGCTTCAAAGTAGCACCATGATCTTCATGATAGAGAGTCTCCTATGTTGTCACTTTCATATACTAGTGGGAATTATACATTATAGAACCTGGCTTGTATATTCCAATGATGGACTTCCTCAAAATGCCCTAGGTCTTCATGAGCAAGCGAGTTGGATGCACACCCACTTAGTTTCTTTTGTTGAGCTATCATACATTTATAGCTGTAACATCCCAAATTTTCAATTTGGAATGTTATACATTAGGTCATCATGCATATCATATTTTCTTGCATTTTTCCGATCCTAGAAAATTTCACGCAACTCAAGGACCCTCGGAGAGAGTTGGAGATTTCATTATTTTCATATTTGGGATTTCTCAAATTTTGAAAATAGGATCATTTGGATTTATTTATTTATCTTCAAAAGTTTTTCCGATATAAAAATTTAAGAGAGGGAATAATATGACTTTCCCAACATTTAGGAAAAAATGAAGATATTATAAATAAATCAAATTTTGGTTTTGAGGATTTATTTGCTTTAGGCAAAAATGAGCATAAAAAAATATGCATATTTGCCCGTTTTTAAAGTTCATTTTGTTCGACTCATTTTTAGGAGTCGGGAAAATTTATTTTATAAATTTTGGAGTCCGTTTGGTTTTATTTTATTTCGTTTTGTTTTGTTTAAAAAATACGCCGCCGCCTCTTTGGGCTAAGGCCCACTGCCCACCGCCCTGCCCATCTCCCTCCTCACGCCCATGGAGGAGACCATTGCCACATGACACGAGTCCGGCTCGGACCCGCCCGCCGCCCCCCTGGCTTGCCCCCCCCAAGGCGCCGACCCTCCCTCCTATTTACCCGCCGCCTCCTCCTCTCCTCCAACCCGAGCCGCCGCCCTCCACCGCCGCCGCCACTTGCCCGAGGCCGCCGAGCCCCTCGCCGCCACTCGCCGCCCTTGCCCCCTCCCGACCTCCCGAACCCCACCGCCCCACGAGCCCAGCCTGGCGAGCCGGAGGTAGCACTCGCGCCCCGGTCCGGTTTTCTTTAGAAAACCCGATCCGGTTTTTTTTCGAGATGTTCGGTTTTTTTTAAAAACCTAGATGGTTTTATTATTTTCTTCGGTTTTCTTATTTAATGAATGTTCACCGACCCGTTCGTTTCAATGAACGTGTTCGTTGAATTAGATCTGTTAACGAACGTCCGCTGTTTAATCTGTTCGTCGTTTTCTTTTAATCGAATTTAATCCGTTATTTTCTGATTTTGATTTCCGATTCGATTTTCAAATCTGTTTATTTTCTCGCTCGTTTATCGGAATCAGGTGATTCAAGCGCCTGGAGTTTCGTTACGAAACCGCCGTTCCGACTAACCTACTTACACAAAGTTTTGCTACTGTAAAATTTTGACCTAGTTTCAGATTGCTAAACCGAGTCGTTCTCTCTCGAGTTTCGACTTTCGATGCCTTATTTGATTCGATTCTTTTGCAACCAGGGTTCTTAAGTTGAACTCTCTGGTTAGATCTTTTATTCGAGATTTCCCCGTGCATTAGATGAGTACTTATTGTATGCTTGTTGTTTGTCTGCGTTAGATCACCCGAGTGCGCCGCTTGTTACTTCAATCTCTAGGTCTCATGGATCATCGCAAGGCAAGTAACACTTGATCATACCTTTCCTACTACCCAGTTTTTATGCATTAGATCAACCCTCAAACACTTGCATGTTTAGGATCTAATTAAATTGTGGGATTGGGAAGTAGATTTGAGGTAGTACCTATTACCTGTTTTACTTATGAAACCTTGGGAGTTACTTCTACGTTTGCTTATTATGCCATGCTATGCTAGTAGACGTGGATTGGGTGAGTGAATATCCATGACAGATGTGAGATTGTTAATTAATGGTTTATCTAAGGTGGCAACCTAAACACACATCTGGGTGGATTGAGGCACTGGTTTCTATCAGACTTGCTCAGATTTCTTCTGACCGCCACCTGTGCTCTAAGGGATCATGATATTATTCAAACTGGAAACTTCCGTGTGCAGCCACAAGCCAATTATGGGCTCTGGCGTAGTTGACTAAGTTGTGCGAACTCTTACGGGTAGGCTAGCTGATGTAGGGGATGTAGGTTGGTACGGTCTACCCACATGTAAGGTGCTAGCGCTTCGAAAGACTATGTCTCGGTCATCCGCTTCTCAAACACCATGTAGTGCAAGAACCAAGCGGAGGCGATCGAGTCTTGTGGGGAAAAGTGCATAAACCTCTGCAGAGTGTATAAACTAATCATGATTAGCCGTGTCCCCTGTTATGGATGTTTTGAGTATCCGTAATTGAATATCATGTGAATCTCAACAAGTTACTTCTAATAAATGTATTGGGTTTTGATGAGTACTTTTAATTGGGATTGAGGATGTCAACCATTCTCAATGTTTAACAACCACCATGATAGTTAAATAAAATCATTCCTTTGTTGTAGGGAAAACTAGCTTTATGCAAAATGTAATCAGAGAGCCTTACCACCAGCCATATATGCATGTAGTATAGGCTTATTCTTTCATTGCTCTCTATGTGTTACATTGCCAAGATATTCCATGTGACCCGTTTTGCTGGCTGCAACTTTCACGTTGCAGAATTTTCGACGACGAGTAAGGTGTTAGGTCGTGGTTCTATACTCGGTGATGCCGATGGAGTTGATGGACTCACTTATCTTCCAAGCCTTCGCTGTTATTATTAGATGGCCTTAAGCCATATTATTGTAATAAGTTCCTTTGTGGACAACGATGTAATAAGTGTGTGATTGCTACTCTGTTATAAATCCTTCAAATCTTGTGTGGTGTCGGCATTATCGATCCAGGATGACACCGAGCACGAGACTTGATCCATTCGGTCTGGTCGCTCTGAGAGAATGGTATCGAGCACACGCCGATCGTAGGACACGACCACTAAGTTAAAGCCATAGATCACTACTCTCTTCTCATTTTCTAACTCCTCATCTTTTCTACTCTCTTAGGATGACGGACGAGAAGATCAAGTACACCCAACCAGATGAAGGCACACCTTTTGGATTTCACTTGAAGGAAGTTACCAAGTACCTGAACATTGGACTACCAAGTTTCACCGGAACTTTCAACGCCACTCTGGCTGAAGAGGAGCGCTGGAAGATTCAAGCTCACGTTCCAGAAGGACATTCGCCCCAATCACCAAGCCTATAGATAGTGTTTTGATTGCACCAACTTGAGTCCAGGAAAGAGCATGGCAGCTCACATCACCATGGGACGATTGGAGAAGTTTATCAAGAAGACCTCAAGGACACTATCTACCAGATTTGCGGACGCCGAGATGACAAATGGGACATAGTCAGCACCAAGAAGGATAGGTCCATTGCAGCTTTCATCCAGAGTTAAATCAGCACATTCGACGCCAGAGAACCAAATGTGCAATGATATGTTGGAGTTGCGTAATGCAAAGGGAAGGATCATCAAACCGAAGGAGAACTAAAGACTACACGCAAGGACTACATGGACGAGATCGTAGCTCTAGCAAGACACAATAACGATCTTAAGTACGAGATCAAGAACTCAAGAAGAAGTTGGCGCCAGAATGAAGACCAGTATGCGGTTGTTCAGCGACTACATCAACATCGGCGACACCGATTCAGATCCAAGTGAACCCGACTTTGAAGACGGTCGAGCGGACATCATGGAGTCTTCCACCGGTTCAAATTAGTAGAAGTCCCCCATATATTAGTAGTATTCCCTCCATGTAAACATTTTAGTACACGCACTTTTGCGATAGTTAGATCGTTGTAAGCCCTTGTTTGATTGAATGAAGTGATTTTGTGTGCAATTGCTCATGTGCATTTGGGTAGTGATTCCCCTTAGACCTCATTCTACTCTTAATTTCTCTTCTTTTCTAAACCCATCAGATGCCTCCGAGACGCGACCCCGGATTCGTTTTCCCGCCAGAGATCACCCAATTGATCCAGCAGCAGAATACCTCGATTCAAACATTGGTGCGAGAACTGTGGCAACAACAACAACCCACCACCACCACCACTGCGGATCACCGACTCGCTTCCTTAGATCTGAATCCGCGGTGTATTCCAAAGAGCACCGAGACGATTGTGGCAGATGATTGGCTCCGCAAGATAGGAAGGAGTTGACCACGCAGGATGCATGATGGAGAAAGAGTGAAGTTTGCAGCACATCACTTGAAGGACCCGCAGCAAAGATGGTGGGAGAATTTACAGCCACTTACCCGAGACACCGCCACATGGGATCGCCAACAAGCTTTTGCACCGCCCATGTTTCAGCAGGAGCTATGGCTATGAAGAAGCGTGAGTTTCGCAACTTACGCCAAGGAGGAAGGACTGTTGACCAAGACGTGGATGACTATAGTAAATTAGCACGTTATGCCCCGGATGACGTTGCTACCGATGCTGACTAAACAAGAGAAGTTTCTAGAAGGACTGAATGATGAGTTCAAGATGCCGTTGATGGTAGCAAGTTTCAACAACTACCAGGAGTTGGTAGACCGAGCCCTCATGATTGAAGGAAAGCAAGAAGAATTGAGAACTGCAAGCGGAAGTATGGACAGGGAAGTATAACTCGAGCCCAAAGAAGCCTCGTTATACCCCTAAATCAGAATTCAGTTTCAGCATACCCATGGAGGAGGAAATTCGCATAACCATAATGGAACCAAGAATGGGAACAGGAATGGAGGAAGCAATGGACAGAACCGCACCAACCCGCCAACACCATCCAAAGTAGACTGAGTCATATTACTTGCTTTAAGTGCCGCAAGATCGGGCATTATGCCAATGACTGCCCGAAGGCCGTAATGGAAATGGCAATGGAAGCTCGAAAGAAGCCCAACCCTTTCAACAGGGGACGGTGAACCACATTGATGTGGAGGAGGTTGAGGATCAGCCGATGCAAGAATCGTAAGTTTTTGGTTAAGTCATTTATCGCAGTTGTTCTTTTCGATCTTGGTGCATCGCATTCATACATATCAAGGGATTTGTGGATAAGTACAAATTACCGACCCAAGCCCTTAGGTCACCCATGCTAGTAACCTCACCCGAGCAGAGTACATGGCTAGTAAATGGTGTGATCGACCGCCATTAAGGATTGGACACTATGTTTTCCCCTCGCACCTAATAGTTCGGAATCCCAAGGATTGGATGTGATATTAGGAATGGATTGGTTATCAAGATATGGAGGAAACATAGATTGCACCACAAAGTCAATTTTGCTCACCACACCAGAAGGAAGAAGGATCAAGTATGTATCACGGCATGAGCCGAGGAGAGCGCAAGTAAATTGCTTATCAGGAGTGGTGAAGGAAGAAGTACCGATGGTGAAGGATTTTCCGATGTATTTCGAAAGAGTTGCGGGAATGCCACGGATAGAGACATTGAGTTTTGATCGAACTTTGCCGTGAACAGGCCCGATATCGAAGTTTAAACTGCATGTGATGCCCGCATAGGATTTGGCGAAAATTAAGAAGCAGATTAAGGAACTATTGGATAAGGGTTTTATTCGCCCAAGTTCTTCACCTTGGGGATCACCCGTATTGTTAGTGGAGAAGAAGGATGGATCTTTAAGAATGGTTGTTGATTATCGTGGATTGAATGAAGTAACAATCAAGAACAAGTACCCACTACCTAAGATAAATGATCTGTTTGATAGTTTGCAAGGAGCTAAGGTGTTTTCCAAGATCGATTTACGATCAGGGTACCATCAGTTGAAGATTCGGGAGCAAGACATACCCAAGACAGCATTTACCACGAGATATGGATATGCATGAGTATACCGTTATGTCATTTGGATGACTAACGCACCAGCCTATTTCATGAACACGATGAACAAAGTGTTTATGGAGTTTTTGGATAAGTTCGTCGTGGTGTTCATTGATGATATTTTGATTTTCTCAAGGATGAAGAGGAACACAAGGAACATTTGAGATTGGTTTTGAGAAACCGAGGAACACCAGTTGTATGCCAAGTTCAGCAAATGTGAGTTTTGGCTAAAGGAAGTTGGATTTCTCGGACATATTATATCCGGAGAAGGAATAGCATTGACCCTACAAAGGTTGAGACCGTAACCAAATGGGAAGCACCAACGACAGTTGAGAGATTCGAGTTTCCTTGGACTCGCAGGATACTACCAAGATTCATTGAGAATTTCTCAAGGATTGCAAAGCCTATGATGAATTGTTGAAGAAGGATAACAAATTCATATGGACCGAGGACTGTGAGGCAAGTTTTCAGGAGTTGAAGAAAAGATTGGTTACCTCACCGGTTTTGATATTGCGGATCGGACCAAGGATTATGAGGTGTATTGCGACGCTTCACGCCGAGGACTTGGAGCAGTGCTTATGCAGGAAGGAAGAGTTGTTTAAAGACGCTTCACGACAACTTAAGCCCCATGAGTTGAATTATGCCACACATGATTTGGAGTTAGCAGCCGCCAGCATGCCTTGAAGACATGGAGACATTTTCTCATTGGAAATCATTGTGAAGTATATACGGATCACAAGAGTTTGAAGTACATCTTCACACATAAGGAATTGAATCTCAGACAAAGGAGATGGTTAGAGCTTATCAAGGATTATGATATGAGATTGCATTATCACCCCGGAAAGGCTAATGTCGTAGCAGACGCATTAAGCCGTAAGAGCCACGTCAATACCCTAATGATGGGAGGGATACCCAATGAGTTAGCCGAGGACCTTCGAGAGCTATGTTTGGAAATAGTTCCGAGAGGCTATGTAGCAGCATTGGAGATTCAATCATAATCGATGGACAAAATCGAGAAGCCCAAAAGGCGGATAAGGAAGTTGCCTCTATAAAGGAGAAAATGGGCAAAGGAAAAGCTAAAGGATTTCGTGAGGATGAGCTCGATACCCTATGGTTTGAAGACCGTGTTTATGTGCCCAATAACCCAGAGATCAGGAAGTTGATTTTACAAGAAGCCCATGATTCACCCTATTCGATTCACCCAGAAATACCAAGATGTATTTGGATTTGAAGAATACTTTCCGTGGACCGGAATGAAGAAGGATATTGCGGAGTATGTAGCAGTTTGCGACGTATGTCGAAAGTAAAAGCGAGCATCGAAGCCAGCAGGATTGTTACAACCATTGCCGATACCGAATGGAAGTGGGATAAACTAGGCATGGATTTCATCACAGGTTTGCCAAAGACTCGCTCAGGTTATGACTCGATTTGGGTTATAGTCGACCGCTTAACAAAGGTAGCTCATTTCATTCCAATCAAGACTACCTATAGCAGTGCTAAGTTGGCAAAGATATACATGACCAGAATTGTGTGTTTACACGGAGTTCGAGGAGCATCAGATCGGATAGAGGAACCCAGTTTACCTCGAAATTTTGGAACCGGTTACACGAAACATTGGGAACTAGATTGGAATTCAAGACAGCTTTTCACCCATGATCGATAGATGATCGAGAGAGTCAATCAGATTTTGGAGGATATGTTGAGAGCTTGTGCACTAGATTATGGATCTAGTTGGGATGATAATTTGCCATATGCAGAATTTTCCTACAACAACAGCTACCAAACCAGCTTGAAGATGGCACCTTTTGAGGCTCAGATGGAAGAAGGTGCAGGACACCGTTGTCATGGGACTAAACCGAGATCGTCGCTTGTTTAGACCAGATTTGATTAAGGAGTCTGAATGAAGGTTGTTGATTCGAGACAGGCTCAAGGTAGCCCACCGCATGTAAGAGCTATGCCGATTCAAAGCGCAAAGCGATTAAGTATGAAGTTGGGGACAGAGTATATCTTAGAGTATCCCCGCTTCGAGGAGTTAAGCGTTTTGGAGTTAAAGGAAAGTTAGCACCACGTTTCGTTGGACCCTATAAGATTTTGCAACGCATGGGAGAAGTTGCTTATAAGTTGGAATTGCCAGAAGGACTATCAGGAGTTCATGATGTATTCCATGTTTCTCAGCTGAAGAGATGTCACCCCGAGATAGCAGAGGTACCGTTAAGAGACACAATGCCACTGGAAGCAATTCAGTTGAAGGATGATTTAACATATGAGGAAAAACCGGTTAAGATTCTCGATTATGCTAGCAGAGTTACCCGCAGCAAGGTTATCAAGTTTTGCAAAGTTCGGTGGAGCCACCACATCAAGATGAAGCCACCGGGAAAGAGAGGAAGTTTTGCTTAAGGACCACCTCACCTATTTTCTAGTTAACCCGAATCTCGAGGGCTAGATTCATCTTAAGATAGGTTTGTAACATCCCAAATTTTCAATTTGGAATGTTATACATTAGGTCATCATGCATATCATATTTTCTCGCATTTTCCGATCCTAGAAAATTTCACGCAACTCAAGGACCCTCGAGAGAGTTGGAGATTTCATTATTTTCATATTTGGGATTTCTCAAATTTTGAAAATAGGATCATTTGGATTTATTTATTTATCTTCAAAAGTTTTTCCGATATAAAAATTTAAGAGAGGGAATAATATGACTTTCCCAACATTTAGGAAAAATGAAGATATTATAAATAAATCAAATTTTGGTTTTGAGGATTTATTTGCTTTAGGCAAAAATGAGCATAAAAAAATATGCATATTTGCCCGTTTTTAAAGTTCATTTTGTTCGACTCATTTTTAGGAGTCGGGAAAAATTTATTTTTATAAATTTTGGAGTCCGTTTGGTTTTATTTTTATTTCGTTTAGTTTTGTTTAAAAAAAAATACGCCGCCGCCGCCTGGGCCAAGGCCCACCGCCTGCCCATCTCCCCCTCCTCACATACCATGAGGAGACCAGCGCCCGCCCGCCATGACACGAGTCGGCTCGGACCCAGCCGCCGCCGCCACCTTGCCCCCCCCCCAAGGCGCCACCCTCCTATTTAACCCCGCCGCCTCCTCTCCTCCAACCCGAGCTTGCCGCCCTCCACCTGCAGTGTCCACTCGCCGAGGCCGCCGCCGCTGACGCTGTCGCCGAGCCCTCGCCGCCACTCGCCCGCCGACCCCTCCCGACCTCACGGACCCCACCGCCGCCCAGAGCCCCAGCCTGGCGAAGCCACGAGGTAGCACTGCCGCCCCGGTCCGGTTTCTTTAGAAAACCCGATCCGTTTTTTTTGAGATGTTCGGTTTTTTAAAAAACCTAGATGGTTTTATTATTTTCTTGGTTTTCTTATTTAATGAATGTTCACCGACCGCTTCGTTTCAATGAACGTGTTCATTGAATTAGATCTGTTAACGAACGTCCGCTGTTTAATCTGTTCGTCGTTTTCTTTTAATCGGATTTAATCCGTTATTTTCTGATTTTCATTTCCGATTCGATTTTCAAATCTGTTTATTTTCTCGCTCGCTTATCGGAATCAGGTGATTCAAGCGCTGGAGTTTAGTTCTTAAACCGCCGTTCGACTAACCTACTTACACAAAGTTTTGCTACTGTAAAATTTTGACCTAGTTTCAGATTGCTAAACCGAGTCGTTCTCTCTCGAGTTTCGACTTTCGATGCCTTATTTGATTCGATTCTTTTGCAACCAGGGTTCTTAAGTTGAACTCTCGGTTAGATATTTTATTCGAGATTTCCGTGCATTAGATGAGTACTTATTGTATGCTTGTTGTTTGTCTGCGTTAGATCACCCGGAGTGCGCCGCTTGTTACTTCGAATCTCTAGGTCTCGCGGATCATCAGCAAGGCAAGTAACACTTGATCATACCTTTCCTACTACCCAGTTTTTATGCATTAGATCAACCCTCAAACACTTGCATGTTTAGGATCTAATTAAATTGTGGGATTGGGAAGTAGATTTGAGGTAGTACCTATTACATGTTTTACTTATGAAACCTTGGGAATTACTTCTACGTTTGCTTATTATGCCATGCTATGCTAGTAGACGTGGATTGGGTGAGTGAATATCCATGACAGATGTGAGATTGTTAATTAATGGTTTATCTAAGGTGGCAACCTAAACACACATCTGGGTGGATTGAGGCACCTGGTTTCTATTAGGACTTGCCTGTATTTCTTCGGACCGCCACCCAGGCTCTAAGGGATCATGATATTATTCAAACTGGAAACTTCCGTGTGCAGCCACAAGCCAATTATGGGCTCTGGCGTAGTTGACTAAGTTGTGCGAACTCTTACGGGTAGGCTAGCTGATGTAGGGGATGTAGGTTGGTACGGTCTACCCACATGTAAGGTGCTAGCGCTTCTGAAAGACTATGTCTCGGTCATCCGTTTCTCAAACACCATGTAGTGCAAGAACCAAGCGGAGGCGATCGAGTCTTGTGGGGAAAAGTGCACAAACCTCTGCAGAGTGTATAAACTAATCATGATTAGCCGTGTCCCTGTTATGGATGTTTTGAGTATCCGTAATTGAATATCATGTGAATCTCAACATGTTACTTCTAATAAATGTATTGGGTTTTGATGAGTACTTTTTAATTGGGAATGAGGATGCTGTCAACCATTCTCAATGTTTAACAACCACCATGATAGTTAAATAAAATTATTCCTTTGTTGTAGGGAAAAACTAGCTTTATGCAAAATGTAATCAGAGAGCCTTACCACCAGCCATATATGCATGTAGTATAGGCTTATTCTTTCATTGCTCTCTATGTGTTACATTGCCAAAGATATTCCATGTCTTGACCCGTTGCTGGCTGCAACTTTCACGCTATGCACTTTTTAGAACGACAGTAAGGTGTTAGGTCGTGGTTCTATACTCAGTGATGCCGATGGAGTTGATGGACTCACTTATCTTCCAAGCCTTCCGCTGTTATTATTAGATGGCCTTAAGCCATATTATTGTAATAAGTTCCTTTGTGGACAACGATGTAATAAGTGTGTGATTGCTACTCTGTTATAAATCCTTCAAGCTTGTGTGGTGTCAAGATTATCGATCCAGGATGACACCGAGCACAGAGACTTGATCCATTCGGGTCTGGTCGCTACAATAGCTCTAGTGCATCTGTTGCATGGCAATCCCAACTCACTCACATTGATATCTACTGATGGGCATCTCCATAGCCCATTGATACGCCTAGTTGATGTGAGACTATCTTCTTCTTTTTTGTCTTCTCCACAACCACCATTCTATTCCACATATAGTGTTATGTCCATGGCTCACGCTCATGTATTGCGTGAAGATTAAAAAAGTTTGAGAACACCAAAAGTATGAAACAATTGCTTGGCTTGTCATCGGGGTTGTGCATGATTAAATACTTTGTGTAATGAAGATAGAGCATAGCCAGACTATATGATTTTGTAGGGTTAACTTTCTTTGGCCATGTTATTTTGAGAAGACATGATTGCTTTGTTAGTATGCTTGAAGTATTATTATTTTTATGTCAATATTAAACTTTTATCTTGAATCTTTCGGATCTGAATATTCATACCACAAATAAGAGAATTACATTAAAAATTATGCTAAGTAGCATTCCACATCAAAAATTCTGTTTTTATCATTTACCTACTCGAGGACGAGCAGGAATTAAGCTTGGGGATGCTTGATACGTCTCCAACGTATCTATAATTTTTTATTGTTCCATGCTATATTATATTCTGTTTTGGATGTTTAATGGGCTTTATTATACACTTTTATATTATTTTTGGGACTAACCTATTAACCGGAGGCCCAGCCTAAATTGCTGTTTTTTTTTTGCCTATTTCAGTGTTTCGAAGGAAAAGGATATCAAACGGAGTCCAAACGGAATGAAACCTTCGGGAATGTGATTTTCGGAACAAACGTGATCCAGAGGATTTGGAGTGGACGTCAAGCAATCAACGAGGAGGCCACGAGGCAGGGGGGCGTGCCCTCCACCCTCATGGGCCCCTTGTAGCTCTCTTGACCGACCTCCTTCGCCTATATATACTCATATACCCTGGAAACATCATATACGGAGCCAAAACCCTATTTCCACTGGCGCTACCTTCTGTACCCATGAGATCCCATCTTGGGGCCTTTTCCGGCGCTCCGCCGGAGGGGGCATTTATGACGGAGGGCTTCTACATCAACACCATAGCCTCTCCGATGATGTGTGAGTAGTTTACCTCAGACCTTCGGGTCCATAGTTATTAGCTAGATGACTTCTTCTCTCTCTTTGGATCTCAATACCAAGTTCTCCTTGATTATCTTGGAGATCTATTTGATGTAACTCTTCTTTTGCGGTGTGTTTGTCGAGATCTGATGAATTGTGGGTTTATGATCATGATTATCTATGAACAATAATTGAATCTTCTCTGAATTTTTTTATGTGTGATTGGTTATCTTTGCAAGTCTCTTCGAATTATCAGTTTGGTTTGGCCTACTAGATTGATCTTTCTTGCAATGGGAGAAGTGCTTAGCTTTGGGTTCAATCTTGCGGTGCTCGATCCCAAAGGATGAGGGGAAACGACACATATTGTATTGTTGCCATCGAGGATAAAAAGATGGGGTTTGTATCATATTGCATGAGTTTATCCCTCTACATCATGTCATCTTTCTTAAACTGTTACTCCGTTCTTATGAACTTAATACTCTAGATGCATGCTGGATAGCAGTCGATGTGTGGAGTAATAGTAGTAGATGCAGGCAGGAGTCGGTCTACTTGCCACGGACGTGATGCCTATATACATGGTCATACCTAGATATTCTCATAACTATGCTCAATTCTATCAATTGCTCGACAGTAATTTGTTTACTCACTGTAATACTTATGCTATCTTGAGAGAAGCCACTAGTGAAACCTATGGCCCCCGGGTCTATTTTCCATCATATTAATCTTCCGTCAACAAGTTATTTCTATTATCATTTATTTTGCTTTCTTTACTTTTAGTCTTTATCATAAAAATACCAAAAATATTATCTTATCATCTCTATCAGATCTCACTTTTGCAAGTGGCCGTGAAGGGATTGACAACCCCTTTATCGCGTTGGTTGCAAGGTTCTTATTTGTTTGTGTAGGTGCGTGGGACTTGAGCATGGTCTCCTACTCGATTGATACCTTGGTTCTAAAAAACTGAGGGAAATACTTACACTACTTTACTACATCACCCTTTCCTCTTCAAGGGAAAACCAACGCAGTGCTCAAGAGGTAGCAATGACTAAAACTCTGTTCTCCGGAACAATGGAGCGAGCAAGAGATTTATTGGAAATCATACATACTAATTTATGTGGTCCAATGAATGTTGAGGCTCACGGTGGGTATCGTTATTTTGTCACCTTCACACGTGATTTGAGAAGATATGGGTATATCTACTTGATGAAACATAAGTCTGAAACATTTGAAAAGTTCAAAAAAATTCAGAGTGAAGTGGAAAATCATCGTAACAAGAAACTAAAGTATCTACGATCTGATCGTGGAGGAGAATATTTGAGTTACGATTTTGGTCTTCGTTTGAAACAATGTGGAATAGTTTCGCAACTCACGCCACCTGGAACACCACAGCGTAATGGTGTGTCTGAACGTCGTAATCGTACTTTACTGGATATGGTGCGATCACTGATGTCTCTTACTGATTTACCGCTATCGTTTTGGGGTTATGCTTTAGAGACGGCTGCATTAACGTTAAATAGGGCACCATCTAAATCCGTTGAGACGACACCTTATGAACTGTGGTTTGGCAAGAAACCAAAGTTGTCGTTTCTTAAAGTTTGGGGCTGCGATGCTTATGTGAAAAAGCTTCAATCTGACAAGCTCGAACCCAAATCAGAGAAATGTGTCTTCATAGGATACCCAAAGGAGACTGTTTGGTACACCTTCTATCACAGATCCGAAGGCAAGATATTCGTTGATAAGAATGGATGCTACCTCTTGAGCACTGCGTTGGATTTCCTTGAAGAGGAAAGGATGATGCAGCAAAGTAGCGTAAGTATTTCCTTCAGTTTTTGAGAACCAAGGTATCAATCCAGTAGGAGGCTATGCGCGAGTCCCTCGTACCTACACAAAGCAAATAACTCCTTGCAACCAACCCGAATAGGGGTTGTCAATCCCTTCACGGTCGCTTACGAGAGTGACATCTGATAGAGATGATAGATAATATTTTTGATATTTTGGTGATAAAGATGTGAATTAAAAGTAAAATCAAAGTAAAAAAGCAAAGCAATAATAAAATGATGGAAGATTGATATGATGAAGATAGACCCGGGGGCCATAGATTTCACTAGTGGCTTCTCTCAAGAGCATAAGTATTTTACTGTGGGTGAACGAATTACTGTTGAGCAATTGACATAATTGAGCATAGTTATGAGAGTATCTAGGCATGATCATGTATATAGGCATCACGTCCGAGACAAGTAGACCGACTCCTGCCTGCATCTACTACTATTACTCCACTCATCGACCGCTATCCAGCATGCATCTAGAGTATTAAGTTCAAGAAAACAGAGTAACGCCTTAAGAGAGATGACATGATGTAGAGGGATAAATTCATGCAATACGATAAAAGCCCCATCTTGTTATCCTCGATGGCAACAATACAATACGTGCCTTGCTTCCCCTACTGTCACTGGGAAAGGACACCGCAAGATTGAACCCAAAGCTAAGCACTTCTCCCATTGCAAGAAAAACCAATCTAGTAGGCCAAACCAAACTGATAATTCGAAGAGACTTGCAAAGATAACCAATCATACATAAAAGAATTCAGAGAAGATTCAAATATTGTTCATAGAAAATCTTGATCATAAACCCACAATTCATCGATCTCAACAAACACACCGCAAAAATAAGGTTACATCGAATAAATCTCCATGAGAGAGGGGGAGAACATTGTATTGAGATCCAGAAAGAGAGAAGAAGCCATCTAGCTACTAACTATGGACCCGAAGGTCTGAGGTAAACTACTCACACTTCATCGGAGGGGCTATGATGATGTAGAAGCCCTCTGTGGTGGATGCCTTCCCCGTGAGCTCCTAAGAGGCCCCAAGATGGGATCTCGTGGGCATGAAGGTTGCGGTAGAATTAGGTTTTGGCATTTGTTCGATCGCTTGGGGGTGCGAGGTATATATAGGAGGAATAAATACGTCGGTGGAGCTTCATGGGCCCCACGAGGGTGGGGCGCACTGGGGGTAGGCGCGCCTCTACCTAGTGCCCACCTCAAGCTTCCTTGGCGAGGGTCCAAGTCTCCTGGGTCATATTCGTGAGAAAATCACGTTCCGAAGGTTTCATTCGCGTTTGGACTCTGTTTGATATTCCGTTTCTTCAAACTCAAATAGGCAAAAAACAGCAATTACAGGCTGGGCCTCCGGTTAATAGGTTAGTCCCAAAAGTAATATAAAAGTGGATAATATATCCCAATAATGTCCAAAACAGTAGATAATATAGCATGGAGCAATCAAAAATTATAGATCGTCGGAGACGTATCAGGCATCCCCAAGCTTAATTCCTGCTCGTCCTCGAGTAGGTAAATGATAAAAAAGAATTTTTGATGCGGAGTGCTACTTGGCATAATTTCAATGTAATTCCTCTTAATTGTGGTATGAATATTCAGATCCGAAAGATTCAAGACAAAAGTTCATATTGACATAAAAATAATAATACTTCAAGCATACTAACTAAGCAATCATGTCTTCTCAAAATAACATGGCCAAAGAAAGTTATCCCTACAAAATCATATAGTCTGGCTATGCTCTATCTTCACCACACAAAGTATTTAAATCATGAACTACCCCGATGACAAGCCAAGCAATTGTTTCATACTTTTGACATTCTCAAAACTTTTTCAATCTTCACGCAATACATGCGCATGAGCCATGGATATAACACTATATGTGGAATAGAATAGTGGTTGTGCAGAAGAAAAAAAGGAGAAGATAGTCTCACATCAACTAGGCATATCAATGTGCTATGGAGATGCCCATCAATAGATATCAATGTGAGTGAGTAGGGATTGTCATGCAACGGATGCACTAGAGCTATAAGTATAAGAAAGCTCAACAAAAGAAACTACGTGGGTGTGCATCCAACTCGCTAGCTCACGAAGACCTAGGGCATTTTGAGGAAGCCCATCATTAGAACATACAAGCCAAGTTCTACAATGAAAAATTCCCACTAGTATATGGAAGTGACAAAATGAGAGACTCTCTATCATGAAGATCATGGTGCTACTTTGAAGCACGAGTGTTGTAAAAGGATAGTAACATTGTCCCTTCTCTCTTTTTCTCTTATTTTTTTATTTGGGCCTTTTCTCTTTTTTTATGGCCTCTTTTCTTTTCTTTTTATTTTCCGTCCGGGGTCTCATCCCGACTTGTGGAGGAATCATAGTCTCCATCATCCGTTTCCTCACTCGGGACAATGCTCTAAAATTGAAGATCATCACACTTTTATTTTCTTACAACTCAACAATTACAACTCGATTCTTAGAACAAGATATGACTCTATATGAATGATTCCGGCGGTGTACCGGGATATGCAATGAATCAAGAGTGACATGTATGAAAGAATTATGAACGGTGGCTTTGCCACAAATACGATGTCAACTACATGATCATGCTAAGCAATATGACAATGATGGAGCGTGTCATAATAAACGGAACGGTGGAAAGTTGCATGGCAATATAACTCAGAATGGCTATGGAAATGCCATGATAGGTAGGTATGGTGGCTGTTTTGAGGAGGGTATATGGTGGGTGTATGATACCGGCGAAAAGTGCGCGGTATTAGAGAGGCTAGCAATGGTGGAAGGAAGAAAAGTGCGTATAATCCATGGACTCAACATTAGTCATAAAGAACTCATATACTTATTGCAAAAATCTACAAGTTATCAAAGCAAAGTATTATGTGCATGCTCCTAGGGGGATAGATTGGTAGGAAAAGACCATCGCTCGTCCCTGACCGCCACTCATAAGGAAGACAATCAATAAATAAATCATGCTCCGACTTCATCACATAACGGTTCACCATACGTGCATGCTAGGGAATTACAAGCTTTAACATAATTATTTCTCAAATTCACAACTACTCAACTAGCATGACTCTAATATCACCATCTTCATATCTCAAAACAATTATCAAGCATCAAACTTTTCTTAGTATTCAATGCACTCAAAAGAAAGTTTTACAAATCTTGAATACCAAGCATATTAGATTTTTTAAGCAAATAACCATGCTATTTAAGACTCTCAAAATAATCTAAGTGAAGCATGAGAGATCAATAGTTTCTATAAAACAAATCCACCACCGTGCTCTAAAAGATATAAGTGAAGCACTAGAGCAAAACTATATAGCTCAAAAGTTATAAGTGAAGCACAAAGAGTATCCTAACAAATTCCAAATCATGTATGGATCTCTCAAAAGGTGTGTGCAGCAAGTATGATTGTGGCAAGCTAAAAAGCAAAGACTCAAATCATACAAGACGCTCCAAGCAAAACACATATCATGTGGTCAATAAAAATATAGCTCCAAGTAAAGTTACCGATGGAAGTAGACGAAAGAGGGGATGCCTTCCGGGGCATCCCCAAGCTTTGACTTTTTGGTGTCCTTAGATTATCTTGGGGGTGCCATGGGCATCCCCAAGCTTAGGTTCTTGCCACTCCTTGTTCCATAATCTATCAAACGATTTCACCCAAAACTTGAAAACTTCACAACACAAAACTCAACAGAAATCTCGTGAGCTCCGTTAGCAAAAGAAAACAAAAGACCACTTCAAGGTACTATAATGAACTCATTATTTATTTATATTGGTGTTAAACCTACTGTATTCAAACTTCTCTATGGTTTATAAACTATTTTACTAGCCATAGATTCATCAAAATAAGCAAACAACACACGAAAAACAGAATCTGTCAAAAACAGAACAGTCTGTAGTAATATGTAACTAACGCAAACTTATGGAACTCAAAAAAATCAGCCAAAATAGTACGACCTAGTAAATATGTTTATTGATCATAAGAAATTGGAATCACTATTTTATCACGTTCTGGTGATTTTTAACAATTGTTTTCGTGAACATAAAGTTTCTGGAAATTACAGCAAGATCAAATAACTATCATCCAAGAAGATCCTATAGGTTTAACTTGGCACAAACACTAACTAAAACATAAAAATACATCTAACCAGAGGCTAGATCAAAGATTTATTCCTAAATAGAAGCAAAAGCAAAAAAACTAAAAATAAAATTGGGTTTCCTCCCAACAAGCGCTATCGTTTAACGCCCCTACCTAGGCATAAAAGCAAGGATAGATCTAGGTATTGCCATCTTTGGTAGGCAATCCATAAGTGGCTCTCATGATAGATTCATATGGTAATTTTATTTTCTTCCTAGGGAAGTGTTCCATGCCTTTCCTTAACGGAAATTGGAATCTAATATTCCCTTCCTTCATATCAATAATTGCACCAATCGTTCTAAGGAAAGGTCTACCAAGAATAATAGGACATGAAGAATTGCAATCTATATCAAGAACGATAAAAGCTAAGGGCACATAATTACTATTTGCAACAATAAGAACATCATTAATTCTTCCCATATGTTTCTTAATAGTGGAAACGCAGGGTGCAAGTTTAGAGAGCAATCATCAAAATCACGGAAATCTAGCAAATCACATAAAGTTTTGGGAATAGTGGAAACAGTAGCACCCAAATCACATAAAGCATAGAACTCATGGTCCTTAATCTTAATTTTAATAGTTGGTTCCCACTCATCATAAAGTTTTCTAGGGATAAAACTTCCAACTCAAGTTTTTCTTCATAAGATTGCATCAAGGCATCAACAATATGTTTGGTAAAGGCTTTATTTTGGCTATAAGCATGAGGACAATTTAGCACGGATTGCAACAAGGAAATACAACCAATCAAAGAGCAATTTTCATAATTAAATTCCTTGAAATCCAAAATAGTGGGTTTAGTAACATCTAGGGTTTTGATTTCTTCAATCCCACTTTTATCAAATTTAGCATCAAGATCTAAAAACTCCGAATTTTTGGAACGCCTTCTAGGTAAAGGTGGATCATATTCAGTCCCATCATTATCAAGATTCATGTTGCAAAACAAAGATTTAATAGGGGACACATCAATAACTTTTAGATCTTCATCTTGATTTTCATAGAAACTGGAAGAA
Source organism: Aegilops longissima (assembly GCA_021605205.1). Classification (NCBI taxonomy): domain Eukaryota; kingdom Viridiplantae; phylum Streptophyta; class Magnoliopsida; order Poales; family Poaceae; genus Aegilops; species Aegilops longissima. The sequence continues at coordinate 407,064,506 of CM038678.1, read as the reverse complement.
CACGCTTTAATAAAGGCATCTTTCGTAGTACGCATCCTAGCGGTTCTTTGTTTGCACTCATCAATGGAAATTCTCATGGCTTTGAGAGACTCATTGATATCATGCTTAGGAGGAATAGATCTAAGCTTTAAAGAATCAACATCAAGAGAAATTCTATCAATGTTCCTAGCCAATTCATCAACTTTAAGCAATTTCTCTTCAAGCAAAGCATTAAAATTCTTTTGCGAATTCATAAACTATTTAACACTAGTCTCAAATTCATAGGGCATCTTATTAAAATTTCCATAAGAGTTGTTGTAGGAATTTCCATAATTATTAGAAGGATTACTAGGATAAGGCCTAGGATTAAAGTTCCCTCTATACGCGTTGTTACCAAAATTATTCCTACCAACAAAATTCACATCCATAGATTCATTATTATTCTCAATCAAAGCAGACAAAGGCATATCATTAGGATCAGAAGAAACACTCTTAGTAGCAAATAATTCCATAAGTTCATCCATCTTTCCACTCAAAACATTAATTTCTTCTATCGCATGCACTTTTTTATTAGTAGATCTTTCAGTGTACCATTGAGAATAATCAACCATAATATTATCTAGAAGTTTAGTAGAATCTCCTAAAGTGATTTCCATAAAAGTGCCTCCCGCGGCCGAATCTTAAAGATTTCTAGAAGCAAAATTCAATCCGGCATAAATTTTTTGTATAATCATCCACAAGTTCAAACCATGAGTAGGGCAATTTCGTATCATTAATTTCATTCTCTCCCAAGCTTGTGCAACATGTTCATGATCAAGTTGCTTAAAATTCATAATGTTGTTTCTAAGAGAGATGATCTTAGCGAGAGGAAAATACTTAGATATAAAAGCATCTTTGCACTTGTTCCAAGAATCAATACCATTTTTAGGCAAAGACGAAAACCAAGCTTTAGCACGATCTCTAAGCGAAAAAGGAAATAGCTTCAATTTAACAATATCATTATCAACATCTTTCTTCTTTTGCATATCACATAAATCAACGAAGCTATTTAGATGAGTAGCGGCATCTTCACTTGGAAGGCCGGCGAATTGGTCTTTCATAACAAGATTCAACAAAGCAGTATTGATTTCACAAGATTCAGTGTAGGTAAGAGGAGCAATCGGAGTGCTAGGGAAATCATTATTGTTAGTATTGGTAAAGTCACACAATTTGGTATTATCTTGAGCCATTGTGGCAAACAAGCAATCCAACACACGAGCAAACAAAAAGCAAGCGAAAAAGAGGCGAACGGAAAAGAGAGGGCGAATAAAACGGCAAGGGTGAAGTGGGGGAGAGGAAAACGAGAGGCAAATGGCAAATAATGTAGTGCGTGAGATAAGGGATTGTGATGGGTACTTGGTATGTTGACTTTTGCATAGACTCCCCGGCAACGGCACCAGAAATTCTTCTTGCTACCTCTTGAGCACTGCGTTGGATTTTCTTGAAGAGGAAATGATGATGCAGCAAAGTAGCGTAAGTATTTCCCTCAGTTTTTGAGAACCAACAATCCAGTAGGAGGCTACGCGCGAGTCCCTCGTACCTACACAAAGCAAATAACTCCTCGCAACCAACGCGAATAGGGGTTGTCAATCCCTTCACGGTTACTTACGAGAGTGAGATCTGATAGAGATGATAGATAATATTTTTGGTATTTTTGTGATAAAGATGCAAAGTAAAAGTAAAAGCAGAGTAAAAAGCAAATCAATAATAAAGTGATGGAAGATTGATATGATGAAGATAGACCCGGGGGCCATAGATTTCACTAGTGGCTTCTCTCAAGAGCATAAGTATTTTACGGTGGGTGAACGAATTACTGTTGAGCAATTGACAGAATTGAGCATAGTCGTGAGAGTATCTAGGCATGATCATGTATATAGGCATCACATCCGAGACAAGTAGACCGACTCCTGCCTGCATCTACTACTATTACTCCACTCATCGACCGCTATCCAGCATGCATCTAGAGTATTAAGTTCAAGAAAACAGAGTAACGCCTTAAGCGAGATGACATGATGTAGAGGGATAAATTCATGCAATACGATAAAAACCCCATCTTGTTATCCTCGATGGCAATAATACAATACGTGCCTTGCTGCCCCTACTGTCACTAGGAAAGGACACCGCAAGATTGAACCCAAAGCTAAGCACTTCTCTCATTGCAGGAAAAACCAATCTAGTAGGCCAAACCAAACTGATAATTCGAAGAGACTTGCAAAGATAACCAATCATACATAAAAGAATTCAGAGAAGATTCAAATATTGTTCATAGATAATCTTGATCATAAACCCACAATTCATCGATCTCAACAAACACACCGCAAAAGGAAGATTACATCGAATAGATCTCAATGAGAGAGGGGGAGAACATTGTATTGAGATCCAAAAAGAGAGAAGAAGCCATCTAGCTACTAACTATGGACCCGAAGGTCTGAGGTAAACTACTCACACTTCATCGGAGGGGCTATGATGATGTAGAAGCCCTCCGTGGTGGATGCCCCCTCCGGCGGAGCTCCGGAATAGGCCCCAAGATGGGATCTCGTGGGTACAGAAGGTTGCGACGGTGGAATTAGGTTTTTGGCTCATGTTCTGATCGTTTGGGGGTACGTAGGTATATATAGGAGGAAGAAATACGTCGGTGGAGCTTTGCGGGCCCCACGAGGGTGGGGGCGCACCTGGGGGGAGGGGGTAGGGCGCGCCCCCTACCTCGTGCCCACCTCGAAGCTTCCTTGGCGTAGGGTCCAAGTCTCCTGGGTCATATTCGGTGAGAAAATCACGTTCCCGAAGGTTTCATTCCGTTTGGACTCCGTTTGATATTCCGTTTCTTCGAAACTCTGAAATAGGCAAAAAACAGGAATTCTGGGCTGGGCCTCCGGTTAATAGGTTAGTCCCAAAAGTAATATAAAAGTGGATTATAAAGCCCAATAATGTCCAAAACAGTAGATAATATAGCATGGAGCAATAAAAAATTATAGATACGTTGGAGACGTATCAATGGACCCCTTCTAGAGAAGGAGTTTCTCTCGAAAGAAGTGAGTGGGAGGAAAGTAGAACTTGATGAGGTAAGTGTACCTGCTCCCTTATTGCAAAGTAGTTCATCACAAAACTCAGTTCCTGTGACTCCTGCACCAATTAGTGAGGAAGCTAATGATGATGATCATGTAACTTCAGATCAAGTCACTACCGAACCTCGTAGGTCAACCAGAGTAAGATCCGCACCAGAGTGGTACGGTAATCCTGTTCTGGAGGTCATGTTACTTGACCATGACGAACCTACGAACTATGAGGAAGCGATGATGAGCCTAGATTCCGCAAAATGGCTTGAGGCCATGAAATCTGAGATGGGATCCATGTATGAGAACAAAGTGTGGGCTTTGGTTGACTTGACTGATGATCGGCAAGCCATCGAGAATAAATGGATCTTCAAGAAGAAGACTGACGCTGAAGGTAATCTTACTGTCTACAAAGCTCGACTTGTTGCGAAATGTTTTCGACAAGTTCAAGGAGTTGACTACGATGAGACCTTCTCACCCATAGCGATGCTTAAATCCGTCTGAATCATGTTAGCAATTGCTGCATTTTATGATTATGAAATTTGGAAAATGGATGTAAAGACTGCATTCCTGAATGGATTTCTGGAAGAAGAGTTGTATATGATGCAACCTGAAGGTTTTATCCATCCAAAGGATGCTAACAAAGTGTGCAAGCTCCAGCAATCAATTTATGGACTGGTGCAAGCATCTCGGTGTCGGGGAAGCTGATCGGACCCACGAACACCTATGGGGCCGGCGGACCGGACCCCTTTCGGTTCGGCGGGGGGCGGAGATCGCACGAAGAGCAGATCGAGGCGAAGCACACGAGCAGTTTACCCAGCTTTGGAGCTCTCCGGAGAGATAATACTCCTACTGCTGCATGTCTGATTGTATTGTGTTCTTGCTAGGGAGCGTTGAGAGCTACAAGACCTAGCGTGAGTGTTCTCTGGTTTCGAATGAACCGACCCCCCTCTACGTTGCGCATGGGCCTCCTTTTATATGCTCAAGGGGTCACCGACAGGTGGCAACGTAGTCAAGGGCAAAAAGGGAAAATGAGTTGCGGTTGGTACAACTACTTGTACAGTGTATCATACCTAACCCTGACGGCAGGGGACAAAGGCATTAAATGCCCGTCTATGTCGCCTAAACAGTGCAGAAAGGGACCGTCAGGGACGCCACCGCTTGCCACGATGGTAATCTTGTCAGCACCGCTTGCCACCGCGCTCCGCTGGACGCGCAGCCTCTCGCCACGCGCGCCTGGAAAGGTCCCAGGGCGACACGTTGGTGGACGTGCTGGAGCGTAGTTACAGATGTGGTAGCCTGCCGCGGCAAACGCCTTGCCGCGGTCGTCGTCTTGTCGCGCCCGGAAGCTTGTCGCTCACCGGGCCTTCCCGGCAAGCTCCTCTTGCCGGGGCCTTGTCTCCTAGGTGCCCTGGTTGGCCTTCCCGGCAAGCTCCTCTTGCCGGGGCCTTGTCTTCTTAGCTTAAATACTTTGTTCTTGAATGGCTCCAAAGGAACCACGGAGGAGCTAGGCGGTCACCGCGACAAGCTTCGCCACGGGGGGGCTGCAACTGCCCGTGCACAAGTTCGGGATACTAGGGTACCCCTACTCTAGTACACCGACAGGAGCCCCCGGGCCTGGGCCATACACGGTGCCGAGCGTTGTTGGGCCAGGCCCAAAACAGGGCACGGGCACACGCAGCCTTGGTTACGCCATAACTCGCTCCGGACCCACCACGTCTCCCACGAATGGCACGCATCGAACGCGGCGTCGTGGGAGAGATCGTGGGTGGTTTCTTTATTAGGAAAAGCGGAACGTCCGCCCTCTCCCTCTTTATAAGCAGAAGAAGCAGGGGCAGTTCACCCACCTTGCCAGTTGCTGTCCAATCTCGAAAAACCCCCGCCGCTCCCCCCTTCTTCCCAAAGCTGTGGAGAGAGCAGCGCTCCGCCCCCCATCGCCACCAGCATCACCAACGCCGTCGACCTCCCTCACCACCTCCGCCATGGCTCCGAAAGCCGACAAGGGAAGGCGTGAAAGTCGGCCGAGGCGCAGCTGCTCATGGCCTTCTGAAGGAGCGGCCATCTTCCCCCCTCAGCTCGCCGCGAAGGAGCTGAGGGAGTACTACTACCTCTTCTGGTCAACGGAGACGCGAGCGCATCCACGCACGAAGGTACTCTCAGCCGCCGCATCTGAATTGGCTCCAAGCGGGTATCCCTTCTTCGCGCTCTTCTTCTATTGCGGGCTCTGCCCGCCCTTCTCTGAATTTTTCTGTGATATCATGAACACCTACGGGTTCCGCCTCCTTGATTTCACCCCCAATGCTGTCCTGACCATGGCAGTTTTCGCACATCTCTGCGAAAACTTTGTCGGAGTCCACCCAAACGTAGCCCTCTTCTGCCATTTCTTCATGCCTCGAGTAGAGAGAGGAGAGCCCCTTACCGGAGGAATCGCTTGGATCTCAAGGATCGGCAAGAAGGAAGCCTATCTGGAGGGAGAGCTCCGCAACAAGTGGGAGGAATGGAGGGCAGATTGGTGTTGGGTTGTTGAGGAGAACCCGCAGCCATTCACCACCCAACGCCAAACCCCAATAGTGTGCGGCAACGATTGGAGCAACTTGGCGCCGGAAGATGCTAGATTGAAGATTGCCGTCACCCGGATCCTGCGCCTCAGGCTTGCCGGACTCACCGTAGGCGCCGTTGGTGCAGATTTCCTTCGTCGCCGCATCGCCCCCCTGCAGGAGAGGAGGAGACCTGCTTGGGAGTTCCAGAACGTGGCAGACATCATGAGGCTGCGCCCGGGCCTCAACTTCAACTTCACCGTCTTGGAGCTTGACGCGATGCTCTTGGAGCTGTTCAAGCATGACCCTGATCATCCCGAATGGTTTAGGTTGCCGAGGGGAGTCGTTCCACTGTGCAACAATTCCTCGCTCGACCGCATCCGTGCAATGATGCCGTTGTGCGACTTGCATGGAATTGTTCCAACTTGGCAAGAGCTGCAGATGACGTTGTCAGCGGCAGTTCTTCGATAGCTTGGAAGAAGTGCCGATCCGCCCGACGAAGCGTAAGGGCCTCACCGTGACACCCGATGACGAGATGCGCGACGCCACCAGGTTGAAGAAGCGGCAGCAGCTGTTGCCGCGGGTGAGTTTGGATTTACTATGGAGGAGGCAGAGGCAGCAGAGGCGGCAAGCCTTGTCGATCGAGAGGAGCTTGCCGGCGAGGAAGAGCATGCCGAGCCCGAAGCTGAGCCGAGCGAGCCCGCCGAGGGCGCCTCCTCCCCACCTTCAAGTAGCTTGCCGCGAGCGGAGCCCACAGCTCCACCAAGAAGGCGTCTTCGCAAGGCCGGGGAAGCAACGGGGCAGCAGACGGGCCAACAGCCGTCGCGTTGCCATGCAACGCTCCACCGCGGCAAGCATCTTGTTGTTGCGGGAGCACCTCATGCCGCTGCAGAATGGGGAGCGGGCCTTCGGGACCACAGCTCCTGCACCCGCCAAGCGGCCAAGGAACCTACTCTTCCAGCTCGTCGCACCGGAGGCGAACCGGAATTCGATCTCTCCGCGCTCAGCTCCGAGGAAGAAGAAGAGTAAGATTCCTTGCTGTACTTGTAATTCTTCAATTTGTTGCTTTGTCTTATATCTGACTTGTTTCATTCTGAACCCATTCCTTTTCAGGACGCTGGCCCAGAGGGCGTCGAAGAGGGCCAAGGTCCCGGTGATTGTCATCGAGGATGAACCCACCGCGGCGGCAAGAGGCGTGTCCGAGACCATCTTGCTGGACCCGGCAACCCTTCCTCAGAGCAGCCCCCAGCGCAGCCCCCAGCGTAAGTGCATGGTTTTCTTCCTGCTGTTAGGCGTGCATGGGTGCTCTTTATTTGCTGATATTTGACTGTTGATTTGTGTAGGAGCAGAGCGGCCCCACCAGGAGTGGCCTGAAGCCGCTCCTGACATGCCGTCTGCTTCAACTACACCGCCAAGGGAGGATCCCCCGGCAAGGGAGCGCTCTCCGGCAAGGGAGGCGTCTCCGGCATGGGACAACACCAGCGACCCTCCGGTGGTTGAGACTGCTGCTGCAGATCCCATCGCAGGTAATCCTTTTGCCTGAAAATTTCCCTTGGGTTCTTCTTCTTCTGATCTTATTTTTGGATATTTGCTTAACTTTTCTTTCTTTTTTGGTCGTCAGATCCATCCGCCGCAGAGCCGATGGAGACTGAGATCGCCGGCGAGGAGGACGTGCGCGGCAATACTGACGACGCCGAGGAAGAAGCCGGCGCTGACGAGCCCGCCGGCGAGGAGGCCGCCAAGGCTGCCGCCTTGAAGCTGCGAAGGGTCCGGTGATCGACCGACGCCCCGAGGCCGCAGGAGCGCCAGCGCCTTCGCCGACCGCCGATCTCCTCCGCCGCCGCAGCGTCAGGCCCAAGAGCCTCAGCCTAGCGCATATCGAAGGCGGTGATGGCGTCTTCATCAAGCTCCACAGGCGTCCAGCTCGTGGCGCCCGGTCGGAGAGATTCTCGACGAAGAGCTGCTCGCCTCATTGGCCGACGCTGGTCGACGCGCCAAGCAAAGCAGCATGGCGAAGTCCGAGGAGGAGCAGCTGTTGCGGAAGCTGCTGTCGCTCTACCGCACCCAACAAGCCAAGCTGGAATCCCGGGAAGCGCTTGTCGCGAAGGCGGGAGCAGACATAGAGAAGCGCGCGGAGGAGCTCCGGGGCACCAACCAAGAAGCTCTCCGGTCCTTGGCAGAGGAGCGGAAGCGACTCACCGAGGAGCGCACAGCCTTCATCCTCGAGAAGGCTGAGGTTGAGGAGCAGCAGCAGCTTGCTGCCGAGAAGCTGTCTGCGCAAGAAGGCGAGCTGGCGCAGCGGAAGATCAATCTTGACAGCCATGAGGAAGAGCTTGCCGCGCGCGAGCAAACATTTGGCGGAGCCCTCAAGGAAGCAAAGGACGCCGCAGCAGCTGCCGAGGCCGCCAAGAAGGAGTTGTAGACAAAGGTGGCGCAGCTGGAGGCCAGTCTGAAGAAGAGCGGCGAGGAGCTTGCTGCACTCAAGCATGAGCGCGAGAAGGACGCCTACACTCTTGGCGAGCTGCAGGGCCGTCTTGCCGAGAGGAGCAAGGAGCTCAGCGCCGCCAAGGACTCCAAGGCAGATCTTGAGCTGAAGCTGACCACCTTGATTCAGACGTTGGACGGCGCCAAGGAGCGAGAGGTGGCCTTGTTGGAGAAGATCAAGACCGACGAGGCGCTGTTGGCGAGTGCCACGACCGCCCAGAACACCTTCAGAGAGAACGTGGAGCACTGGACCGAGGGTCTTGTGAATATTGCCGCCGCCATCGACAGGGAGCTGGCGGAGCTGGGGATGGTGGATCTCGGGTACTCCTCCGATGAGCACCTCCAGCCCAGCGCCAAGCTCAGCTTGTTCTTCAAGGGCGTGGTGACGGCTCTCCAACGACTCGGGAAGAGATCCCAAAGCAGCTGGCCGATGAGTCGCGCCCGGATCTGTGCGGGAGCTCTTCGGAAGGTGCTTGATGAAGGTGGCCTTCCGCAATCCAGGCGTTAGCTTCGCCAACGTCCTCAAGTCCTTGCCGCCGGATGCTGATGTGGAGGCGCTCAAGACCCTTGTCGCACCCATTATGGACAGGGTGAGCGGGATCAAGAGGGTTGACGGCGACCGCGTAGATTAGGCCGCCCATTTTATCTTTTCGTTGTCGCTGCTGGTCATGTTATGAGAACCATTTGTTAGGGCTGCGACAAGCTATCTTGTAATATAACTCTATTTTGGGTAGTAATTGCTATGTTATTTCCTTTACTTGAGCCCTTCCTTTGTATGTTTTTTCCCTACGCTTTTAAGGAACTTGTCGGCGCGGGCATCTTTGCCGCGAGGGCTGAGTGCGGAACGTCAGCAGCCTACTGGCGGTGCCGCTTCCGACAAGCAACCTTGTCGCAACTAGTTGCAGCTCACTTAAGTTGTTGAGCGGACTCGAAACAAACTAGCTACGAGTTGGTTCCTCCGCGCACAGGCTTTCCATACAAAGTACGGTCGTTCGAGGAAGATAACTTAAAAATTTTTAAAACTGATTGCTCAAACTTTGGCAACTTAGCTTTTCTATTGTTTGCTTCCCGGTAAGGCAAAACTTCCTTGAACGACGCCTGGTCCACACCATTATCTTCTCCTTCCCCCCCGGCAAACTTGTGTGCGAGGGAACCTTCCTTTCTTTGAGAAAGAGAAAGAAGAGAAAATAAAGATATGGAACCTTGCGGCTCGTTATTGCTTACCGGAATAGGTGCTGCACAAAGTGTCAGATAATGCATGCAAAAATAAAGTAGAAAGCATGAAATTGACAAGATGTGCGAAGCACATAGCTTTACTGATGCACGGGGTCTACGTCCGGCTTTGTACAAAGGATTACATGCAGCATCGGCAAGACTTGTACAAAAGGTGGTTGCCGGAACAGGTTCCGCAACCGCCGCTTCTGAGTAAAACTTATGAAGATGCTCAATATTCCGGAGTTGCTCACGGAATGCCATCTTCGGTCTCAAGGCGGACAGCGCCAGGCCTAGTGACTCGTCTCACCCGGTAAGGGCCTTCCCACTTTGGCGTCAACTTGTTGGAATTCTTGGCGGACTGAACGCGCCGAAGAACAAGGTCGCCTTCCTCGAGACTTCTGGCACTAACTTTGCGGCTATGGTAGCGGCGCAAAGCTTGCTGGTAACGAGCAGCTCGTCAGTGACTGAAGACGGTCCTCCTCAAGGAGAAGCGGCGTCATCTTGTCGCAATTGCTCTTGCTCAAGCTCATCATAAGCGAGCACTCGAGGTGACCCGTATACGAGTTCCGTGGGGAGAACTGCTTCTGCTCCATAGACTAGAGCGAAAGGTGTCTGGCCAGTGGCTCGATTTGGCGTCGTTCTGATCGACCAAAGAACCATCGGCAGCTCCTCAATCCAGTTTCTTCCGCACCTGTGCAGCCTGTCGAAAGTTCTGGTCTTGAGCCCTCGCAGCACTTCAGCATTTGCCCTCTCCGCTTGACCGTTACTTCTTGGATGAGCAACAGAAGCGAAGCAGACCTTGGCGCCAAGATCTTGGACGTACTGCATGAAGGTGCGGCTCGTGAATTGCGTGCCGTTGTCGGTGATGATCCTGTTAGGGATTCCGAAACGGCAAACAATCGACCTGATGAACTTGATCTTGTTGTCTTGTCACCTTCCTCATCGCTTCCACTTCCGGCCACTTTGTGAACTTGTCGATTGCAACGTACAAGTACTCAAAGCCCCCGACAGCTCGGGGGAAGGGGCCGAGGATGTCGAGCCCCCAGATCGAAAATGGTCAGGATAAAGGGATCGTCTGGAGAGCTTGAGCTGGCTGGTGTATCTGCTTGGAATGAAACTGGCACGCTTCACACTTGGTTACTTGTGCAGTTGCATCCTGGAGGGCTGTCGGCCAAAAGAAACCTTGCCGGAATGCTTTGCCGGCAAGTGCTCTTGCGCCAATGTGGTGACCACATATGCCTCCATGTATCTCTGCCAACAGCCTCTGTCCATCTTCCGGTGAATACACTTCAATTTCACACCGTTGAGTCTTCTTCTGTACAGTGTGTCATCGACAAACTGGTACATACTTGACTGCCGGGCTACTCTTTCCGCTTCTTCTTGCTCTTCGGGAAGATCTCCTGTCTGAAGGAAACGGACGATCTGCTGTGCCCATGCTGGAGCTTGCGGCTCGACAACAAGGACTAAAGGCACATCTGCTGCTGCAGGAACATCCGCTTCTGCGGCGAGAACCTGCGGCTCAGCCGGAGCTTGACGTTCCCCGGCAAGCTTGCCGGAGCAAGACTTGTCGGGAGCGTCTGCTTCACCGGAACAAACCGTGGGGTCTGCCGGAGCAGACTGCTCCTCAGCACTCTTGGTGTTGATCTTGGGGACCTTCTTGACGGCGGCTTCGGGGAGCTCTGCCAGAAAATAGTCACCAGAGATCAACTTCCTCTTCTTGCTCTGTCCAGTTGATGGTGCTACAGTTGGTTGAGTCAGCTTGAGCACAAAGATCCCTGGCTCCACAGGTAACTTAAGTACGGCGCACTTCGACAGACCATCAGCAATGTCGTTTTGAGCTCTTGGAACATATTCCATCTGTAGGCCGTCAAAGTGCTCTTCTAGCTTTCTCACCTCATCAACATAAGCCTCCATCAACGGACTCTGATAATTCTTATTTACTTGGCGGACGACAAGCTGTGAGTCACCCCTGACAATGAGCTTCTTGATCCCAAGGTCTGCTGCGATCCTGAGACCGGCAAGCAAACCTTCATACTCTGCAGTATTATTTGTTGCTTGCTCCTTGGGAAAGTGCATCTGGACTACGTACTTGAGGTGCTCTCCGGTGGGTGCGACAAGTAGCACGCCCTTTTGGCGCCTTGCAGCGAGAAGGCACCATCAAAGTACATGAGCCACTCTTTGCTTGCTTCCTTGACGGGGATGCTCGTTTCTGGAAGTTCTTCATCTTGTGTCGGCGTCCACTCTGCTATGAATTCTGCCAATGCTCTGCTTTGGATAGTTGAAGTGCTCTCAAACTTGAGGCCAAAGCTTGACAGTTCCAGTGCCCACTCGACAATCCTGCCTGTTGCTTCTGGATTTTGCAGTATCCTCTTCAATGGAAAGCGAGTGACGACTGTGATCTCATGTGTTTGAAAGTAATGGCGCAGCTTTCTCGAGGCCATGAGAAGGCGAAAAGCAATTCTGCACACCGAGTGCCTTGACCTAGCGCCTGCGAAGGGAGCCGACAAAGTAAACGGGCGCTGCACCATCCTTTTTGCATCTTCTCACTGCGCTGCGCAGATCCATCCTTGTCGGGACCAGAGCTTGCCGGTGAAGCCCCCTGCTTGTCGCTGGATGCATCTGCCATGGTTGCTGGCTCATCATCCGCTTCCCTCTCCGCTACTAACGCAGCACTAACCACTTGATTGGTTGCCGCTATATATAGCAGCAACTTCTCTTGTGGCTTAGGTGCGACAAGTATTGGGGTGGATGACAAGTATCTCTTCAGGTCCTGCAGCGCAGCCTCCGCTTCCGGAGTCCATTTCATTGGACCTGCCTTTTTCAATATTTTGAAAAATGGCAGGGCACGCTCAGCAGACCTAGAGATAAACCTGCTGAGAGCAGCTACGCAACCTGCAAGCCTTCGTACATCCTTGACGCGCTTTGGTGCTTCAATCTGCTCAATGGCCTTGATCTTGTTGGGATTGGCTTCAATTCCCCGCTGAGACACGAAGAACCCGAGAAGCTTGCGGAGGGACTCCAAACACACACTTCTCGGGGTTGAGCTTGAGGTTGATCTTGCGCAGATTTGCAAAGGTTTCGTCTAAATCTTGAATCAGAGTCACCCTGTCCTTGCTCTTGACCACTATGTCATCCATGTAGGCTTCCACATTTCTGTGTATTTGTGGCTCAAAAGTGTGATGGACTACTCTTGCAAATGTTGAACCAGCATTCTTTAAACCAAAAGGCATCCGTACAAAACAGTATGTGCCACATGGGGTGATGAATGCGGTTTTCTCCTCATCCTCTTCTGCCATGAAGATCTGATGGTATCCTGAATATGCATCAAGAAATGAAAGCAAGTCACATCCGCCGTGGAGTCAACAATCTGGTCGATCGCGGCAAGGAAATGGGTCTTTGGGACAAGCTTTATTAACATCGGTAAAGTCGATACAAAGCCTCCATTTCCGCTTGCCTTACGCACAACTACAGGATTGGCCAACCACGAGGATGGAGCACTCCTCGACAAGGGCTGCTGCTTCCAATTTCTTGATCTCTTCTGCGATGAACTCTTGGCGCTCCTTTGCCTGCTTCGACTTTTCGCTTGACGGGCCGCGCATGAGGACAGACGGCAAGATGGTGCTCAATTACTTTCCTGGGAACACCGGGGATGTCAGACGGTTGCCATGCAAACACGTCGACGTTCGCCCGCAGGAAAGCAATGAGCGCGCCTTCCTATTTACGGTCAAGCATGGCACTGATGGTGAAGGTACCACCAGTGCCGTCCTCCTTGGCGGACACCTTCTTGGTCTCTGGTGGAGCTGCCATCGTCTTCTTGCACTTGCCGGTGGAGCTCGATGGTGCGTCCTCGACGGTAGCGCAACACTCCGAGGAGGTGCGTTTGCCGGAGTGGGAATCAGAGCTCTTGCCGGACTTGGTCTTCTTCTTCCCCCCGGGAGCTTCAGCGGCAAGTGACTTGCGATCTGCTGCGGCTGCTGCTTCCCGGTAGATCTTGTCGGCGCAGATAAGGGCATCTTTCTTGTCGCCAGGGACAGAGATGACACTTATCGGGCCTGGCATCTTGAGCATGTTGTATGCATAGTGAGAGGCTGCCATGAATTTGGCGAGTGCTGGACGGCCAAGTATCCCATTGTAAGGCAATGGAAAATCAGCAACGTCAAAAGTGACCCTCTCAGTCCTGAAGTTAAGCTCGCTGCCAAATGTCACGAAAGCGTGATCTTCCCTTCGCTTGCTCCTTCCGGATTGATTCCTTGGAATGTGCGGTCTCTTGAGCTTCGTTGTCGGGGATCTGGAGTTTCTGGAGTACCGCTGAGGAGATCAGGTTCAAGCCGGCCCCGCCGTCAACTAACATCTTAGTGACCTTGAGGTTGCGGATAGTTGGTGAGACCAACATCGGCAAGCACCGACCGCAGATTATGCGATCGTGGTGGTCCTCAATGTCAAAGATGATAGGCGTGCTGGACCATTTCAGAGGCTTGCGTGACTCGACGGATGGTTCAGCCGCATTGACTTCCCGCATCCACTGCTTGAGTTGGCGGTGTGAAGTATGCAGAGAAGCACCGCCGTCAACGCACAAGACCTCTGTGGCTTTCTGGAACTCCTGCTCGTCAGTCTCGTCATCATCCATGTCTTCGTCGTCGTCTTCATCCTCGTCCTTGTCGCGGCCGCGGGGAGGCCTGTCTCCTTGCCGCTGCTTGGCCTTGCCGCGGCGTCCTCCCCGGCCGGGATGTTTCTTGCTAGCTCCTCCAGCACCTTCCTGGGCCTTCTCCTTGTCGCGTCGCTCGTATTCAGCCTTTTGCTGCTCGACAAGCTGCTCGACCTTCTTGCAGCTCTGGAGATCATGGCCCTTAGTGCGGTGGATCTTCAATATTGCTTGTTGGGCAAATCACGCTTGTCGGCGACTGCCACAGCCTGGCAGTTGGTGCCCGCGGCAACCTCCTTGCCGGAGCTACCAACTTTGGCTTTCTTGGCGCCACCTCCGTTGCCGGACTGCTCAACAACTAGGACATCTTTGCCCTTCTTCTTCCTGTTATTCCGCCGCTGGCTCTTCCTTGCCGGGGCAGTTTCCTCACTATCTGATCCTCCTGCTCCTGTGTTCTCTCCGGGGAGTCTCCCCCCTTCTTCAGCATGTGCACACTTGTCGGCCAGGGCATAGAGCTCACTGACGTCTCTGATTTTGCACATCGCCATCTCCTCCCGCATTCTGCGGTTGCGCATGTTCTGATGGAACGCGCTGATTACCGCGGCGGGGTGGACATCTGGGATGTTGTGCTGTACGCGGCTGAATCTCTGAATGTACTTGCGCAAGGGCTCTCCTTCCTTCTGGGCGAGCAGATGGAGGTCACTCTCTTGGCCATGAGGCTTGTGGCCGCCTGTGAAGGCGCCAACAAACTGATGGCATAGATCCGTCCAGGAGGATATGGAGTTGTCCGGCAAGTGCATGAGCCAGGATCTGACGTTGGGCTTGAGCACCAGCGGGAAGTAGTTGGCAAGAATCTAGTCGTCTCGCCCCCCGGCAGCTTGCACCGCAATGGTGTAAATGCTGAGGAACTCCGACGGATGCGTCTTGCCGTCGTACTTCTCTGGTACATCTGGCTTGAAGTTCTTCTTGCTGGGCCACTGGACTTGCCGCAGCTCACGAGTGAACGCAGGGCAACCTACCGCGTACGGCAAGTCGTCTGGTTCCCCTGGCGCATGAAGGTCGACAGAGGCCCCCAGCGCTGGTCGGATTGACGCGCGCTTCTCTTGGCGCTTCGATCGAGTTCGGCGTCTTCTTGTTGTCGTTCGTGGAGAACTTGGCGCTGATCGCGACGAGCTCGTGGATCTGATGACGCGGTGGAGTCGCTGTCGAGGTGGATCCGGCGAGTCGGCGATCTTGACCTTCGGGGTGGAGAGTGCATGGTGGTTGCACCCCCACAGGTTTCGTCGCCACCGGCTCGAGCCTTGTCGTCTTGCCGCGGCAATGATGTACTCGGTTGCCGCGGAGCGTCGCCGTTGGCAAAGCCGATGAGACTCTGAATGGTGGACCTCCATTCGTCAACCTTGTCAGCCGTTGGAGGGTAATCCAAGAGCAGTTGAGCTCTCGCCAAAGCTTCTGCTGGGGTGGTGGGTGGTAGTGGCAAACGGTGCGAGGAGCGGGATATGCTCGGACTTCTAACTATGTTAGAAGGAGCAGTATCCCGTCCAGGCGACCGTGCCTCGCTCGTCCCAGCGTGTTGGCGTGCACGCTGGTCTTGAGGGCCCCGGGATCCACCAGCTCAATCTTGATCCAACGAGCGTATGGTATTATGAATACCATGACGCTGTCGGTCCCGCGCCTCCTGAGATGGGCGCGGTGCATGTACGGACGCCGAGGTCTGTGCAGTCTTGTTCTTGGACTTGGCAGCACCGTGGACTCCTTCGTCGACGCCCGTTCTTCCGTCGGCGTCTACCCCACCACTCGTTTGCTCCGGTGGTGGTGGGATCGACGTGGACGGCTCCGCTGCCGCCGAAGCCTTCTTCTTCGGTGGCATGTCGATGAAGATGATGAAGATCTTGCTCGTGTGAACGCAGGATCAGGTTCACACAGCCTCGACGCCCCCTACCTGGCGCGCCAAAGATGTTGCGGAAGCTGATCGGACCCACAAACACCTATGGGGCCGGCGGACCGGACCCCTTTCGGTTCGGCGGGGGGCCGAGATCACACGAAGAGCAGATCGAGGCGAAGCACACGAGCAGTTTACCCAGCTTCGGAGCTCTCCGGAGAGATAATACTCCTACTGCTGCATGTCTGATTGTATTGTGTTCTTGCTAGGGAGCGTTGAGAGCTACAAGACCTAGCGTGAGTGTTCTCTGGTTTCGAATGAACCGACCCTCCTCTACGTTGCGCATGGGCCTCCTTTTATATGCTCAAGGGGTCACCGACAGGTGGCAACGTAGTCAAGGGCAAAAAGGGAAAATGAGTTGCGGTTGGTACAGCTACTTGTACAGTGTATCATACCTAACCCTGACGGCAGGGGACAAAGGCATTAAATGCCCGTCTATGTCGCCTAAACAGTGCAGAAATGGACCGTCAGGGACGCCACCGCTTGCCACGATGGTAATCTTGTCAGCACCGCTTGCCACCGCGCTCCGCTGGACGCGCAGCCTCTCGCCACGCGCGCCGAAAGGTCGAGGCGACACGTTGGTGGACGTCTTTGGGCGTAATTCTGAGATGTGGTAGCTGCCGCTGCACAACGCCTTGCCATGATCGTCGTCTTTGTCGCGCCCGAAGCTTGTCGCTCACCGGGCCTTCCCGGCAAGCTCCTCTTGCCGGGGCCTTGTCTCCTAGGTGCCCTGGTTGGCCTTCCCGGCAAGCTCCTCTTGCCGGGGCCTTGTCTCCTTAGCTTAAATACTTTGTTCTTGAATGGCTCCAAAGGAACCACGGAGGAGCTAGGCGGTCACCGCGACAAGCTTCGCCACGGGGGGGCTGCAACTGCCCGTGCACAAGTTCGGGATACTAGGGTACCCCTACTCTAGTACACCGACACTCGGAGTTGGAATAAACGTTTTGATAGTGTGATCAAAGCATATGGTTTTATACAGACTTTTGGAGAAGCCTGTATTTACAAGAAAGTGAGTGGGAGCTCTGTAGCATTTCTAATATTATATGTGGATGACATATTGTTGATTGGAAATGATATAGAATTTCTGGATAGCATAAAAGCATATTTGAACAAGAGTTTTTCAATGAAAGACCTCGGTGAAGCTGCTTATATATTGGGCATCAAGATCTATAGAGATAGATCAAGACGCTTAATTGGACTTTCACAAAGCACATACCTTGATAAAGTTTTGAAGAAGTTCAAAATGGATCAAGCAAAGAGAGGGTTCTTGCCTGTGTTACAAGGTGTGAAGTTGAGTCAGACTCAATGCCCAACCACTGTAGAAGATAGAGAGAAAATGAAAGGTGTTCCCTATGCTTCAGCCATAGGCTCTATCATGTATGCAATGTTGTGTACCAGACCTGATGTGTGCCTTGCTATTAGTTTAGCAGGGAGGTACCAAAGTAATCTAGGAGTGGATCACTGGACAATGGTCAAGAACATCCTAAAATACCTGAAAAGGACTAAGGACATGTTTCTCATTTATGAGGTGACAAAGAGCTCGTCGTCAATGGTTACGTCGATGCAAGTTTTGACACTGATCTGGATGACTCTAAGTCACAAACCGAATACGTATTTATATTGAACGGTGGAGCTGTCAGTTGGTGCAGTTCCTAAGCAAAGCATCGTGGCGGAATCTACGTGTGAAGAGGAGTACATAGCTGCATCGGAAGCAGCAAATGAAGGAGTCTGGATGAAGGAGTTCATATCCGATCTAGGTGTCATACCTAGTGCATCGGGTCCAATGAAAATCTTTTGTGACAATACTGGTGCAATTGCCTTGGCAAAGGACTCCAGATTTCACAAGAGAACCAAGCACATCAAGAGACGCTTCAATTCCATCCGCGATCAAGTCAAGGAGGGAGACATAGAGATTTGCAAGATACATACGGATCTGAATGTTGCAGACCCGTTGACTAAGCTTCTCTCACAAGCAAAACATGATTAGCACCAAGACTCTATGGGTATTAGAATCATTACTGTGTAATCTAGATTATTGACTCTAGTTCAAGTGGGATACTGAAGGAAATATGCCCTAGAGGCAATAATAAAGTTGTTATTTATATTTCCTTATATCATGATAAATGTTTATTATTCATGCCAGAATTGTATTAACCGTAAACTTAGTACATGTGTGAATACATAGATAAATAGAGTGTCACTAGTATGCCTCTACTTGACTAGCTCGTTGAATCAAAGATGGTTAAGTTTCCTAGCCATATACATGAGTTGTCATTTGATTAATGCTACCTCTTGAGCACTGCGTTGGATTTCCTTGAAGAGGAAAGGGTGATGCAGCAGAGTAGAGTAAGTATTTCCCTCAGTTTTTGAGAACCAAGGTATCAATCCAGTAGGAGGCTACGCGCGAGTCCCTCGTACCTACACAAAACAAATAGCTCCACGCAACCAACGCGATTAGGGGTTGTCAATCCCTTCACGGTCACTTACGAGAGTGAGATCTGATAGAGATGATAGATAATTTTTTTGGTATTTTTATTATAAAGATGCAAAGTAAAATAAAAAGCAAAGTAAAAGGCAAAGCAATAGTAAAGTGATGGAAGATTGATATGATGAGAATAGACCCGGGGCCATAGATTTCACTAGTGGCTTCTCTCAAGAGCATAAGTATTCTACGGTGGGTGAACAAATTACTGTTGAGCAATTGACAGAATTGAGCATAGTTATGAGAATATCTAGGTATGATCATGTATATAGGCCACGTCCGAGACAAGTAGACCGACTCCTGCCTGCATCTACTACTATTAATCCACTCATCGACCGCTATCCATCATGCATCTAGAGTATTAAGTTCAAGAAAACAGAGTAACGCCTTAAGCAAGATGACATGATGTAGAGGGATAAATTCATGCAATATATAAAAACCCCATCTTGTTATCCTCGATGGCAACAATACAATACGTGCCTTGCTGCCCCTCATCCTTTGGGAAAGGACACGCAAGATTGAACCCAAAGCTAAGCACTTCTCCCATTGCAAGAAAGACCAATCTAGTAGGCCAAACCAAATTGATAATTCGAAGAGACTTGCAAAGATAACCAATCATACATAAAAGAATTCAGAGAAGATTGAAATATTGTTCATAGATAAACTTGATCATAAACCCCACAATTCATCTGTCTCAACAAACACACCGCAAAAAGAAGATTACATCGAATAGATCTCCATGAGAGAGGGGGAGAACATTGTATTGAGATCCAAAAAGAGAGAAGAAGCCATCTAGCTACTAACTATGGACCCAAAGGTCTGAAGTAAACTACTCACACTTCATCGGAGGGGCTATGGTGATGATGTAGAAGCCCTCCATGCTGGATTCCCCTTCCGACGGAGCTCCGAAACAGGCCCCAAGATGGGATCTCGTGGGTACAGAAGGTTGCGGCGGTGGAATTAGGTTTTTGGCTCCGTATCTGATCGTTTGGGGTGCGTGAGGTATATATAGGAGGAAGAATACGTCGGTGGAGCAAGGGGGCCCACGAGGCAGGGGCGCCCTGGGGCGCCCTCCACCTCGTGGCCACCTCCTTTCTTTCTTGACGGGGTTCCAAGACTCTGGATCATATTCGTGAGAAAATCACGTTCCGAAGGTTTCATTCCGTTTGGACTCCGTTTGATATTCCGTTTCTTTGAAACACTGGAATAGGCAAAAAAACAACAATTCCGGGCTGGGCCTCTGGTTAATAGGTTAGTCCCAAAAATAATATAAAAGTGGAAAATAAAGCCCAATATGGTCCAAAACAGTAGATAATATAGCATGGAGCAATAAAAATTATAGATACGTTGGAGCGTATCGAGGCATCCCCAAGCTTAATTCCTGCAAATCCGTCGAGTAGGTAAATGATTAAAAGAGAATTTTTGATGCGGAGTGCTACTTGGCATATTTTCAATGTAACTCTTCTTAATTGTGGTATGAATATTCAGATCCGAAAGATTCAAGACAAAAGTTCATATTGACATAAAAAAAAAATACTTCAAGCATACTAACAAAGCAATTATGTCTTCTCAAAATAACATGGCCAAAGAAAGTTATCCCTACAGAATCATATAGTCTGGCTACGCTCTATCTTCACCACACAAAGTATTTAAATCATGCAGAACCCCGATGACAAGCCAAGCAATTGTTTCATACTTTTGACATTCTCAAAACTTTTTCAATCTTCACGCAATACAAGAGCGTGAGCCATGGATATAGCACTATATGTGGAATAGAATGGTGGTTGTGGAGAAGAAAAAAAGGGGGGAAGATAGTCTCACATCAACTAGGCATATCAATGGGCTATGGAGATGCCCATCAATAGATATCAATGTGAGTGAGTAGGGATTGCCATGCAACGGATGCACTAGAGCTATAAGTATATGAAAGCTCAACAAAATAAACTAAGTGGGTGTGCATCCAACTCGCTTGCTCACGAAGACCTAGGGCAATTTTGAGGAAGCCCATCATTGGAATATACAAGCCAAGTTCTATAATGAAAAATTCCCACTAGTATATGAAAGTGACAAAATGAGAGACTCTCTATCATGAAGATCATGGTGCTACTTTGAAGCACAAGTGTGGTAAAAGGATAGTAACATTGTCCCTTCTCTCTTTTTCTCTCATTTTTTATTTGGGCCTTTTCTCTTTCTTTTTATGGCCTCTTTTTATTTTATTTTTATTTTTCGTCCGGAGTCTCATCCCGATTTGTGGGGTAATCATAGTCTTCATCATCCTTTCCTCACTTGGGACAATGCTCTAAAAATGATGATCATCACACTTTTATTTTTCTTACAACTCAACATTTACAACTCGATACTTAGAACAAAATATGACTCTATATGAATGCCTCCGTGATGTGCGGGATATGCAATGAATCAAGAGTGACATGTATGAAATAATTATGAACGGTGGCTTTGCCACAAATACGATGTCAACTACATGATCATGCTAGCAATATGACAATGATGGAGCGTGTCATAATAAACGGAACGGTGGAAAGTTGCATGGCAATATAACTCAGAATGGCTATGGAAATGCCATGATAGGTAGGTATGGTGGCTGTTTTGAGGAAGGTATATGGTGGGTGTATGATACCGGTGAAAAGTGCACGGCATTAGAGAGGCTAGCAATGGTGGAAGGATGGGAAAAGTGCGTATAATCCACGGACTCAACATTAGTAATAAAGAACTCATATACTTATTGCAAAAATCTAGAAGTTATCAAAGCAAAGTATTACGCTCATGCTCCTAGGGGGATAGATTGGTAGGAAAAGACCATCGCTCGTCCCCGACCGCCACTCATAAGGAAGACAATAAATAAATAAATCATGCTCCGACTTCATCACATAATGGTTCACCATACGTGCATGCTACGGGAATCACAAACTTCAACACAAGTATTTCTCAAATTCACAACTACTCAACTACCATGACTCTAATATCACCATCTTCATATCTCAAAACAATTATCAAGCATCAAACTTTTCTTAGTATTCAACACGCTCAAAAGAAAGTTTTACAAATCTTGAATACCAAGCATATTATTATTAATAAGAAAATTACCATGCTATTTAAGACTCTCAAAATAATCTAAGTGAAGCATGAGAGATCAATAGTTTCTATAAAACAAATCCACCACCGTGCTCTAAAAGATATAAGTGAGGCACTAGAGCAAAAATTTAAGCTCAAAAGATATAAGTGAAGCACATAGAGTATTCTATCAAATTCCAATTCATGTATGGCTCTCTCAAAAGGTGTGTACAGAAAGTATGATTGTGGTATACTAAAAAGCAAAGACTCAAATCATACAAGACGCTCCAAGCAAAACACATATCATGTGGTGAATAAAAATATAGCTTCAAGTAAAGTTACCGATGGAAGTAGACGAAAGAGGGGGTGCCTTCCGGGGGCATCCCCAAGCTTTGAATTTTTGGTGTCCTTAGATTATCTTGGGGGTTCCATGAGCATCCCAAAGTTTATGCTCTTTCCACTCCTTGTTCCATAATCCATCAAAAGATTTCACACAAAACTCAACAGAAATCTCGTGAGCTCCGTTAGCGAAAGAAAACAAAAGACCACTTCAAGGTACTGTAGTGAAATCATTCTTTATTTATATTGGTGTTAAAACTACTGTATCCCAACTTCTCTATGGTTTATAAACTATTTTACTAGCCATAGACTCATCAAAATAAGCAAACAACACACGAAAAACAGAATCTGTCAAAAACAGAACAGTCTGTAGTAATCTGTAACTAACGCAAACTTCTAGAACTCCAAAAAATCAGCCAAAATAGGAAGACCTAGGAAATTTGTTTATTGATCTGAAGCAATTGGAATCACTATTTTATCACATTCTGGTGATTTTTAACAATTGTTTTCGTGAACATAAAGTTTATGGAAATTACAGCAAGATCAAATAACTATCATCCAAGAAGATCCTATAGGTTTAACTTGGCACAAATACTAATTAAAACATAAACCACATCTAAATAGAATGTAGATGGATTATTTATTCCTAAACAGAAACAAAAAACAAAAAACTAAAATAAAATTGGGTTGCCTCCTAACAAGCGGTATTGTTTAACGTCCTTAACTTGGCATAAAGCAAGGATAGATCTAGGTATTGCCATCTTTGGTAGGCAATCCATAAGTGGCTCTCATAATAGATTCATATGGTAGTTTTATTTTCTTCCTAGGGAAGTGTTCTATGACTTTCTTTAATGGGAATTGGAATCTCATATTCCCTTCCTTCATATCAATAATTGCACCAATCGTTCTAAGGAAAGGTCTACCAAGAATAATAGGACATGAAGGATTGCAATCTTTATCAAGAACGATAAAATCTAGGGGCACATAATTCCTATTTGCAACAATAAGAACATCATTAATTCTTCTCATAGGTTTCTTAATAGTGGAATCAGCAAGGTGCAAGTTTAGAGAGCAATCATCAAAATCACGGAAATCTAGCAAATCGCACAAAGTTTTGGGAATAGTGGAAACACTAGCACCCAAATCACATAAAGCATAAAATTCATGATCCTTAATCTTAATTTTAATAGTTGGTTCCCACTCATCATAAAGTTTTCTAGGGATAGAAACTTCCAACTCAAGTTTTTCTTCATAAGATTGCATCAAGGCATCAACGATATGTTTAGTAAACGCTTTATTTTGACTATAAGCATGAGGAGAATTTAGCACGGATTGCAACAAGGTAATACAATCAATTAAAGAGAAACTTTCATAATTAAATTCCTTGAAATCTAATATAGTGGGTTTAGCAACATCTAGGGTTTTATTCTTTTCAATCCCACTTTTATCAATTTCATCATCAAGATCTAAAAACTCTGAATTTTTGGAACGCCTTCTAGGTAAAGGTGGATCATATTCAGTCTCATCAAGATTCATATTGCAAAACAAAGATTTAATAGGGGACATATCAATAAATTTTAGATCTTCATCTTGATTTTCATAGGGATTCGGTTTAGCGGCCATCTTATTGACTAAGGTAGCCTACTTATCCGAAATTTCAGCGATCAACTTCTCAAGGCGAGCAATTTGGGATCTTATACCATCAAATTCTTTAGACATATCATCGAGATCTTTATTCATATAACTCATAATTTTTTTGTTCTTTAAGCTCGTTTTGAAGAAATTATTATGCTCAAATTGTAAAACCATAAAACTCGGCGTTGCTTTCTATCTCTTCTAACCTTTTAAGGTGAAGATCACCAAATCTCGGAAGAGCCATCGCGACAAACAAGCAATCAACACACAAGCAAAAAGCAAGCGAAGAAAAAGGCAAGCGGAAAAGAGAGGGCGAATAAAGCGGCAAGGGTGAAGTGGGGAGAGGACAACGAGAGGCAAATGGCAGATAATGTAATGCGAGAGATAAGGGATTGTGATGGGTACTTGGTATGTTGACTTTTGCATAGACTCCCGGCAAAGGCGAGAAATCTTCCTGCTACCTCTTGAGCACTGCGTTGGATTTCCTTGAAGAGGAAAGGGTGATGCAGCAGAGTAGAAGTAAGTATTTCCCTCAGTTTTGAGAACCAAGGTATCAATCCAAGAGGAGGCTACGCGAGTCCCTCGTACCTACACAAAACAAATAGCTCCACGCAACCAACGCGATTAGGGGTTGTCAATCCCTTCACGGTCACTTACGAGAGTGAGATCTGATAGATAATATTTTTGGTATTTTTGGTACAAAGATGCAAAGTAAAATAAAAAGCAAAGTAAAAAAGCAAAGCAATAGTAAAGTGATGGAACATTGATATGATGAGAATAGACCCTGGGGCCATAGATTTCACTAGTGGCTTCTCTCAAGAGCATAAGTATTCTACGGTGGGTGAACAAATTACTGTTGAGCAATTGACAGAATTGAGCATAGTTATGAGAATATCTAGGTATGATCATGTATATAGGCATCACGTCCAGAGACAAGTAGACCGACTCTGCACTGCATCTACTACTATTACTCCACTCATCGACCACTATCCGCATGCATCTAGAGTATTAGGTTCAAGAAAAGCAGAGTAACGCCTTAAGCAAGATGACATGATGTAGAGGGATAAATTCATGCAATATGATAAAAACCCCATCTTGTTATCCTCGATGGCAACAATACAATACGTGCCTTGCTGCCCCTACTATCACTGGGAAAGGATACCGCAAGATTGAACCCAGAGCTAAGCACTTCTCCCATTGCAAGAAAGACCAATCTAGTAGGCCAAACCAAATTGATAATTCGAAGAGACTTGCAAAGATAACCAATCATACATAAAAGAATTCAGAGAAGATTCAAATATAGTTCATAGATAAACTTGATCATAAACCCACAATTCATCGGTCTCAACAAACATACCGCAAATAGGATTACATCGAATAGATCTCCACGAGAGAGGGGGAGAACATTGTATTGAGATCCAAAAAGAGAGAAGAAGCCATCTAGCTACTAACTACGGACCCAAAGGTCTGAAGTAATCTACTCACACTTCATCGGAAGGGCTATGGTAATGATGTAGAAGCCCTCCATCGTGGATTCCCCTTCCGGCGGAGCTCCAGAACAGGCCCCAAGATGGGATCTCGTGGATACAGAAGGTTGCGGCGGTGGAATTAGGTTTTTGAAACTTCCAACTCAAGTTTTTCTTCATAAGATTGCATCAAGGCATCAACGATATGTTTAGTAAGCGCTTTATTTTGACTATAAGCATGAGGAGAATTTAGCACGGATTGCAACAAGGTAATACAATCAATTAAAGAGAAACTTTCATAATTAAATTCCTTGAAATCTAATATAGTGGGTTTAGCAACATCTAGGGTTTTATTCTTTTCAATCCCACTTTTATCAATTTCATCATCAAGATCTAAAAACTCTGAATTTTTGGAACGCCTTCTAGGTAAAGGTGGATCATATTCAGTCTCATCAAGATTCATATTGCAAAACAAAGATTTAATAGGGGACATATCAATAAATTTTAGATCTTCATCTTGATTTTCATAGGGATTCGGTTTAGCGGCCATCTTATTGACTAAGGTAGCCTACTTATCCGAAATTTCAGCAGTCAACTTCTCAAGACGAGCAATTTGGGATCTTATACCATCAAATTCTTTAGACATATCATCGAGATCTTTATTCATATAACTCATAATTTTTTTTTGTTCTTTAAGCTCGTTTTTGAAGAAATTATTATGCTCAAATTGTAAAACCATAAAACTCCTGACGTTGCTTTCTATCTCTTCTAACCTTTTAAGGTGAAGATCACCAAATCTCAGAAGAGCCATCGCGACAAACAAGCAATCCAACACACAAGCAAAAAGCAAGCGAAGAAAAAGGCAAACGGAAAAGAGAGGGCGAATAAAACGGCAAGGGTGAAGTGGGGGAGAGGACAACGAGAGGCAAATGGCAGATAATGTAACGCGAGAGATAAGGGATTGTGATGGGTACTTGGTATGTTGACTTTTGCATAGACTCCCCGGCAAAGGCGCCAGAAATCTTCCTGCTACCTCTTGAGCACTGCGTTGGATTTCCTTGAAGAGGAAAGGGTGATGCAGCAGAGTAGAGTAAGTATTTCCCTCAGTTTTTGAGAACCAAGGTATCAATCCAGTAGGAGGCTACGCGCGAGTCCCTCGTACCTACACAAAACAAATAGCTCCACGCAACCAACGCGATTAGGGGTTGTCAATCCCTTCACGGTCACTTACGAGAGTGAGATCTGATAGATAATATTTTTGGTATTTTTGGTACAAAGATGCAAAGTAAAATAAAAAGCAAAGTAAAAAAGCAAAGCAATAGTAAAGTGATGGAACATTGATATGATGAGAATAGACCACAGGGCCATAGATTTCACTAGTGGCTTCTCTCAAGAGCATAAGTATTCTACGGTGGGTGAACAAATTCTTGTTGAGCAATTGATGAATTGAGCATAGTTATGAGAATATCTAGGTATGATCATGTATATAGGCATCACGTCCGAGACAAGTAGACCGACTCTGCCTGCATCTACTACTATTACTCCACTCATCGACCACTATCCGCATGCATCTAGAGTATTAGGTTCAAGAAAGCAGAGTAACGCATTAAGCAAGATGACATGATGTAGAGGGATAAATTCATGCAATATGATAAAACCCCATCTTGTTATCCTCGATGGCAACAATACAATACGTGCCTTGCTGCCCCTACTATCACCAGGAAAGGATACGCAAGATTGAACCCAGAGCTAAGCACTTCTCCCATTGCAAGAAAGACCAATCTAGTAGGCCAAACCAAATTGATAATTGAAGAGACTTGCAAAGATAACCAATCATACATAAAGAATTCAGAGAAGATTCAAATATAGTTCATAGATAAACTTGATCATAAACCCACAATTCATCGGTCTCAACAAACATACCGCAAATAGGATTACATCGAATAGATCTCCACGAGAGAGGGGGAGAACATTGTATTGAGATCCAAAAAGAGAGAAGAAGCCATCTAGCTACTAACTACGGACCCAAAGGTCTGAAGTAATCTACTCACACTT
Organism: Aegilops longissima; assembly: GCA_021605205.1. Taxonomy (NCBI): domain Eukaryota; kingdom Viridiplantae; phylum Streptophyta; class Magnoliopsida; order Poales; family Poaceae; genus Aegilops; species Aegilops longissima. Next base: position 407,037,569 of record CM038678.1, on the reverse strand, counting down.
CATCGGAAGGGCTATGGTAATGATGTAGAAGCCCTCCATCGTGGATTCCCCTTCCGGCGGAGCTCCAGAACAGGCCCCAAGATGGGATCTCGTGGGTACAGAAGGTTGCGGCGGTGGAATTAGGTTTTTGGCTCCGTATCTGATCGTTTGGGGGTACGTAGCAGAGGCAGCTTCAGCATAGTCGGACTGTATTCCACGGAATTGTACCTGGCCTTTCCTGCTCACCGATTGGCAAGATTCTGATAGACGTCCTCTTTGGGGACAAGGATCACTTTCGCTGAGAGCCAGTCTGGTTCGAAGTGGTGGACCTCGAGAGCCCCTACCATGCCTTGCTTGGCCGACCTACTTTGGCCAAGTTCATGGCGGTCCCCCACTACGCCTACCTCAAGATGAAGATGCTGAATTCAAGGGATTACGGCGTAGCCGGCGACTCTGAAAGTCGTCACTGTGCTGTGAAAGCAGCCGGCTAGCCGAGTCCCTGGTGATCGCAGCTAAGAAGTGGCTCCTGGATCGGGTCGTGGCGATGGCCGGCAAGCAGCCAGAGATATCGCCCGACCCCAAGGAGTCAGAAGCTGAGGGCTCGTTCAAGCCGGCCAAAGAGACCAAGAAGATACCCTTGGACCCGGAGCACCCAGAGAAATACGCTGTCATAGGTGCGAACCTCGACATCAAATAGGAAGGCGAGCTCGTCGATTTCCTCCGTGAGAATCGGGACATCTTCGCATGGTCCCCCAAAGACATGCCGGGTGTACCGACGGATTTCGCCGAGCACAAGTTACATGTCCGACCTGATGTGAAGCCCGTCAGGCAGCCCTTTGCGCCTTTGTCGGAAGAGAAAAGAAGAGTTGTTGGAGAAGAGATAGCCCGGCTCCTTGCAGCCGGTTTCATCATGGAAGTTTTCTTTCAGAATGGTTGGTGAACCGGTCCCGGTACTAAAGAAGAACAAGCGATGGCGGATGTGTATTGACTACACAAGCCTCAACAAAGCCTGCCCCAAGGACCCGTTCGCTCTACCTGAATTGATCGGTGATAGACTCCACACCGGATCGAGCTGTTGAGCTTCTTAGATGCATATTCAGGATATCATCAGATCAAGCTGAACCCGCAGACAGATTGAAGACCGCCTTCATCACGCCATTTGGAGCCTACGCTACGACCATGACGTTCGGCGAGGAACGCTGGCGCCACCTTTGGCGTTGCATGCGAAGAGCCTCCTTAAGCAGCTTGGCGAAGCATACGTTTACATGGGCGACGTGGTGGTGAAGACGGAGAAGCGAGGCGCTGTTGGAAGACCTCAAAGAGACCTTTGAAAACCTGCGCCCGATTCGAGATCAAGCTCAACCCGAGAAATGCGTCTTGAGTACCGGCCCGCCAGCTCCTTGGCTTCACGGTATCCGAGCAGCGGCATTGAGTGCAACCCGTGAAAGATCAAGGCAATTGAGAGAATGGAAGTGCCCGCCGACTCTTGGATGTGCGAAGTTCACGGTTGCTTGGCGTCTATCGGTCGATTCATCGATCGGTGGGTGAAAGCCCTTCCTCTGTACCAGCTTATGAAGAAGACCACCTTCTTGAATGGAACTCAAAGCGAATGACTTTTCTCCGATGAAAGGAATCTTGATGCTCCCCAGTCTGGCGGCTCCGACTCCAAAGGAGCCCATGCTCCTGTATATTGCCGCCACCAGCAGGGTAGTCAGCATAGTTATTGTGGTTGAACGCAAGGAGGAAGGCAAGGCGCTACCTATCCGAGGCCGATATATTACTGAGCGAGGTCTTGTCGACCTCCAAGCGAAAGCGCCCCCACTACCAGAAGATGTGTTACGGCGTGCACTTTGCCGCCAAGAAGTTGAAGCCTTACTTTCAAGAGCATTCAATCACCGTGGTTTGCACGGCCCCACTAGCAGAGATCATCGGAAGCCGAGATGCTTCAGGCCGAGTGGCCAAATGGGCCATAGAGTTGACCCCCTACACCATCTTTTACCAGCCCCGCACCGCCATCAAGACACAAGCACTGGCCGACTTCCTCGTCGATTGGGCCAAGACCCAGTATCTGCCACCAGCGCCCGACTCCACCCATTGGCGGATGCACTTTGATGGCTCCAAGATGCGCACCGGCTTGGGAGCCGGCGTGGTCCTCACTTCCCCTAAAGGCGACAAGCTCAAATGCGCTGCAGATCCATTTCGCCGCCTCCAACAACGTCGCCCGAATCTGGCGCTCATCCACGGCTCCGGCTTGCCAAAGAACTTCGGAATTTGCGGATCACGTGCTATGGCGACTCCGACTTGGTGGTCCAACAATCATCCCGCGTGGGGCGCCAAAGATGCAAATATGGCGAGCTACCGCTTTCGTACTGGCAGCTGAGTGGATATTTTGAGGATCACGAATTCCTTCATGTACCAAGGCGACAACGACCAGCGGATGCCACAGCAAGAATCGGTTCCACCCGACAGAAGCAATACCATCCGGCGTCGCCCTTGGCGCCTTCTCAAGCCATCCGTCAAACCGTCACGAATCAGACTCCATTTTGTGCCGACTCCCCACGAAGAAGGCAGATCCGACTCGAGCCTCGGCGGCACAAGAATCCTTGAAAGCGCCCCAAGAACGCGGCGGTCGAAGCGGCCGGGGACTTGAACCCGGCCGGGGACTGCGGCGACCTTTGCAAAGACTCCAGTACTCGGCCCGGGGACTGCGCCAATCAGCCCGGCGACTTCTTCAACGCAGCAAGCTGCTGCAGACTCCAACCCTCCGCCTCCCAGCCCAGCCGCCCTCGTCCAAGTAGCCGTCTTGGCGATCGAAGAAATAGCACCCTCATGGGCCCAGCCCATCTTGAAGTTTTGGTAGCGGAGAGCTACCAACCGATGAAACCTTGGCTTGGCAAGTGCAACACCGGCGGCAGCCTATACTATAATCAATAGAGAGCTGGTCAGGCGCAGCGTCACGGTGTCTACCAGTGCTGCGTCGAATCAGAGCAAGGCCAAGCAATCCTCGAAGACATCCATCGAGGCGAGTCGGCCATCATGCAGCCTCAGAGCACTCGTCACCAAAGCCTTCCGACACGGTTTCTTCGGCCGACTGCCCTAGAAGAAGCCAAGGAATTAGTTAAAAATGCAAGGTGCCGGTGTTCGCTCCAAGCCGCTTGACCGGCTTGGCCTCAAGACTATCCCCATCGCTGGCCCTTTCTTTATGCAGGGCCTGGACATGGTGGGACCATTCAAGGCGGCGCGAGGTGGCCTAACTCACCTACTTGTCGCGGTGGACAAGTTCACCAAGTGGGTAGAAGCAAAACCCATCAAGAAGTTGAGCGGTCCTCTGGCGGTGACTTTTATCGCCGACATCACGACTCGATGCGGCATACCACACAGCATCATCACCGACAGCGGCACAGATTTCGCCAAAGGCGCCTGGCCCGTTCTGCTGACGCAGGCATCCGGCCCGGACTTAGCGTCCGTTGCCCATCCATGATCAAGCGGCCGGTGGAAGCGGCGAATGGCCTCATCTTGTCGGCATCAAGCCTCGCTGCAGGTCGAACCCTTTGGAGCGTTGCGGCATTGCTTGGCTTGAGGAGTTGCCAACCGTCCTCTGGAGTCTGCGTCGACTCCAAACAAGTCAGCAGCTTCACACCTTTCTTCCTCGTCTCACGGTGCGAAGCCGTCATCCCAACGGATATAGAGTTCGACTCCCGCGAGTCACCATGTACACCGAGGAGGAAGCGAAGAAGCACGTCAAGGCGGCGTCGTCTGCTTGGAAGAGGGCGGCTGCGGCACTCAGCCGGTCCACATCTACCGGCGAGAGCTGCGCCGCTACTACAACAAGAAGATCAAGCCAAGATCCTTCCTAGAAAGCGACCATGTGCTCCGGCTGATCCGGTGAACAGCCGGCCAGCACAAGCTGCTATCGGCGCCTTGGGAAGGACCGTTCATCATCGATAAAGTCTTTGAGCAACGACTCCTACTACTGATCGGCGCTCGAAGCCCGAGCACGCAAGAGGGACGACTCGGCAAAGAGGCGGGCGGCCATGGAATCTGAATCTTCTCAGAAGATTTTACAGCTTGATCTGTATGTACCACGCCACCCTTTTGTGTTTGAAATACCAAGACTCGGGCCCCAGAGGCGAGCTCGGGGACTGCCCTCTTTTGTTATCTGTATGATAAGAATTATGCCTTTGAGTATGTTACCTTTTTATTATGCTGTTCGGCACCGGGCTCGACCAGTCGGCCCGGGGACTCGCCGCCTTTGAGCTATGAAGTGCTTCCTGAAGTCAGACAAGTAGCGTGCGGTGCCCAAGCCGTCTCCTGTCAGAAGCCGCAGCTCGCAGAGCGACTGTTTGGTGGGCAGGAGTAAGGTAGAGCGGGCGCCCACACGAAAAAATGGCTAAGGACCCAAAGCATAAACATAGTTTAAATTGGCTCCCAGCCCGTTTCGTGAAACCGACTCTTAAGAAGCCGGCTTGCCGTTTCTACCCAACTTGCTTAAACGACTCTAAAATGGCCAAGTACTTGCCTTCTCAAAGTAGCCGAGCACTTGACCTGAGCGGCAATCCATGAGCGGCTGCCCGACAGGCAAGGCGGCATCTAAGGAAGGCGGCAAGGAAAAGCCACAAGAGCACTAAGCAAGAAACATGAAATCGAATAATATTTACACAAACTTAGGCCCTTGGCGGATCTTGACAGAGATTTAGAATACACCCGTGGGTGGAATTGTCGAATTAACAAAGTTCTTTGAAAGACTAACAAGCAGATAAAACAAAGCCAAGGCAGCGGCCTAAGAAGCGCGGATGGGGTTGGAAGGCGAGGCGGCGGCGGCGGCGCAGCGGCGGCTGGTGGGCGATCTCGGTTTGGTCGTCTCGGCAGCGGCTGGCTCGGAGAGGGCGGCTCGTTCTTTGGAAGCGGTCGAGCTGAGGCTGGCCTCCCGCTCCGTCTTATGACGCCTCCATGCCGTCTCCGTCCTCCGCCTCGTCTTCATCCTCGGTGCTGGAGTCGATCACCTCCGCCGAGTCCTCACCGTAGTCCGGGTTCATCCCGAACCACTCCGGCGGCGCCTCCCCACCGTCTTCAGCCCGCTCCGGGACAAAGACACTTGTGTCCGTATAGTCGGCGATCGCCGCCGCACGCTCGACGAGGGTGCCCTCCGCGGCCTGCAGCTCCGCTGGCTTCGATCAAACGCAGCCAGCCGGTCCGGTCGAGCCACAGGATACCACGCCTTAGCGAACTCGGGGCTCGGCGAGCTCCAGCCCGAGCCGCGGAGCCCTTCAAGCCTCAAGGCGCCCGGCCGCGACCTCCGGCCGGTCGGCGGTCCGGTGGGAGTCGCAAAATCGGCATGTCCGGCCACAGGCAGCGATCGCTGGGCCCGACACTGCGAAGGCGGCGCAACATCCGATGTGCGGCTGCAGGCGAGCCTCAATGCTCGGGAGCTGCTCGTCAAGGGTCCGGGCGTTGGCTGCGATCTCGGCGCCACCACCCTCCGCGCCTCGCGTTCGGCCTCGATGGCCTGATTGGCGCTGCGTATGACCGGGGAAGAAATGCGCCAAGAAGAAGAAAAAGCAAGTTAGAAAAAACAGAGTCGGGCAACCCACGATGGCAACCCAAAAGAGAAAGTAAAAGCAAACTTACCATCGACGATATCTTCGATCTCATGGAAGCCGGAGGTCAGCTGCGCCTCTCTGTCAGTCCAGGCGGAGCGCTCACTCTCAAATTCGGCCAGGAGGGCGGCCTCTTTCTTCTCCGCCTCGGCTCGCGCCGCCTTGAGCAGCTCCCTCTGCTCCACCAGCTGCGTAGCCAGCAGGTCGCGCTCTGCGGCGAGCTTGCCGCACTCCTCCTCTTTGGCGCGCAAGGCGGTCTCGGCCGTACCTAGCTGCCCCCGCAGAGCGGCGTTGGATTCTGAAGAATAAAAAAGAAGAAGGGCGAAGTCGTCGATTAAGAAAAGGTCGCCAGAAGATCCGGCCCGACTGCGCAGATAGTCGCCGAATCTCGGTGACTACAGCCCGCAGTGCGCAAGCGCGCCCATGAAGAAAACTCACCTCGGCTCCTCGCCCAGTCGGCAGCCCGCTTGTTCGGCTCTTCAGCGTTGCGGTTGAAGGCGGTAGCGCGGAGGTTGTGATATTCTGTAACAAGATTCCGAACGAGATAAAGACTTGGAAGTAAGCAAATAAAGTTCGGGCGCTGCTCGGCCGACCGAAACTTCGAGACTACACCCGAGTGGCGCCGCCTTCACGAAGAAGATCAAAAAAAATCGGAAATAAAACATACCAGACGGCGGATCGCGGCGCCAGCGCTTTGAAAGGTTACGGAGAGGCGCCTTGCCCGTAACCGCTTGGGCGTCCAGGGCGCCGTGTTCAGCGAGGCCGTGCCGCCTCCTCGCACCCACCAGTGGCGTGGCGCTTATCGCTTCAGCGTCTGGGATGGCCGACTGGCGGCGCCGGTCTCTAATGGGCGCGGCGCGAATCCGCCTTCTCAAGCGGCGCCCAGCGCGCGGCGACTTGAAAAAGCAGCTTGCCGCAGCTTCATCGTCGGTCGGCGGCACGGGTGGGTCCGCCGGCTGTTTGCCTCGCCGCGACCTCGCATCGGCGGCGGGCGGCGAAGGTGGCGGCGGCGCTTCGGCGAAGACCTCGCCGCCTTCCCTCCCTGCGGCGGGACCTCACCACGATTCCTCCGACTGCCCGTGAACTCCGGCGGTGGCGGCGCCGAGCTCAGCGGAGTGACAAGCAGCGCCGATTGAAGGCGCGCGACCTCCTCGGCTTGCCTTCTTGCTGCTGCTGCGGCTTCGACCGCCTTCTCGGCCGCCACCTTCTCTCGACGGGCGGCCGCCTCCTCGTCGCACTTCTCCTGCGCATTCCGCTCTGTTGCCTCCCAGAGGGCGACCACAGGGTCAACCCGCCGACTGCTGGCGGACGTCTCCGCCGACCCCATGACGGAGGCGGCGGCGACCCTCTCCAAAGTGAGGGGAGCCCTGATAAGAAAAAAGGACATGAGAAGACTTGGGCAAGGCGGACCAGAAGAAAACAAGACAGAATAAAAAGATACTTACGCGGAGACCAGCGGTGGTTTCTTCACCTCCTTGCGGAAGCGGTTGGCCTTCGCGACCGCTTCTTGGCTGAAGTCGCGGCCGCCCCCCGATTCTCTGGCTGGCCGCTGGCTGACTCGGCCCGGCCGGTGCTTCTTCGCGCCGCCTCGGCCCCTAAGGCGGAGGAGCTCGCGCTGGATGGCCGGCTCTCTGCTTTGGCGGGGGCGACTTCATCACCAGGCCAGTCTGCAAAAGTGGCCGAGGGCCTGAAATCGTCGGCCCCTCCCCCTCCTTTGGCATCGGCCTCCATCGCCGCCACGCCCAAGTCGGGGTCGTCGGCGTCACTCCCGCCGTCGGGTCTGAAATCGTAAGCCGGCCTGGGCGCCGGTCGAGGGCGGCATGAGAGGATTCTCGAGTCGAAAGGACCAAGGAGTAAGAGCCGGATCCGGCTAAGGAAGGAAGCGAAGAAGCAAGAGGCGACTTACCATCGGTGGGGATTGGCATGAGTATGGCTCCTTGCGAAGCGCCATTCCTCCGTGAGGTCGCGATTCGCCAAGAAGTTCACCGTGTCCACCACCTCCGCGTGGGGCATGTCCTTGGAGCACACCATTTGGGGTCCGCGGCCGCTCATCTGGCGAGATCGGATGAGGCGACCACGAAGAGGAGAACTTCGGCGCGCCACGGGCGGCTAGCAAGTCTGCCCTGGTCGGGCCCTCCATTGTATCATTCTGGAGAACAGCACGGCGGCGTTACTGCGGAGTCGGCGTCCGGGCCTGTGGGACCAGGTGGTGGGTCGACCCTTATTTCGCCGCCCACGTGGGGCTGCAAGTTAACCCGATCGCCGTCGAGGCGGCGTTCTTAACGATAAATCTGCGCTGCCACATCTTCACCGACTTGATGAGGGGGTGGCGGAAAAGGATTCTCGGGCACCGGCCTCCTCTTGGCGATGAGCGTGCCGCCAGAGCCGCACACGAGCGGCGTGGGTCCCGAGCCGCTTGAAAGAACTCCCCACAGCTCGATGGTGGGGAGAACTCGAGAAACCTTCGCATAAGGATGCGGCGGCCAGCAACACCACCGTGTTGGGGGTGAGGTGGTGTGTTGGAGCCCAAGAACTTCGAAGAGCAGCGGAAGAAGCCGCTCGCCGGCAGCCCTAGCCCGCGTGAGGTCTGCGGAAGATCACCCGCTCGCCCTCCTCGGCGCCAGCGTGATTTCGCCCTCGTGAGCGCGGCTCGCACTAGGTGGCTGCGGGGATGCGGGCGCGTCGGCGAAGGAACTTCGATTATGTCGTCGTCGATGATGGAGCCGTCCCACGGGGAGCAGCGGTGGGAGGCACGGCGGCTGATGAGGAGCTCATCTCATGGCGAGGAAGAAACTAGGCTCGGCGGAGGAGCAAGGAAGAAGACGAGGCGAGGAGCGGGATGAGAGAGTGCGTGCGTCGCCGCCTCCCTCCCCGCCTACTTATAGGCGCCTAGGCTGCAAAGCCGAGGCGGCGTGGGATGCTGCTGCGCCCGCCCTCCATACGATTTAACCCACGGCGGATGCTGCGCGCGATAACGGCGTGAAATCAACCGCCGCACGACCGCAGCGGATCCGCCCTTGTGGGCATGGTAGTGGCGAGGCCCTTTGACGGGCCTGTCTTGTCGCGCGCATGGGCTGGCAGATCGCCTGCCTGCGTGGCGTCGCGTGGCGGGCCTGGCGGCGGCTGGGAAGCTTATCGAGCACGCCGCCCGGACCCGCCGCGACCTTGAAACCTTTGAAGAGCAAGGCGGCCCCTACAAAGCCGACTCGAGATGGAGCGGCGGGCGAGTCAGATTCTTCCATCAAAGGATGAAGCGCCGAGGCTCCTCGATGGGCTGCCCTCGGCGCCTCCCGGCTCGGGGACTCTTGCCGGAGTAATGGACTACGGGTAGGCAGACCCGAGCCCCTGAACCTTTTCAAAACATCGGGCAGATTGCGCCCTCAAGACCCCAAGACAAAGAGCCGCCTTCAGATAGTCGGCAACAGAGTCGCCGACTACCCCTCTGGGCCAAGTCCCAGAGGCCGCCTTCAGGACAAGCCGACTCCAAGCCAGCGACCTCCAGCGAGGCCGGCTACAAGGAGTCGGCCCGCGACCTTCACCGCCTCACACCAGGGCGACTATGGGGTGAAGCCGCCTCGCGGCCCATCCCCGCCCAGTCCATAAAGGGCAGGTATGGCTACAGGCTATTTGTGCAAGCGGAGATCTCCGTCCGGCGCCTTTTGTTGCCATGCCGGCTCGACATCAACACCGTGGGCGATTCACGCACCCACGTTGGCCTGTCTGTCACGACCGAAGGCGGCGGGACCCGCTGTCGGCGGGAGTACCAAGACAACGAGCACCCCAAAGAGCGGACCCGATGGAGTCGGCCTCCAAAGTCGGCGGCTTCTCCCGGGATCCCGTGCCATTAACGAGACAAGGCGGGGAATGGCAGCGGTGATCGCCCGCCGGCGGCCTGCTTGTTGCCATAACCCCATGATCAAGCCAGCGTCATCGAAGCCGCGGCTGATGATCTGCAGCCAGCAAGACCACCGCGGCGGACAAGGGCTGTCGGCCCCATCTTTGGGCCAGTAGTGGGCCCACTAGTCGGCGGGCCCTGTGAGGAGAAGACGGTGACTTAGAGATCGGCGGCTTGGACCCACACCCAACCGGATTACCGTTGTACCCCGGGTAGACCTATATAAACCCCAGGGCACCCATGCAAAGGGTTGGAAGCTAATAGTTTTAGACACATACATAGAGGGAGAGAAGAGCAAGCCGTTCCCTTCTCCTTCCTCACCTCGAACAGCTCAAGGAGCCTTTTGTACCCACTTTGCCATAGTGATCATGCGGAGACCCCGCAGAGCAGCGATGGGGTGTTATCTCCTCGGAGAGCCCTGAAGCTGGGTAAGATTCGCCGGCGTGCATGTCTTCGCCTCATCCCGTTTCCAGGCACCAGCGATGTTCTACTCGCCCCCTCCATGATAAGCCATCCTTTGGCATATGTCGCACCCAACCCCGACAGGCCATCATCACCATGAAGGCCAAGGACCAGAGGGTGGAGGCCATGGAGGAGGAAGCACAAGGGGGAGAGCCTCTCCTCCTCTCTTCCGGTGGCGTCGAAGTGCCATCGGGAGGGGAATCATCGCCACGGTGATCGTGTTCATCAACATCACCATCATCATCACCATCCTTATCTCTTTTACGCGGTCCACTCTCCCTGTAATCCCTACTTGAACATGGTGCTTTATGCCACATATTATGATCCAATGATGTGTTGCCATCCTATGATGTTTTGAGTAGATATCTTTTGTATTTGGGTTGATTGATGATCTAGATTGGTATGAGTTGCATGTTTTACTTTGGTGCTGTCCTATGGTGCCCTCCGTGTCGCGCAAGCGTGAGGGATTCCCGCTGTAGGGTGTTGCAATACGTTCATGATTCTCTTATAGTGGGTTGGTGAGTGACTGAAACACAAACCCGAGTAAGAGGGATTGTTGAGTATGGGAATAAAGAGGACTTGATGATTTAATTCTATGGTTGGGTTTTACCTTAATGATCTTTAGTAGTTGCGGATGCTTGCTAGAGTTCCAATCATAAGTGCATATGATCCAAGTAGAGAAAGTATGTTAGCTTATGCCTCTCCCTCATATGAAGCGCAATAGTGATTGCGGTCTTGTTAACAATTGCCTAGGACAATTCCGCACACCGATCCACCATTATTCCACACTCGCTATTTATATTATTTAGTAATATATTCTAACTTTATGATAACAACACCTACTTTTATGTTTTAGCTCTCCGATATCATACAAAGTTATCCTCTTCATACCCACAACATAGTTTTATTTCTCGTTGCTAGTTGGGAGCAAGCGTTAGATTGTCACGTGAAAGTCGTGTCGGTGGTAGATAGGGCTTGAGAGAATATTGATCTTACCTTTAGCTCCTTGTGGGTTCGACACTCCATACTTATCACTTCCACCTTTGGAAAGTGCTACAGTGATTCCTTGCACTTGGGGATTATCACGCCCCTAGACCGTCCGCCTCCTCCCCTCCTCCTTTATATACGGGGGTGGGGGCAGCCCAAAGCACAACAGTTATTTCTTAGCCGTGTGCGGTGCCCCCTCCACAGTTTACCACATCGGTCATATTGTCGTAGTGCTTAGGCGAAGCCCTGCACGGATCACATCACCAACACCGTCGCCACGCCATCGTGCTGACGGAACTCTCCGTTGACCCTCTACTGTTTCAAGAGCTCGAGGGATGTCATCATGATGAACGTGTGCTGAACACGGAGGTGTCGTACGTTCGGTACTTGGATCGGTTGGATCGTGAAGACGTTCGACTACATCAACTGCGTTACTAAACGCTTCCGCTGTCGGTCTACGAGGGTACGTGGACACACTCTCCCAGCTCGTTGCTATGCTTCTCCTAGATAGATCTTGCGTGATCATAGGATTTTTTTTTAATTACTACGTTCCCCAATAGTGGCAAACGAGCCAGGTCTATGCGTAGATGATATATGCACGAGTAGAACACAATTAGTTTTGGGCGATAATAGCCATACTGCTTACCACCAACGTCTTACTTTGATTCGGCGGTATTGTTGGATGAAGCGGCCCGGACCGACATTACATGACCGCGTTCATGAGACTGGTTCTACCAACGTGCTTCACACATATGTGGCTAGCGGGTGTCTGTTTCTCCAACTTTAGTTGAATCGAGTTTGACTACGACCGGTCCTTGTTGAAGGTTAAAACAGCACACTTCACGAAAAATCGTTGTGGTTTTGATGCGTAGATAAGAACGGTTCTTGCTAGAAGCCCGTAGCAGCCACGTAAAACTTGCAACAACAAAGTAGAGGACGTCTAACTTGTTTTTGCAGGGCATGTTGTGATGTGATATGGTCAAAACGTGATGAGATATAAATTGTTGTATGAGATGATCATGTTTTGTAACCGTTATCGGCAACTGGCAGGAGCCTTATGGTTGTCGCTTTATTGTATGAAATGCATTTGTCATGTAATTGCTTTACTTTATCACTAAGCAGTAGCAATAGTCGTAGAAGCAATAGTTGACGAGACGACACGATGCTAAGATGGAGATCAAGGTGTCAAGCCGGTGACGATGGAGATCATGACGTGCTTTGGAGATGGAGATCAAAGGCACAAGATGATGATGGCCATATCATGTCACATATTTTGATTGCATGTGATGTTTATCCTTTATGCATCTTATTTTGCTTAGTACGGCGGTAGCATTATAAGATGACCCCTCACTAAATTTCAAGGTATAAGTGTTCTCCCTGAGTATGTGATACGTCTCCAATGTATCTATAATTTATGAAGTATTCATGCTATTATATTATCTGTTTTGGATGTTTATGGGCTTTTTTGAACACTTTTATATTATTTTTGGGACTCCTTAACCGGAGGCCCTGCCAAAATTGCTGTTTTCTTGCCTATTTCAGTGTTTCGAAGAAAAGGAATATCAAACTGAGTGCAAACGGAATGAAACCTTCGGGAGAGTTATTTTTGGAACGGAAGCAATCCAGGAGACTTGGCGTAGACGACAGGGAAGCTTCGAGGAAGCCACGAGGCAGGGAGGCGCGCCCTACCCCCTTGGGCGCGCCCCCACCCTCATGGGCCCCTCGTGGCTCCCCTGACCGACTTCTTTCGCCTATATATATATCCATATACCCTAAAAACATTGGGGAACAGAATAGATCGGGAGTTCCGCCACAGCAAGCCTTTGTAGCCACCAAAAACCAATCGGGACCCTGTTCCGGCACCTTGTCGGAGGGGGGATCCCTCACCGGTGGCCATCTTCATCATCCCGGCGCTCTCCATGATGAGGAGGGAGTAGTTCACCCTCGGGGTTGAGGGTATGTACCAGTAGCTATGTGTTTGATCTGTCTCTCGTGTTCTTGATTCAGCACGATCTTGATGCATCGCGAGCTTTGCTATTATAGTTGGATCTTATGATGTTTCTCCCCCTCTACTCTCTTGTAATGGATTGAGTTTTCCCTTTGAAGTTATCTCATCGGATTGAGTCTTTAAGGATTTGAGAACACTTGATGTATGTCTTGCATGTGCTTATCTGTGGTGACAATGGGATATTCACGTGATCCACTTGATGTATGTTTTGGTGATCAACTTGCGGGTTCCGTTTGTGAACTTATGCATAGGGGTTGGCACATGTTTTCGTCTTGACTCTCCAGTAGAAACTTTGGGGCACTCTTTGAAGTACTTTGTGTTGGTTTGAATAAATGAATCTGAGATTGTGTGATGCATATCGTATAATCATACCCACGGATACTTGAGGTGACATTGGAGTATCTAGGTTACATTAGGGTTTTGGTTGATATGTGTCTTAAGGTGTTATTCTAGTATGAACTCTTGAATAGATCGATCCGAAAGAATAACTTTGAGGTGGTTTCGTACCCTACAATAATCTCTTCGTTTGTTCTCCGCTATTAGTGACTTTGGAGTGACTCTTTGTTGCATGTTGAGGGGTAGTTATATGATCCAATTATGTTATTATTTTTGAGAGAACTTGCACTAGTGAAAGTATGAACCCTAGGCCTTGTTTCCTAGCATTGCAATACCGTTTATGCTCACTTTTACCGCTTGCTACCTTGCTGTTTTTATATTTTCAGATTACAAAAACCTATATCTACCATCCATATTGCACGTGTATCACCATCTCTTCGCCGAACTAGTACACCTATACAATTTATCATTGTATTGGTTGTGTTGGGGACACAAGAGACTCTTTGTTATTTGGTTGCAGGGTTGTTTGAGAGAGACTATCTTCATCCCACACCTCCCACGGATTGATAAACCTTAGGTCATCCACTTGAGGGAAATTTGCTACTGTCCTACAAACCTCTGCACTTGGAGGCCCAACAACGTCTACAAGAAGAAGGTTGTGTAGTAGACATCAGTATGCACCGTTGCTACAGTTCATCATGCCGAGACACCACGTGATGATCAGGTGTGATAAGCTCTACGTTCACATACAACGGGTGCAAGCCAGTTTTGCACATGCAGAATACTCGGATTAAACTTGACGAGCCTAGCATATACAGATATGGCCTCGGAACACTGAGAGCGAAAGTTCGAACGTGAATCATATAGTAGATATGATCAACATAGAGATGTTCCCCATTGAAAACTACCCCATCTCACGTGATGATCGGACATGGTTTAGTTGATATGGATCACGTGATCATTCAGATGACTAGAGGGATGTCTATCTAAGTGGGAGTTCTTAAGTAATATGATTAATTGAACTTCAATTTATCATGAACTTAGTACCTGATAGTTTTTGCATGTCTATGTTGTTGTATATCAATGGCCCGTGCTACCGTTCCCTTGAATTTTAATGCGTTCCTAGAGAAAGCTAAGTTGAAAGATGATGGTAGCAACTACACAGACTGGGTCCGTAACTTGAGGATTATCCTCATTGTTGCATAGAAGAATTACGTCCTGGAAGCACCGCTAGGTGCAAGACCTGCTGCAGGAGCAACTCCGGACGTTATGAGCGTCTGGCGAGCAAAGGCGATGACTACTCTTTAATAGTTGGTTCCTCATCATAAAGTTTTCTAGGGATAGAAACTTCCAACTCAAGTTTTTCTTCATAAGATTGCATCAAGGCATCAACGATATGTTTAGTAGCGACTTTATATTTTGACTATAAGCATGAGGAGAATTTAGCACAGTTGCAACAAGGTAATACAATCAATTAAGAAAACTTTCATAATTAAATTCCTGAAATCTAATATAGTGGGTTTAGCAACATCTAGGGTTTTATTCTTTTCAATCCCACTTTTATCAATTTCATCAAAGATAAAAACTCGAATTTTTGGAACGCCTTCTAGGTAAAGGTGGATCATAACTCATCAATTCATATTGCAAACAAAAGATTTAATAGGGACATATCAATAAATTTTAGATCTTCATCTTGATTTTCGGATTCGGTTTAACCATCTTATTGACTAAGGTAGCCTACTTATCCGAAATTTCAGCAGTCAACTTCTCAAGGCGAGCAATTTGGGATCTTATACCATCAAATTCTTTAGACATATCATCGAGATCTTTATTCATATAACTCATAATTTTTTGTTCTTTAAGCTCGTTTTTGAAGAAATTATTATAAATTGTAAAACCATAAAACTCCTGCGTTGCTTTCTATCTCTTCTAACCTTTTAAGGTGAAGATCACCAAATCTCGGAAAAGCCATCGCGACAAACAAGCAATCAACACACAAGCAAAAAGCAAGCGAAGAAAAGGCAAGCGGAAGAAGGGAATAAAGCGGCAGGGTGAAGTGGGGAGAGGACAACGAGAGCAAATGGCAGATAATGTAGCGAGAGATAAGGGATTGTGATGGGTACTTGGTATGACTTTTGCATAGACTCCCGGCAAGAGGCAAATCTTCTGCTACCTCTTGAGCACTCGTTGGATTTCCTTGAAGAGGAAGGGTGATGCAGCAGAGTAAGTAAGTATTTCCCTCGGTTTTTGAACCAAGGTATCAATCCATGGAGGCTACAGCGAGTCCCTCGTACCTACACAAAACAAATAGCTCCACGCCAACGCGATTGGGGTTGTCAATCCCTTCACGGTCACTTACAGTGAGATCGATAGATAATATTTTGGTATTTTTGGTACAAAGATGCAAAGTAAAATAAAAAGCAAAGTAAAAAGCAAAGCAATAGTAAAGTGATGGAACATTGATATGATGAGAATAGACCCAGGGGCCATAGATTTCACTAGTGGCTTCTCTCAAGAGCATAAGTATTCTACGGTGGGTGAACAAATTCTTGTTGAGCAATTGGCGAATTGAGCATAGTTATGAGAATATCTAGGTATGATCATGTATATAGGCATCACGTCAAGAGACAAGTAGACCGACTCCTGCTTGCATCTACTACTATTACTCCACTCATCGACCACTATCCGCATGCATCTAGAGTATTAGTTCAAAAACAGAGTAGCATGTGCAAGATGACATGATGTAGGGATAAATTCATGCAATATGATAAAACCCATCTTGTTATCCTCGATGGCAACAATACAATACGTGCCTTGCTGCCCCTACTATCCTTTGGGAAAGGATACACAAGATTGAACCCGAGCTAAGCACTTCTCCCATTGCAAGAAAGACCAATCTAGTAGGCCAAACCAAATTGATAATTGAAAGAGACTTGCAAAGATAACCAATCATACATAAAGAATTAGAGAAGATTCAAATATAGTTCATAGATAAACTTGATCATAAACCCACAATTCATCGGTCTCAACAAACATACATAAATAGGATTACATCGAATAGATCTCCACGAGAGGGGAGAACATTGTATTGAGATCCAAAAGAGAAGAAGCCATCTAGCTACTAACTATGGACCCAAAGGTCAAGTAATCTACTCACACTTCATCGGAAGGGCTATGGTAATGATGTAGAAGCCCTCCATCGTGGATTCCCCTTCGTGAGGAGCTCGAGAACAGGCCCCAAGATGGGATCTATGGATGAAGGTTGCGTGGTGGAATTAGGTTTTGGCTCCGTATCGATCGTTTGAAATACGTGTAGGCAGCTTGACATAGTCGGTTGTATTCCCGCGGGTGTACCTGGCCTTTCCTGCTCACGATTGGCAAGATTCGATAGGCGTCCTCTTTGGGACAGGATCACTTCATTGAGAGCCAGTCTGTTCAGAAGTGGTGGACCTCGAGCCTACCATGCCTTGTGGCCGACCTACTTTGGCCAAGTTCATGGCGATCCCCCACTACGCCTACCTCAAGATGAAGATCTGAATTCAAGGGATTACGGCGTAGCCGGCGACTCAGAGAAATCGTCCTTTGTCGCGACTGGCCATTAGCCGAGTCTGAGTGATCGCAGCTAAGTGGCTCTGGATGGTCGTGGCGATGGCGGCAAGCAGCAGAATACGCCCGACCCAAGGAGTCGAGAAAGGCGAGGAACCGTTCAAACTGACCAAAGAGACAAGAAGATACCCTTGGACCGGGCACCCGGAAATACGCTGTCATAGGTGCGAACCTCACATCAAATAGGAAGGCTAAGTCGATTTCCTCCGTGAGAATCGGGACATCTTACATGGTCCCCAAAGACATGCCAGGTGTACCGGTTTACGAGCACAAGTTACATGTCGACCTGATGTGAAGCCGTGAGCAGGCCTTGCGCCGCTTTGTCGGGAAGAAAGAAGAGTTGTTGGAAGAGATAGCCCGGCTCCTTGCAGCGGTTTCATCATGGAATTTTCTTTCCGAATGGTTGGTGAACCGGTCACAGTACTAAAGAAGAACAAGCGTTGGCGGATGTTATTGACTACACAAGCCTCAACAAAGCCTGCCCCAGGACCCGTTCGCTCTACGAGAATTGATCGGTGATAGACTCCACAGCGGGATCTGACTGTTGAGCTTCTAGATGCATATTCAGGATATCATCGGATCAAGCTGAACCCGCGAACAGATTGAAGCCGCCTTCATCACGCCATTTGGAGCCTACGCTGCGACCATGGCGTTACGACGAGGAGCGGCGCCACCTTCGGTTGCATGCGAAGAGCCTCCTTAAGCAGCTTGGCGAAGCATACGTTTACATGGGCGGCGTGGTGGTGAAGAGCGGAGGCGAGGCAATTTGGAAGACCTCAAAGAGACCTTTGAAAACCTGCGCGATTCAGATCAAGCTCAACAAAGAAATCGTGAGTACCGGCCCGGCAGCTCCTTGGCTTCCGCATCCGAGCGGCATTGAGTGCAACCCGTGAAAGATCAAGGCAATTGAGAGAATGGAAGTGCCCCGCCGACTCTTTGGATGAAGTTCACGGTTGCTTGGCGTCTATCGGTCGATTCATCGATCGGTGGGTGAAGCCCTTCCTCTGTGCCAGCTTATGAAGACCACCTTCTTGAATGGAACTCAAAGCGAATGACTTTTCTCGATGAAAGAATCTTGTTGCTCCCCAGTCTTTGGCGGCCGACTCCAAAAGAGCCCATGCTCCACATATATTGCCGCCACCAGCGAGGTAGTCGGCATAGTTATTGGTTGAGCGCAGGAGGAAGGCAAGGCGCTACCTATCCGAGGCCGATATATTACTGGCGAGTCATGCGACCTCAAAGCGAGAACTGCCCCACTACGGAAGATGTGTTACTGGCGTGCACTTTGCCGCCAAAGTTAAGCCTTACTTTCAAGAGCATTCAATCGTGGTTTGCACGGCCCCACTAACGAGATCATCGGAAGCCGAGATGCTTGAGGCCGAGTGGCCAAATGGGCCATAGAGTTGACCCCCTACCATCTTTTACCAGCCCGCACGCCATCAAGACACAAGCAGCAGCCGACTTCCTCGTCGATTGGGCCAAGACCGATGTCGCCACCGGCCCGACTCCACCCATTGGCGGATGCACTGATGCTCAAGATGCGCACCGGCTTGGGAGCAGCGTGGTCCTCACTTCCCTAAAGCGACAAGCTCAAATGCGCTGAGATCCATTTCGCCGCCTCCAACAACGTCGCCGAATCTGGCGCTCATCCAGGCTCCGGCTTGCCAAAGAACTCGGAATTTGCGGATCTGTGCTATGGCGACTCACTTGGTCAACAATCATCCGGCCGTGGGGCCTAAAGATGCAAATATGGCGAGCTACCGCTTTCGGCGCAGACTGAGTGGATATTTTGAGGATCGAATTCCTTCATGTACCAAGGCGACAACGACCAGCGGATGCCACAGGCAAAATCGGTTCCACCCGACAGGCAATACCATCGTAAGCCCTTGGCGCTTCTCAAGCCATCATCAAACCGTCACGAATCGGAGACTCCATTTTGTGCCGACTCCCCGAAGAAGGCAGATCCGACTCGAGCCTCGGCGGCGGCACAGAATCCTTGAAAGCGCCCCAAGCGGCGATCGAAGCGGCCGGGGACTTGAACCGGCCGGGGACTCAGCGACCTTTACAAAGACTCGATCTACGGCCGGGATTTCGCCAATCAGCCCGCGACTTCTTCAACGCAGCAAGCTGCTGGAGACTCCAACCCTCGCCTCCCGGCCCAGCCGCCCTCGTCCAAGTAGCCGTCTTGGCGATCGAAGAAATAGCAGCACCCTCATGGGCCCAGCCCATCTTGAAGTTTTGGTAGCGGAGGCTACCAGCTGATGAAACCTTGGCTTGGCAAGTGCAACACCGGCGGCAGCCTATACTATAATCAATAGAGGCTGGTCGGTGGCGTCACGGTGTCTACCAGCGCTGCGTCGAATCGAGCAAGGCCAAGCAATCCTCGAAGACATCCATCGAGGCGGTGCGGCCATCATGCAGCCTCAGAGCACTCGTCACCAAAGCCTTCCGACACGGTTTCTTCGGCCACTGCCTAGAAGAAGCCAAGGAATTAGTTAAAAATGCAAGGGTGCGGTGTTCCGCTCCAAGCGCCCGGTAAAGCCGGCCTCAAGACTATCCCCATCGCTTTGGCCCTTTGCTGTGGGGCACTGGACATGGTGGGACCATTCAAGGCGGCAGGTGGCCTAACTCACCTACTTGTCGCGGTGGACAAGTTCACCAAGTGGGTAGAAGCAAAACCCATCAAAAGTTGAGCGGTCCTCGGCGGTGACTTTTATCGCCGACATCACGACTGATGCGGCATACCACACAGCATCATCATCGACAACGGCACGATTTAGCCAAGGCATACAGCCCGTTCTGCGGCCTTGAGGCATCCGGCGGACTTAGCGTCCGTTGCCCATCCATGATCAAGCGGCGGTGGAAGCGGCGAATGGCCTCATCTTATCGGCATCAAGCCGCAAATGCAGGTCGAACCTTTGGAGGCGTTCGGCGGCTGCTACAACGAGTTGCACCGTCCTCTCGGAGTCTGCGTCGACTCCAAACAAGTCAGCCTTCACACCTTTCTTCCTCGTCTCACGGTGCAGCCGTCATCCCAACGGATATGAGTTCGACTCCCGCGAGTCACCATGTACCGGAGGAAGCGGAAGAAGCACGTCAAGGCGTGGTCTCTGCTGAAGAGGGCGGCTTCGCGCTTTCGGCGGTCCGACATCTACCGGCGAGCTGCGCGCTACTACAAGAAGATCAAGCAAGATCCTTCCTAGAAAGCGACCATGTGCTCCGGCTGATCCGGTGAACAGCCGGCCCGGCCTGGTATCGGCGCCTTGGAACCGTTCATCATCGATAAAGTCTGGGCAGCGACTCCTCTACTACTGATCGGCTCGAAGCCCGAACACGCAAGAGGGCGACTCGGCAAAGAGCGGGCGGCCATGGAATCTGAATCTTCTCGAAGATTTTCTGATTGATCTGCGGTATGTACCGCCACCCTTTTGTGTTTGAAATACCAAGACTCCGGGCCCCAAAGGCGAGCTCGGGGACTGCCCTCTTTTATTATCTGTATGATAAAATTGCCTTTAGTATGTTACCTTTTTTATTATGCTGTTTAAGCACGGGCTCGACCGTCGGCCGGGGACTACGCCGCTGAGCTATGAAGTGCTTCTGAAGTCAGACAAGTAGCGTGCGGTGCCCAAGCCGTCTCTGTCGAAGCCGCAGCTCATGGAGCGACTGTTTAGTGGGCAGGAGTAGTAAGGTAAGCGAGCGCCCACGAAAAAATGGCTAAGGACCCAAAGCATAAACATAGTTTAAATTGGCTCCCGGCCCGTTTGGTGAAACCGACTCTTAAGCTTGACCCGTTTTCTACTTATTACTTGACTCTAAAATGGCCAAGTACTTGCCTTCTCAAAGTAGCGAGCACTTGACCTGAAGCGGCAATCCTGAGGCGGCTGCCCGACGGGCAAGGCGGCATCTAAGGAAGGCGGCAGGAAAAGCCACAAGAGCACTAAGCAAGAAACATGAAATCAGAATAATATTTACACAAACTTAGGCCCTTGGCGGATCTTGAACAGAGATTTAGAATACACCCGTGGGTGGAATTGTATAATTAACAAAGTTCTTTGAAAGACTAACAAGCGAGATAAAACAAAAGCCAAGGCAGCGGCCTGAAGCGTGGATGGGGTTGGAAGGGAGGCGGCGGCGCGTCGAGGCGCCGAGGCGGCTGTTGGGCAGATCTCGGTTTGAGTGCGTCTCGCTGGCGGTGGCTCAGATGGGCGCGCTCGTTCTGGGCGCTTGTCGAGCTGAGCTGGCCTCCGCTCCAATCTTATAGCGCCTCCATGCCGTCTCCGTCCTCCGCCTCGTCTTCATCCTCGGTCTTGGTCGATCACCTCCGCGAGTCCTCACGTAATCGGGTTCATCCGAACCACTCGTGGCGCCTCCCACCGTCTTGACCCGCTCGGGACAAAGACACTTGTGTCCGTATAGTCGGCGATCGCCGCCGCCACTTCGACGAGTGCCCTCCGCGGCCTGCAGCTCCGCTTTGACCCGGCGAAAGCGCGGCCAGCGGTCCAGGTCGAGCCACTGGATACCACGCCTTAGCGAACTCCGGCTCGGCGAGCTCCCGAGCCGCGGCGAGCCCTTCAAGCCTCAAGGCGCCCGGCCGCGACCTCCGGCCCGTCGGCGGTCCGGTGAGTCGCGCATCGGCATGTCGTACGGGGCAGCGATCGCTGAGGCCGCTTGCGAAGGCGGCGCAACATCCGATGTGCGGCTGCGAACAGCCTCAATGCTCGAAGGCTGCTCGTCGAAGGTCGGCGTTGGCTGCGATCTCGGCGCCACCACACCTCCGGCGCCTCGCGTTCGGCCTCGATGGCCGATTGGCGCTGCGTATGACCGGGGAAGAAGTGCGCGAAGAAGAAAAAAGCAAGTTAGAAAAAAGCAGGGTAAAGCAACCCCACGATGACGGCAAAAGAGAAAGTAAAGCAAACTTACCATCGGCGATATCTTGATCTCATAGGCAGTCAGCTGCGCCTCTCTGTCCGGTCAGGCGGGCTCACTCTCAAATTCGGCCGGGGCGGCCTCTTTCTTCTCCGCCTCGGCTCGCGCCGCCTGGCAGCTCCCTGCTCCACCAGCTCTGCGTAGCCAGCAGGTGAGACTTCCTCCTCCTCTTTGGCAGCATAAAGGCGGTCTCGGCCGTACCTAGCTGCCCCATGAGCGGCGTTGGATTCGAAGAATAAAGAAGAAAAGGGCCTTGCGTCGATTGAAAGAAGCGCCAGGAAGATCCGGCCCGGCTGCAGTAGTCGGCGAATCTCGGTGACTCCACCCAGCAGTGCATAGCGCGCCCGGCTCACCTCGGCTCCTCGCCGAGGTCGGCAGCCCGCTTGTTGGCTCTTCAGCGTTGCGGTTGAAGCGGTTGAGAGGTTGTGATATTCTGTAACAAGATTCGAACCGAGATAAAGACTTGAAGTAAGCAAATAAAGTTCGGGCACTTTGCTGGCCGACCGAAACTTCGAGACTACACCAGTGGGTGTTGGCCTTACGAAGAAGATCAAAAAGTCGGAAATAAAACATACCTGCGGCGGATCGCGGCCTTGGTCGCCATAGAAAAGGTTACGGAGGCGCCTTGGCCGTAACCGCGGGCGTCGAGGCGCCCGTGTTCAGCGAGGCCGTGCCGCCTCCTCGCACCCACCGGTAGGCGGCGCTAAGCTTGGCGTCGAGGATAGCCGACCTGGCGCCCGGTCTCTAAGGCGCGGCGCGAATCCGCCTTCTCAAGCGGCGCCCGCGCTGGCGGCGACTTGAAAAAGCATTACGCGCAGCTTCATCGTCGGTCGGCGGCAGGTGGATCCGCTGGCCTTTGCCTGCGACCTCGATGCGGCGGGCCCGCGAAAATGGCGCGGCCTTCGGCGAAAGACCTCGCCGCCTTCCCTCCTGCGGAGAGGACCTCACCACGATTCCCTCCGCTGCCCGTGAACTCCGGCGGTGCCGAAGCTTCAGCGGAGTGACAAGCAGCGCCCGATTGAAAGCGCGCGACCTCCTCGGCTTGCCTTCTTCTGCTGCTGCGGCCCGACCGCCTTCGGCCGCCACCTTTCTCGGCAGGCGGCCGCCTCCATCGCACTTCTCCTGCATTCCGCTGTTGCCTCCCGGCGACCACGGTCAACCGCCCGGCTAGCGGCGGGCGTCTCCGCCGACCCCATGGCCAGGCGTGGCGACCCTCAAAGTGAGAGCCCGATGAGAAAAAAGGACATGAAAGACTTGGGCAAGGCGGACCAGAAGAAAACAAGACGAATAAAAAGATACTTACGCGGAGACCAGCGGTGGTTTCTTCACCTCCTTGCAGGCGGTTAGCCTTGACGCTTCTTGGCGCTGAATCATGGCTGCCGCTCTGATTCTCTGGCTGGCCGCTGGCTGGCTCGGCCCGGCCGTGCTTCTTCAGCGCCTCGGCCCCCGGAGGAGGCTCGCGCTGGATGGCGGCTCTCTGCGGCTGTGGCGACTTCATCACGCGAGCGATCTGCAAAAGTGGCCGAGGCCGAAATCGTCGGCCCCTCCCCTCCTTTGGCATCGGCCTCCGCCATACGCCCAATCCAGGTCGTCAGCGTCACTCCCCTTGATGTCGGGTCGTATAAGCCCGGCCCAGCGGCGCCGGTGGCGGCATGAGAGTTCGAGTCGAAAGGACCAAGGAAATAAGGCGGATCCGGCTGGGAAGAAGCGAAGAAGCAAGGGCGACTTACCATCGGTGAGGATTGGCAGTATGGCTCCTTGCGAAGCGCCATTCCTCCAGTGAGTCGCGATTCGCCAAGTTCACCGTGTCCACCACCTCCGCGTGGGGCATGTCCTTGGAGCACAGCGGTGGGGTCCGGCGCTCATCTGGCGATCAGATGAGGCGACCTGAAGGAGAGAACTTCGCGCGCCCGAAGCGGCTAGTCTGCTGATCGGGCCCTCCATGTATCATTCAGCGAACGTAGCGGCGGCGGCGTTACTGCGGGAGTCAGCGTCCGGGCACGTAGGACCGGTGGTGGGTCGACCCTTGACTCGCCCGCCCACGTAGGGCTGCAAGTTAACCGATGCGTCGGGGACGTTCTTAACGTAAATGCGGCTGCCACATCTTCACCGACTTGATGAGGGTGGCGGGAAAGGATTCTCGGGCACCGGCCTCCTCTTGGCGATGAGCGTGCCTGAGCGACACCGGCGGCGTGGGTCGAGCTTCGCGAACTCCCACAGCTCGATGGTGGGGAGAACTCCGAGAAACCATAAGGATCTGAGGTGCTAACACCACCGTGTTGGGGGTGAGGTGGTGCAGTGAGCCGAAGAACTTCGAAGGCAAGAAGCCGCTCTTGGCAGCCAGCGTGAGGTGCTGCGGAAGATCACCCGCTCGCCCTCCTCCGGCGCCAGCGTGATTTAAGCCCTCCGTGCGGGCTCGCACTAGGTGGCTGCGGGGATGCGGTGGCCGTGAAGGAACTTCGATTATGTCGTCGTCGATGATGGAGCCGTCCCACCTGCGGGCCTAGCGGTGGGAGGCACGGCGTGATGAGCCTCATCTGGCGAGGAAGAAACTAGGCTGGCGGCGGAGGCAAGGAAGAAAGCGAGGCAGGGGCGGGGATGAGAGAGTGCCCGTGGCGCCTCCCTCCCCGCCTACTTATAGCGCCTGGGCTGCAAAGCCGAGGCGGCGTGGGATTACTGCGCCCACGCCCTCGCACGATTTAACCCGTGATGCTGCTTGTGTAGCGGTGAAATCAACCGCCACGGACATAGCGGATCCGCCCTTGCATGATAGTAGTGTGCTGCTGACGGGCCTGTCTTGTCCGCAGCGCATGGGGTGTGGTAGACGCGGCGTGGCGTCGCGTGGCGGGCCTGGCGGCGGCTGGGAAGCTTCGAGCCGCGCCCGGACCCTTCGCGACCTTGAAACCTTTGAAGAGCAGGCGGCCCCTACAAGCCGACTCGGATGGAGGCGGCGGGCGGTCAATTCTTCCATCAAAGGATGAAGCTGCCGAGGCTCCTCGATGGGCTGCCCTCGGCGCCTCCCGGCTGCCGGGACTCTGTCGGAGTAATGGACTACGGGTAGGCAGACCGAGCCTGAACCTTTCAAAACATCGGGGCAGGCTGCGCCCCTCAAGACCCCAAGACAAGAGCAGCCTTGGGATAGTCGACAGCAGTCGCCGACTACCCCTGGGCCAAGTCGAGAGGCGCCTTCAGACAAGCCGACTCCAAGCCCGGCGACCTCGGTGAGGCCGGCTACAAAGTCGGCCGCCTTCACCGCCTCACACCGGGGCGACTATGGGTGAAGCCGCCTCGCGGCCCATCCCGCCAGTCCATAAAGGGCAGGTATGGCTACAGGCGCTATTTGTGCCGGAGATCTCCGTCGCGGCTCTTGTTGCCATCATGACCTCTTTATCTGCACCGTCGTGATTCACTGCCCACGTTAGCCTGTCTGCGACCGAGGCGGCGGGACCGCTTTGTCGGGAGATGCCAGCAACGAAGCACCCCAAAGACGGACCCGATGGAGTCGGCCTCAAAAGTCGGCCGGCTTCTCCCTTGGGATCCGTGCCATTAACCGGACAAGGCGGGGAATGGCAGCGGTGATGCCGCCGGTAGTGACCTTGCCATAACCCCATGATCAAGCCAGCGTCATCGAAGCGCAGCTGATAATCTGCAGCGGCAAGACCCCGCGGCGGACAAGGGCTATCGGCCCCATCTTTGAACCGCCAGTGGCCCACTAGTCGGCCGGGCCCGAAGCGGAAAGAGCGGTGACTTGAGGCCCAGCGGCTTGGACCCAACCGGATTACCGTTGTACCCAGGAGGTAGACCTATATAACCCCAGGGCACCCATGCAAAGGTTGGAAGCTAATAGTTTTAGACACATACATAGAGGGACTTGCCCATCTCCTTTCAATCCTTTGAATCGCACCTTCTTGTTGATTTTTTTCTTTCCGAACTTCGGCTTCATGGTGTGCAATAATCAGCATATATTTCCTCGGGAATCTCAAGCTGATCATGACCTCGAGCCTCTTTCCTCCTTTACGTGGCTTCTTTCCATTCGCCATATTCTTGGTGAGGAATTTGAACAATCGAATTCTCTCGAAGAAGTATGCAACTTTTCCTTAGAACAGCTGCAAATGAGTTAAGTTGATGAGAACCTAGTATTGATTCAGCGGGATGATGATACACTGTGAGCAGAGTATAGTTGCGAGGAATTTGGAGAGGTCATATGCGTTCTCGGAAGGTTTTCAAAAGAACTAGTTTGAGGAATTTGACGGATGAGCCTTGAAGAATTTCACTAAGCGATCTTTGTCTTAGGTTCGAGTTGTATAGATCGAGGATCCACACAATTGAGGAATCTTGAAGAAAATCATTGCTTAGAGAAGCGAATCAAGAGCATATTTTGTTTGAGGTGTTCATATGTGTGAAGATTTGAAGAATAAACACCTTTGAAGATTTTGAGAAGGTTTGAGAATCAAAGCGAGTAATAAAAGTAACTTTTAATTACCGAAGTGAAGAACACGACAACTAGGAAGAACAGATGGGAAGTTAAGTCGGGTTAGATCTTCACGCCCTAACTTGGCGGAGGAAGACAGCTTCTGGCGGGCGGTGAAGATTTCCACGGTCGGGCAAATACGGTGGCTGACGGTCGAGGCGATGAAGCTCTTCCTCACGGCTGACGATGGAGTAGCGGCGGCGCTAGGGTTTGAAGCTTCGAGAGAGAGAGAGAAGCCAGAGTAAAGTGAGTGAAGGAAGGGGAGAAGGTATATAGCCACGGTGAAAAACTGTTAGCCAAGATTTGGGACGAGCGTGCCTGACCCTTCTCATTAAACGACATGTGTCACTTACGTCTTGAAAAGTGGAATTGTGTTAGATCATGGGTGAATAGATAAATCTATCGTGGGATGCGGAGCGGTTTGAAGCAACAAAGTTTGGATAAGATCAGTTTAAAGTTCCGTTCTGCAATTTCTTCGGTGACAAGGACACGGTGAAGATTTTGAGCGAGTTTCAAATAGAAGCATACATGAAGAATTTGTGAATAGATTGGGTTGAGTATAGCATAGAGGGGAAGGTCGATCATTCACTTAGCAGAAAAAGCAACTTGAAGAAATAGCCATAAGTGAATGTTGTAGAGGACATAAACATATATATATATATATAGCCAATGAAGAAAAGCAGCGGAAGCAGTGAAGATTTTGCAAAGTTGAAGAATTTGAAAAACAGAAGAATTTCAAAACGAGGAAAAACTCAAATTGAAGATTTTCAACTTTGGTGGTGGCGTGACCCACATTATAAGAATGATGATTTCAGACACAGCGTACAATTGTCGTAGGGTTACGAGAATCAAATTCTTCATTAATTTCTTCACACTTAGAGTGTTATTCTTCATTGATTTAAGAAAAACGTTTCTTCATGTGTTGCACATCTAAGTCATCAATTTTGCATAAGTGTCGGGATGTGTCCTTTTCAAGAACATTGAAGATTCTAAGATATTTAGCTCACACGCAACTTGCTAAATCTCTTCTCATCCAAGTGCTTTGTGAAGATATCGGCTAGTTGTTCTTGGTCTTCACATGCTTGATGGAGATGTAAGCCCTTCAACACATGATCACGAAGAAAATGATGGCCGAATCTGAATGTGCTTTGTCTTGAGTCTGAAGCGGGTTGTGAGCAATCTTGATGGCACTCTCATTGTCCTGATGAGAGGCACATTCTTCATGTTGATGCCGTAGTCCTTGAGAGTTTGCTTCATCCACAAAATTGAGCACAACAGAGCCAGCAGCAATGTATTCAGCTTCCGATGAAGCGGTGATCGCGATTACATTTCATCGAGGACCAACGGACCAAAGATCGTTCGAGAAATGACAAGTACCGAGATGTTGACTTGCGGTCCACGATCACCGGCATAGTCAGTCGAGAATATCAATGAGATCAAAAGTAGAGCCCTTGGGGTACCATAATCCTAGTGTTGGTGTGTGAGCTAGATATGAAGAATATGCTTCACAACCTTATGGTGTGATTCCCGGTGTAGCTTGAAATCGGGCACACATGCAAACACTAAGCATTATATCTGGCCTAGATGCACATAAGTACAATAAAGAACCAATCATGGGCGGTATACCTTGTGATCGAAGTCAATACCATTTTCATCGATTGCATAGATGGCCATTTGTGGGCATAGGAATTTTAGCGCCTTTGCAATCTTGCATGCGAATTTCTTGAGAACATCTTTGAGTATTTCTCACGAGATATGAATATGCCATTGTGTTGTTGGCGAATTTGAAGACCTAAGAAGAATTTCAATTCTCCCATCATAGACATTTGATATTCTTCACTCATCATATAGCAAATTCATCACTATAACGTTGGTCGATGCAGCCAAAGATAATATCATCAACATATATTTGGCACACAAACAGTTCACCATCATATGATTTAGTAAAAGAGTAGAATTAGAGTGAACGGGTGTGAAGCCATTCTTCACGAAGAATTCCTTCAATGTATCATACTGCATGGTAGAACTGTTTGAGACCATAGAGGGCCTTGTTGAGTCGAAGACTTTGTCGAGATTCTTTGGATCTTCAAAACACAGGGGTTGAGCAACATATACTTCTTCCTCAAGCTTACCATTGAGGAATGCACTTTTCACATCCATTTGATATAAAGTGATATTATGATGGTTAGCATAAGCAAGTAATATCTCGAATAGCCTCAAGTCTAACAACAGTGCAAAAGTTTCATCAAAATCAATTCCTTCAACTTTGTGTAGCCTTGAGCTACAAGTCGTGCCTTATTCCTCACCACAAGGCCATTTCATCTTGCTTGTTGCGGTAGATCCACTTTGTGCCAATGATATTATGCTTGCGAGGATCTGGGCGTTTGACCGGTTCGGACATTGTTGTTCGAACTGATGTAATTCTTCTTGCATTGGCTGAATCCACTCGGGCTCGATAAATGCTTCATCTACCTTAGTGGGCTCTGTGATAGAGACAAAAGCATAGTGCCCACAAAAGTTAGATAAATGTGAAGCTTTTGGCGTGTGAGAGGACACAGGCGCTTCAATGTCATCGATGATCTTGTCAACTTGCACTTCTTTTGCAGCGAGGATGAGCTGGTTGTCGTCGAGGAATTTGATCGCATTTTCTTCAACACCATTTTCTTGACATTATCTTGAGTGCATCATTTCGGCGTTCTTTGCGTCTGAGGAATGAATTCTTCAGCAGATTCTTCAATAGGAATGACATCCTCGAGTTGCCTTGAACTTGATAGATTCCTCGGTGCTGGTTCATCTAACACAGAAGGTAGGTGCTCTCTTTGCGAGCCATTAGTTTCATCGACCGCACATCTCTGAGTATCAACAATCTTGTGAAGAGCGATGTTGAAGACTACTGTAGGTGTGCGAGTCCTTTCCGTAACCAAGCATAAAACCTTCATGTGCTTCGGTGCAAATTTAGAATTGTGATGAGGATCTCTAATCCAGCATTGCTTTAGAAGACTTTGAAATAACTCACATTGGGTTTCTTGTCGTTGAGGAGTTCATAGGCGGTCTTCTTGAAGAATTTGTGAAGATATACTCTGTTGATGATGTGGCCCAGGTATCAATTGCATCAATCCAAAAGCGACTAGGTTTGTATTCATCAAGCATAGTGCGAACCATCTCAACAAGAGTTCTGTTCTTGCGCTCCACAGCGCCATTTCTTTGAGGAGTATAGGGAAGAGATAACTCATGAGTAATACCAAGTTCATCAAGATAGGCATCAAGACCGAATTCTTGAACTCGGTTCCATTGTCACTCTGATGTGTGCGATCTTCACACAAAGTTAGTTGAAGCCCTCGAGGAAAATGGTTTGAAGACTTCACGCACTTCATTTTTGTAAGTAACAATGTGTACCCATGTGTAGCGAGAGTAATCATCAACAATAACAAAGCCATATAGAGATGCATCATTAGTGACTGCTGAGTAATGATTAGGACCAAAGAGGTCCGATGTGAAGCAATTGAATGGACCGGTAGTGGTCATGATAGTCTTCATTTGGATGCTTGGCCTTGGTCATTTTCCAGCTTCACGAGGCTCCACACAAGTGATCCTTGAGGAATTTGACATTCTCAATGCCAATGACATGCTTCTTCTTCCATGGCGTGTGCAAATTCCTCATGCTGCGTGACCAAATCGCCGATAGCCATAGCCATATACAGAAGCTTTTGCAAGTAGACACACGGCTGGTTGTGGTCTGTGTAGAAATCAACAATATACAAGTCTCCTCTCCTAAAGCCTTGAAGACTTTGGAATTGTCGACTTCCATAATCACAACACTGCGATACTTGCCAAAGACAACAACCATATCAAGATCACAAAGCATTGAGGCTGACATGAGGTTGTATCCTAAGGACTCAACAAGCATGACTTTGTCCATGTGTATGTCCTTATAGAATCATAACCTTACCAAGACCCAATACGACTTTTGCCTTTGTCGGCCAAAGATGATATGCTTGGATGTGGCGGTGATAAGGGAGCATCCATCAATAGATTCTTGTCACCGATCATGTGATTTGTACATCCACTATCGAGGACCCACTCATTGGCTTTGGGTTGATCATCCTGCGGATGAATTAGTGCAACTTACGATCTCATATACTTCATCGGTGAAGAATATGATATCAAGTTCATCAGATGAATTTCATCGAGGCGATTATAACAGATAAGCGAGTATGAGGGCGTGTGAAATGAAAGTTCATTTCTTCATGATTAACTGCGTCCTTTGAGCATTTTTATCGGGCCCCGAGCAAATTCTTGGAGCGTTAAAGCACGTGCAGGAGACTGACCCTCTGAAGAGATTAGTTCCTTTCTTCACCACCCACATCTGAAGGGGTGGCAAAGAGTTCATCACTCTGCGAGCTCCATATGAGAATGGTGGCATGGAGGCCAATCCATTTCGTTTCACATAAGAGGGTTAGGGTAAGCATATGAATAAGCGAGAGAAATTCTTGAGGACTTATGAACATATTGGTTTGAAGAATAATGCACATATTCATAGCCCTTAGCTCTACCTGCTGAAAGCAGAGTTGTTAGCACGATGATAATCATATGAGGACTTTGATCCTTTTGAGGAATTTGATCCACGTGAGAATTTGGTCATTATGAGGACTTGGATCCATATGAAGAATTTGGTCCATATGAAGTTTGATCTGGGGTTCCTTATTCTTCACGGGTGGTGTCATGAGGACATTCACACGAAGACTTTCAAGGCACTTCTTGGGAACCAGATTTTCTTCATAGGGAACCGTTCCTGCAGATTAGTGCCAACATATCTAGCAAATACTTCACCATTCTGATTTTGAACAGTTTATAGTTGGAGTCAAATGACTCATCGGAAGAATGAGAGGATTAGCATGTAAAACCATATAAGTTAGATGGATCAGCTGGAGGTCCCTTGCAGACAACCCATGAGGTTTTGGGATCTTGCTCGGGCTTCAATATGTTCCATCGGCATTGAGTTTCCTCTCAAGGCAATACCCTCTTTCCTAGGGTTTTGTTGAGGATCTGCCTTTTAAGCACATCACAAGAGTCGATGCCCTTTGAGGCTTTTGTACATGCTGTCATGTACAATTCCTTCAACCCTGCATCGTCGGTGATACTAGCAATGTCCTCGGATGAGGAATTAGTGATAGCGAGGCGGTGAAGAATTTATGCATGATTGAAGCATTTGAACATTCGGTGAAGAATTAGCAGATTCACGTTCAATGCACTTTAAGCATGGAGGAACAAATTCTTCACGAGAAGCGCTGATTTGTTGAGCAAGTAATGAATCGCGCTCCTACGAAGATCTTCATAACTCACTCTTAGCTTCTCAAGATCTTGCTTTCTTTGAAGAAATTCATGAAAAGTTTCTCATGATCAGACAAAGAGAGTGTTATGATGACCTTGAAAATTGTCAAACCTAGGCTGAAGTCTCTGAAGATTTTGGGTCGAGGGCTTTAGTCCGATCCATTTCTTCACCTAACATATCATCACTTTTACGTAGCATGTTTTGAACCTTTTCCAAGGCATGTTGTTGTTTGGTGGCAATACAAACAAAGCTTGGTATAGCTAGGTTCAAGATCATCATCGAGATCCATCATCATGATTCATCATCACTATACTCGGATGAGGAACATTCGATTACCTTGTCACTCTTTGCCATGAGACATGATCACGGGAAGATGATGATTACTGATTCGAAAGTCATCGTTTTGAAGATTCCTTGAAGTCCTCAAACCAAGGATCATATGCAGGTTCGATGACCTTCATAGGCGTTGGAATTCGGTCCCAGATAAACCGCATTGCAAAGATGCATAATCGCAGCAAGATTCGTCTCTAGATGGCGAGAGCAGATGATATCCTTCGCCATGATGATGTCAAGGCGAGTGTATTTGCGAATATCATCTGCGTTAAGCCGTCTTGCATAGATCGATGAGTCAAATTTCGATTGACAGGTCCACAACTTCATTGTCCATTGCCATGAAGGCGCTTCCTCATCATGGCCTTCCATAGGATAATCATGAATGAAATCGAAGATAGGGCATGTCACTTTCTTCATACCTGCGATCGGCATAACTAAAACTCCGGGTGGTTAAACCAAAATCACCGAGAACAAAAGGTACCTTGCTCGATACCAATTGTCAGTCGTTATATCGACTAGAGGGGGTGAATAAGCGATTTTATGAATTCTTCAATGAGGAATTTGCGGTGAGGAAATTTCCTAAGTGAAGGAACTACTTGCAGCGGAATAAGTACTCGAAGTAAGCATAAGAGAATCGCGGACATGGTCATCATGATGAAATGAAGACAATCAAAAGTGCAGAAAAGCGTAAACCGCAGGATAGCACAAGGCGAAGACAAGCAGGCTGAAGAAATTGAAATGAGGAAATTGAGAAAGTCTTGATCAAAGTCTTCAAACACGGAATATGAATGAACACTCAACACGATAATGAGGAAATGAAAGGGTTGAGGAAATAGAACCGATTAGGTTGGTGAAGACAATGATTTGGTAGACCAGTTCCAAGCTGCTGTCTCGGTTATGCGTCAGTTGGAAGCGGCTGAGTATTTAAACTCGAGGACACAGATCCCGGACACGATCGTTGAAACGCGCAGCTCGGGACACCAAGTCCTCACCGTATTCTCCTTGAACTAAGGTCACATAGACCTCGTCCAATCACTCGTGGTAAGTCTTGAGCGACTTCCAAACCTTCACAGACTTGGTCATTCGGCGAATCCACAATTCCTCTTGGATGCTCTAGACCATGGCCCTAACCGTCTGGAAGAAGCACAGTCTTCAAAGGTAACAAGCGTCGGATCACATGAGATCAATCTCTTGATGATGCTCAATCACTTTGGGTTTATGAGGTTTGGTTTTGGGGTTTTCCTCACTCGATGATTTCGCTCAAAGTCCTCGGAGGATGGGTTGCTCTCCAAATGACAAGTGTCAAGTTCTCTCGGAGCAGCCAACCAGCTAGTGGTTGTAGAGGCGGATATTTATAGCCTAGGAGGCAGCCCGACATGATAAGACATAAATGCCCTTTCAATGATATGACCGTTAGGTGGATAAGATATTTTGGGACAGGTGGCGCTTGTGCAACAGCGAGTCGGAAATTTGACTCTCAAATTCCTCGGGCTATCATGTTCCTCAACATGTAGGCAATTCCGTTGGCGAATTCCTAACTCCTTAGTCAGAACAAATTCCTCGTGACAGAAGAACTTCGTCTCATCCTTTGAAGAAATTGGTGAAGCTGTATGAGATTTCCAAAGGCTTCACTCGAAGAGATTGGTAGGTGTAGGATTTTGAGTTGAGCATCACATGGAAATTTTCCTTAGTATTTCCTCGACCCCTTTAGCACGATGTTTCCTATGACTCAAAAAGAAGAAAGCGAAACTACGAAAACAAAAGTCTTCACGCTTCATGTTTCCTCAAATGAATACCAAGTCTTCAAGGTCACACCAATTTCTTCACTTTCAAAGTCTTGAGAAGTCTTGAGAATATCAAAGTCTTGATCGAAGAACTTCATTTTTGAGAATTCGACTTTCTCGTAAATATCAAACTCCTCATAGACTTATAGACTATGTACACTCATAAACACATTAGTCCCTTAACCTATAAGTCTTCAATACACCAAAATCACTAAGGGGCACTAGATGCACTTACAAATGCGTTCCCTAACAGTTTTATATACAGGTTAAGGGACTAATAGTTTGTGAGTATTGTGCAGGTCTGCTAAGTCTATGAGGTTTGATATTTGCGAGGAAAGTGGGCCCTATAATTCTTGAAAGTGAACTTCTAGCCGTGAAACCGAAACTGAGTCATGAAAATTCGGCCAGCTGATTGACATGGTGAAGGCCAGTCTTGAGAACATTTCATTGAAGAACAGCCCACTAGCTGAGCTGGCTCAAAATGGAAACAGGCACTTGTGTTTGAGCCGTCCTCCAGAAAAGAAATCATGAGCCAAGAATGAGCGAGCTGATTCAAGCGTGACCAGGTCTGAGCAGGTAGCAGTCCTTGTTCAGAGAATCGCAGGAGAACTTGGTGATGAACTGATACGTGCTCAACAGGCTCATCAACATTTTCACGCGATGAACATAATTTGAGAAGGCCATGACTGACAGTGTCTTCTTGATCTATGTAAGTGACATTGAATGCGACTGGGCAGATGCTGGAAGGTGAGAGTTCTATCATAATTCTCATCTGACGATCTGAGCTGGCAGTATGCTTTTGTCTATCACGGGCCCACTAAGGTAGATGAAGCATTCACGAGAGCTGAGATCAGGCCAATACAGAAAAAGTGATCGAGTTCAGGCTCAACAATGTGTGGGGGACGGTGAGAATCTAGTTCTGTAGAAACATGAGAATGTCATTGGCAGTCTGTTTGATGTCGCAACATGCAACATCTAGAAAATGGCCTTGTGGTGAGGAATAAGGCATGACTTGTAGCTCAAGGCTATACAGGGACTGAAAGCGTCAAAGAATCAAACCGACAAGTCTTGAGACTCCACAAAGGCCACTCATATGGTCTCGAGAACAATTTACAGAGCGTGGTATGATACATTGAAGAGAATTCTTAGTGAAGAAT
Source organism: Aegilops longissima (assembly GCA_021605205.1). NCBI lineage: Eukaryota > Viridiplantae > Streptophyta > Magnoliopsida > Poales > Poaceae > Aegilops > Aegilops longissima. The sequence goes on along the minus strand of CM038678.1, from coordinate 407,002,696 downwards.
AGCTACACACACTGTTCACTAGGCCCTACTCTTTTACTAAATCATATGATGGTGAAGCTGGTTGTGCCGAATATGTGTGATGATGTTATCAACATGGGCATATATTAGCGTTATAGTGATGAATTTTGCCTGCCAGTGGTGAAGAATATCATGCAAATTGACATCTGGAACATTCTTATTAACAGTGTTCACCATGAAAGAGTGAATTTGAAAGGTTCATTTGAAATTGTTGAACATTCAAGAAGGTTTAAGGCAAGTGCGTTCTATTTGAAACTTGTTCCAATCTGCTTTTGTCTCGCCCAGCAGGCTGAAGAAATTTGCGATGCGGAACTTTCATGATCTTAGCCAAACTTTCGTTTTGCCGCTCAATGAATTGGTGCATCCCGATGGAATTTATCTATTCAGCCTTGAGGTAACACAATGCTCCACTTGCACGATGCGATAGTATTTGCTGTCAGCACTGAATACAAACGTTTCAGACAGAACTTCAAGGATTGAGATTGAGGCAGGGAATGGAGTGCGTGCCCAAGGCCAGTGTGGCTCAATGACCCGATATTCACTTGTAACAAATGAATTTCAGCGCTGATCAATGAAGACCCCGACACTACTTCTGCAAAAGAACTTTCTGTCGAATAGCATAGCAAATCTGTAAGCGAAGAAGCCCGCACAAGCGAAGTACTTCTGCTTGGTGCCCTCATGGCCAAGTTCTAGCCTGCAGACACCGTCGGCCAATTCCTCATCTTGCTCGGCTCCTCCAAATCGATGCTCCTAACGAAGTTCAGCTGACGGCGGTTCCAACTAAGTCCTCATCACTATGCATGCAGCCCGCGTGCGAAGAAGGGGCGCATACATCTCCATTACCAATTGTGTTCAGCAAGTTCCTCAGTACTGCAAATTCTTCATCGGCAGGCTTGACTGCTTGAAGACTAAGGCCGCGATTTGGACGAGGTCCTCGGCCAAGTCCAGAAGAAAACGGTATCGGCTTCCCGAGCCACACGAAGATGATAGATGCGTGATGATGAACTTGGGAAATCCATCAGAGGTAGCAAGAAAGGCTAGAGCCAGGCGCACTATGCATCAGAATCGAAATAATTACAGCATTACGATGATCTCGGCTGAGACTTCGACACCGAAAATAGCTGACGTTGTCATTCATGACAATGAAGAAACTTATCGAAGATACGAGGCGTCAAGATCTATGAGGAGTTTGAAATTTTAGGGTCGATTTTCTCTCGTAAATATCAAACTCCTCATAGAATTATAGACCTGTGTACACTCATAAACACATTAGTCCCTTAACCTATAAGTCTTCAATACACCAAAATCACTAAGGGCACTTGATGCACTTACAATCTCCCCTTTTGGTGATTGATGACAATATAGGTTAAGTTTTCAACGGGGATAAACATATGAAGTGTAACAACTGATATTGAGGAATTTGATTGCAAGATATAGAAGAACTCCCCCTGAAGATGTGCATAGTGAGGAATTTGCTTTTGAGGCAATGCACATTTGAAGAGTTGAATCATGGAGATCTCCCTTATATCTTATAATTCATACACGCATTTGACATATAATATGAAGAATTTGAAATGCATGATGAAATATGGTGCTTGATGAAATTCAGCATGCGTGCAATAACATTAATGAGGAACAGGCATGCAAAATAACGCATCAAGAGAATCAGAGCTCAGTGCATCAAAAGTATCAGAGCACCATCGGGTTTAAGATTACAACTCGATCCAATAAAAGTTTCGGAAGAACGAGAGTTCTAACTTAACAAAATTTGCCCATATAATAGACCCGCGATGAAGACTAACTCACATTTCTCCCCCTTTGTCATCGAATGACCAAAAGGGTCGAAACTGAGGACTAACGCCCCTGAAGAATTTCAAGTTGATGAAGGAGCGCCAGCATTGTTGGGGTCGGTTGTCGTAGTAGGGCCTGCCGCAGTTGTCGCCCAAGTCTTCATTTTCATCGCCTCGCGATGAAGAATAGGAGCTGGCCACCAAGGAAGGAACTTTGACCTTCTTGTATTTCTTCGAGGAGGTGCGCATCAGTCAAATTCTTCCTTGAGACCCATTGTCTTCGCTTCTTCCGCTGTAGACATTAGAAAGAACAGCCCAAAAGGCTTGAAGGTTTCATGGAGGTAGTAGTGGTTTTTCTTCACTGCATTGTGTGTAGAGGTCATGTTGTGAAGAATTGAACCAAACCGACGCTTGACCCATTTATGATTGCGATCAACCTTTGATGAAGACCGAGGAGTAACTCACGATCACCATCACCCCGGTGCAAAGGGCTTGAGGACTTTGCTTGGCCGAGGTATTGGCGCAGAGTCATGTGTGGCGAGTCATCATTGGTGGAGTAGGATGCAACTTGTAAACCGACCATCCAATGGACGAAAGTGCCTTCATCGATCAACGCAATTGCCTTGCCCTTGTCATCACCGAGGTAAATGTCCGCTTGAGGACTTCAATCGGGGCAAGTAGCTGCAGTGGTTCGTAGTATCAGCCTTGTAATTGAGTGAAGACCTTGTCCCGATGAATCTCATAATCCAAGGTGCATAAGGCTTCACTCAAAAGGTGACATAGCAATGTTTGCCGAGTCCTCATGAAGAAATCATGGAAGTTGACGGAACCCCATGAATGATATTGAAAAGCATATTCTTCATGATGCCAACGACTTCTTCATCATTTGAGTCGTGGCCTTTGATAGGACTCATTGTCTTCGCTGAATTCGATAGACAATCCGAGGCACATACAATTCCTTGACGAGGAATTTGGTTCTTGGGGCCTGCCTCGACTTCAAAGGCTTCATCAAGACTTGCATATAGTGATTTGAAAGCTCAGTTTGTTGTAGATACAACGAGCACCATCAAGTGGATTACAGAGTGGTAGGGCACGGGCAATTCATTGTTGGTGCCTTGTAGTGAGTGTTTTCGCACATCCAGCCTAACACCCATGAGTTCACATCTTCAAGATCTCCGTGATGTGCAGCGCCGCATAGAATTGAAGAATAAGTTCTTCATTCCAATCATGTATGTCAAGCAGAAATTCGTAAGTCCCGCATCGTGAAGAACACCGAGGACCTGGCTCAAGCCCGGCAGAGATTCCATGTCCACATGAGGAATATGTGCATGATCAAGACTTTATCTTTGTTGAACAAAGACCGAGAATAGAAATTGGCTTGACCGGCAGTCCATAAACGCCTCTTCCTTATGCGAGCAGAATCATATGGATTGTAATCGTGAAGAATACGTTTCGTCAAGAAATCTTCAGCCTTGAACTTTTGCTTTGCTGAGAAAGGATTCTTTGGCTTTGGCAATGGAGTGTCGCTGAGTTGCATCACGACCTCTCGGAATTGCAATCTCGTGTTCTTCAGTCGAGGAATTTCTTGTTCCTCTCACAAAAGTACCGAGGATCAAGAAGAAGAAAGTTCATCGGCGCTAGTGGCTGGAATTTCTTCATGGACAGATGAAGTGGGATGAGTTTCTTCAGAGCCCATTTGAACTGCTGGAGCAGGGACCGAGGAATCTGCTGAATTGGGGTGAAGAGTGGAGAATTTGGATGTCGACTTTCCCAAAAGTCATCGCTCATCACTAGCGCTTGTGCTTCCAATGTCCACATCTTCTTCAGCTTCTCAACACCGCCTCTTCAACCGTGAACCGAGGCATAGGCGAGGAAATGATTGGGGTTGAAGGGATAGCTTCCACTTCAATTTCTTCATCAATCTGCTTCGACGAAGCAGACATCGATCTTCTTCATCGATCCGCTTGGGATGTCATAATCTTCACCAAAAGGAACAAGGTCCTTTGATGGCATGGAGGAAATTGGAACAGCATCAATAGGATTTTCAAAAGAGCTGGTCATTGGCTTCATCTTCTTCGCAGTCAAGAATTTGACGCAATGATGCTTTCCGCTTTCTTCACCGCAGCTCGCTCGCAGCCTTGGTCTTCTTCACATCCGATGTAGATGAAGGATGGAGTTGGTGTAGGCGCAGGAGGAGCCGAGGAATCTGGTTGATTTTCCTCAAAGAATCGATGCAGCTTGCCTCGATTCCTTCAGCTTTCTTCAGCGCACCACTAGTGGATGCCCCGCAATTTCTTCGCTGGCTGGAATGGAGTCATCAACCTCGAACTAGCATTGTCATCGCAGCCTTCGAACTTCATCAACGGTCTTTGGCATGTTCTTCACCGGCTGAGCCGAGGCTCCACCGAGGAATTTCTTGTTGCGTTAGCTGCAACATTGGTGAATTTCTTCGTCAGTTGACGAATCTGACTTTGGCTCCTTGCCAATCAGCATAATAGTAGTCAAATTTGTCGCCGAGGGCTTTGATGTCACTTGCATCTTGATAAGTTCTTCAGCTTGTCATCTTGACAACGCTTTTTCTTCAGCATTTCTCTTTCAGCATCGCGATTTCTTGATCTCTCTCGTCCGTTTCAAATTTTCATTTCTCCTCTTGATGAAATGAGTCGACATGTGACTTTGGCGGTGTTAACTTGAAGTCGTGCATATGAGTGTTTGGTTCCTTGTGCCGTAGATCAATGTAATCTAGGATCGCTCTTGATCCAACAGCAGCGGATTATGTGTGTGCCTTTGGCTCTAGCGGCCCTTTCTTGGCGGTCTCGATGATTTCCGCAAGTTCATCATCATTAGCCTCATCATCTTCAGGTGGCTCTTGGAAGGCGACCTGTTTCTTCTTGGGACTTGGCCGAGGACCTCGTCCAATTGTGGCCTTAGTCTTCAGCAGAGTCGGGGCAGATGAAGAATTTGGTGCTGCTGAGGAACTTGCTGAAACACCAGAGGCAATGGAGATGCTTGCAGTCCTTTGGCACGTGGCTAGATGCACAGGTGCTGAGGACTTTGTCGGAACTGCTGAGGATTTTGTAGGAGCTGTTGAGGACTTGGGAGGAGCTGAGGATTTGGGAGGAGCAGGAGCAGCATGAGGAATTGGCCGTGAGGGCACAACTGAGGAACTTGGCCGTGAGGGCACTGTTGGTGAAGCACTTGGCTTGTAAAGGGCTTCTTTGCCATAGATTTTCTTGGCTTGACAGAGGCCTCGGTGGCAGCAGCAGCAGAGTAGAGTTCTCATTAAATTTCCTCACCGCCTCGCTGGCTTGTCTTGCCAATTTGGCTTGGCGCTGGCCCATTCTTCAGAAAGTCCTCACCACGCTTGATCTTTGGTGGGGTCACTTCTTGACCAGTGCCAATGGAGCTCTTGGGCATGGAGGATTGAGAGCGAATTTCTTCATGTACTTTGGAGTAACATATCTGTACTCCCTCCATTCCCTTGCCCATCTCCGCTCAATCCTTTGAATGCGCACCTTGATGTTGGTGGGGTCACCACGCTTGATGTCGGTGGGGTCGCTTCTTGACCGGTGCCAATGGAGCTCTTGGGCATGGAGGATTGAGAGCGAATTTCTTCATGTACTTTGGAGTAACATATCTGTACTCCTCCATTCCCTTCGCATCTCCGCTCAATCCTTTGAATGCGCACCTTGTGCTGATTTTGTTTTCTTTGCGAACTCGGCTTCATCAGTGTGCAATAATCAGCATAGATTTCCTCAGAATCTCAAACGCAGATCATGACCTCAGCCTCTTTCCTCCTTTTCGAGGCTTCTTTCCTTCTGCCATATTCTTCAGCTGAGGAATTTGAACAATTGAATTCTCTGAAGATGTATGCAACTTTTCTTCGAGGATGCTGCAAATGAGTTAAGGTGATGAGAACCTAGTGATTCAGCAGCGGACATGAGTACCCGTGAATAGAGTATAGTTGTGAGGAATTTGGAGAGGTCATATGCGTTCTCAGAAGGTTTTTCAAAAAGAACTAGTTTGAGGAATTTTGACCAGATGAGCCTTGAAGAATTTCACTGTTTATCTTTGTCTTAGGTTCCAGAGTTGTATAGATCGAGGATCCACACAATTGAGGAATCTTGAAGAAAATCATTGCTTAGAGAAACGAATCAAGAGCATATTTTGTTTGAGGTGTTCATATGTGTGAAGATTTGAAGAATAAACACCTTTGAAGATTTTCAGGAAGGTTTGAGAATCAAAGCGAGTAATAAAAGTAACTTTTAATTACCCAAAGTGAAGAACACGATTTAACCGAGAAGAACAGATGGGAAGTTCGTTCGTTAGATCTTCCACGCCTAACTTGGCGGAGGAAGACAGCTACGGGCAGCGGAGTGAAGATTTCCACGGTCGTAGCGAGTACGACGACGACGCAGGTCGAGGCAAGGAAGCTCTTCCTCACCGGGCGACGATGGCGTGGCAGGGTGTTAGGGTTTGAGAAGCTCGAGCGAGAGAGCGGTCGAAAGGAGTAAAGGAAGTGAGGAAGGGAGAGGGGTATATAGCCACGGTGAAAAACTGTTCGCCCGAAGATTTGGGACGAACGTGCCCCTGACCCTTCTCATTCGCTTGACATGTGTCACCCACGTACTGAGAAGTGGAGATTGTGTTAGATCATGGGTGAATAGATAAATCTATCATGGGATGCGGAACGGTTTGAGCGGCAAAAACGAAAGTTTGGATAAGATCAGTTTTAAAGTTCCGTTCGCAATTTTTTCAGCTGACAAGGACACAGTGAAGATTTTGAACAAGTTTCAAATAGAACGCACATGAAGAATTTGTGAACAGATAGTGTTGAGTATAACATAGATGGGGAAGGGTCCGATCACATTCACTTAGCAGAAAAAGCGACTTGAAGAAATAGCCATAAGTGAATGTTGTAGAGGACATAAACCCATATATATATATCGCCAATGAAGAAAAACGACGGAAATAGTGAAGATTTTGCAAAGTTGAAGAATTTGAAAAACTGAAGAATTTCAAAAACTGAGGAAAAACTCAAATTGAAGATTTTCAACTTTGGTGGTGGTGTGACCCATCAGATAAGAATGATGATTTCGACACACCGCATAATTGTCGAGGGTTACGAGAATCAAATTCTTCGTTAATTTCTTCACACTTAGAGTGTTATTCTTCATTGATTGAAGAAAACGCGTTTCTTCATGTGTTGCACATCTAAGTCATCAATTTTGCATAAGTGTCGGATGTGTGTCCTTTCAAAGAACATTCAAGATTCTAAGATATTTAGCTCACACCGCAACTTGCTAAATCTCTTCTCATCCAAGGGCTTTGTGAAGATATCGGCTAGTTGTTCTTTATTCTTCACATGCTCGATGGAGATGTCGCCTTCAACACATGATCACGAAGAAAATGATGACGAATCTGAATGTGCTTTGTCTTGAATGCTGAATCGGGTTGTGAGCAATCTTGATGGCACTCTCATTGTCATAGTAGAGAGGCACATTCTTCACGTTGATGCCGTAGTCCTTGAGAGTTTGCTTCATCCACAGCAATTGAGCACAACAAGAGCCAGCGGCAATGTATTCAGCTTCCGCAGAGAGCGGTGATACGCAGTTCTGTTTCTTCGAGGACCAATGCACCAAAGATCGTCCGAGGAAATGACAAGTACTAGATGTTGACTTGCGGTCCACACGATCACTAGCATAGTCGAGTCGTAATATCCAATGAGATCAAAAGTAGAGCCCTTGGGGTACCATAATCCTAGTGTTGGTGTGTGAGCTAGATATCAAAGAATATGCTTCACATGACCTTATGGTGTGATTCCTTGGTGTAGCTTGAAATCGGGCACACATGCAAACACTAAGCATTATATCTGGCCTAGATGCACATAAGTACAATAAAGAACCAATCATGGAGCGGTATACCTTGTGATCAAGTCAATACCATTTTCATCAAGGCATTGATGGCCATTTGTGTGCATAGGAATTTTGACGCCTTTGCAATCTTGCATGCCGAATTTCTTGGGACATCTTTGAGGTATTTCTCCGAGATATGAATATGCCATTGTGTTGTTGATTTAATTTGAAGACCTAAGAAGAATTTCAACTCTCCCATTATAGACATTTGATATTCTTCACTCATCATATAGGCAAATTCATCACTATAACGTTGGTCAGTACAGCCAAAGATAATATCATCAACACATATTTGGCACACAAATAGTTCACCATCATATGATTTAGTAAAGAGAGTAGGGTCGAGTGAACCGGGTGTGAATCCATTCTTCACGAAGAATTCCTTCAATGTATCATACCACACCCGTGGGGCCTGTTTGAGACCATAGAGGGCCTTGTTGAGTCTGAAGACTTTGTCGGGATTCTTTGGATCTTCAAAACCTAGGGGTTGAGCAACATATACTTCTTCCTCAAGCTTACCATTGAGGAAGGCACTTTTCACATCCATTTGATATAAAGTGATATTATGATGGTTAGCATAAGCAAGTAGTATGCGAATAGCCTCAAGTCTAGCAACAGGTGCAAAAGTTTCATCGAAATCAATTCCTTCAACTTTGTGTGTAGCCTTGAGCTACAAGTCGCCTTATTCCTCACCACAAGGCCATTTTCATCTTGCTTGTTGCGGTAGATCCACTGTGTGCCAATGATATTATGCTTGCGAGGATCTGGACGTTTAACCAGTTCCCAGACATTGTTGAGCTCGAACTGATGTAATTCTTCTTGCATGGCCTGAATCCACTCAGGCTCCAAAAATGCTTCATCTACCTTAGTGGGCTCTGTGATAGAGACAAAAACATAGTGCCCACAAAAGTTAGATAAATGTGAAGCTTTTGAGCGTGTGAGAGGACCTGGCGCTTCAATGTCATCGATGATCTTGTCAACTTGCACTTGTTTTGCAACGCGAGGATGAGCTGGTTGCCGTCGAGGACTTTGATCAGCATTTTCCTCAGCACCATTGTCTTCAAAGATTATCTTCAGTGCATCACCGACGTTTTTAGCAGACAGAATGAATTCTTCAACAGATTCTTCAAGAGGAATGACATCCTCGTTGCCTTGAACTTGATAGATTCCTCAGAGCTGGTTCATCTAACATGTAGGCAGGTGCTCTCTTTGCAGCCATTAGTTTCATCAAACCGCACATCTACAGTATCAACGATCTTGTGAAGAGCGATGTTGAAGACTCAGAGGTGTGCGAGTCCTTTCCGTAACCAAGCATAAAACCTTCATGTGCTTTGGTGCAAATTTAGAATTGTGATGAGGATCTCTAATCCAGCATTTAGCAATCAAGACTTTGAAATAACTCACATTGGGTTTCTTGTCGGTGAGGAGTTCATAGGCAGTCTTCTTGAAGAATTTGTGAAGATATACTGTTGATGATGTGGCACGCAGATCAATTGCATCAATCCAAAACGACTAGGCGTTTTGTATTCATCAAGCATAGTGCGAGCCATCTCAACAAGAGTTCGTTCTTGCGCCCACGACGCCATTTTGCCGAGGAGTATAGGGAGCAGATAAATCATGAGTAATACCAAGTTCATCAAGATAGGCATCAAGACCGAATTCTTGAACTCAGTTCCATTGTCACTCCTGATGTGTCTGATCTTCACACCAAAGTTAGTTGAAGCCCTCGAGGAAAATCGTTTCAAGACTTCCTGCACTTCATTTTTGTAAGTAACAATGTGTACCCATGTATAACGAGAGTAATCATCAACAATAACAAAGCCATATAGAGATGCATCATTAGTGACTGCTGAGTAATGATTAGGACCAAAGAGGTCCATGTGAAGCAATTCGAATGGACGAGTAGTGGTCATGATAGTCTTTGCTGGATGCTTGGCCTTGGTCATTTTTCCAGCTTCACAGGCCCCACACAAGTGATCCTTGAGGAATTTGACATTTTCAATGCCAATGACATGCTTCTTTTTCGCAAGCGTGTGCAAATTCCTCATGCCTGCGTGACCAAGTCGCCGATGCCATAGCCAGCCTTCTGAAGCTTTTGCAAGTAGACACACGGCTGGTTGTGGTCCTGTAGATGAATTAGTGCAACTTACGATCTCATATACTTCATCAGTGAAGAATATGATATCAATTTCATCAGATGAATTTCATCAGTCAGTATAACAGATAAGTAGTATGAGGACGTGTGAAATGAAAGTTCATTTCTTCATGATTAGCCTGCGTCCTTTCAGGCATTTTTGTCAGGCCCCCAGCAAATTCTTCAGACGTTTAAAAGCATGTCTGGAGACCTGACCCTGCAGAAGAGATTAGTTCCTTTTCTTCACCACCCACATCTCAAGGGGTGGCAAAGAGTTCATCACTCTGCGAGCACCATATGAGAATGGTGGCATAGAGGCCAATCCATTTCGTTTCACATAAGAGGGGTTAGGGTAAGCATATGAATAAGCAGAGAAATTCTTCGAGGACTTATGAACATATTGGTTTGAAGAATAATGCAAATATTCATAGCACTTAGCTCTACCCTGCGAAACAGAGTTGTTAGCACGATGATAATCATATGAAGACTTTGATCCTTTTGAGGAATTTGATCCACGTGAGGAATTTGGTCCGTATGAGGACTTGGATCCATATGAAGAATTTGGTCCATATGAAGAGTTTGATCTGGGGTTCTGTTCTTCACAGGTGGTGTCATGAGGACATTCACCAAGACTTTCAAGGCACTTCTTGGGAACCCAGATTTTCTTCATAGGGAACCGTTCTGCAGATTAGTGCCAACATATCTAGCAAATATTTCACCATTCTGATTTTTGAACAGTTTATAGTTGAGTCAAATGACTCATCGGAAGAATGAGGAGATTCGCATGTAAAGCAGATAAGTTAGATGGATCAATGGAGGTCCCTTTGCAAGCAACCCATGAGGTTTTGGGATACCGCTCAAAGCTTCCAATATGTTCCATCAGCATTGAGTTTCCTCTCAAAGGCAATACCCTCTTTCCTAGGGTTTCTGTTGAGGATCTACTTTTAAGCACATCACAAAGAGTCGATGCCCTTTGAGGCTTTTGTACATGCCTGTCATGTACAATTCCTTCAGCCCTGCATCGGCAGTGATACTAGCAATGTCCTCAGATGAGGAATTAGTGATAGCAGGAGCAGGTGAAGAATTTGTAACAGTTGAAGCATTTGAACATTCAGGTGAAGAATTAGCGATTCACGCTCAATGCACTTTAAGCATGGAGGAACAAATTCTTCACGAGAAGCGCTGATTTGTTGAGCAAGTAATGAATCGCGCTCCTTCGAAGATCTTCATAACTCACTCTTAGCTTCTCAAGATCTTGCTTTCTTTGAAGAAATTCATAAGAAAGTTTCTCATGATCGACAAGAGGGTGTTATGATGACCTTGAAGGCTGTCAAACCTAGATCAAGTCTCAAGATTTTCATCGAGCTTTAGTGCGATCCATTTCTTCACCTAACATATCATCACTTTTATGTAGCATGTTTTGAACCTTTTCCAAGGCATGTTGTTGTTTGGTGGCAATACAAACAAGCTTGGTATAGCTAGGTTCAATATCATCATCAGATCCATCATCATCAGATTCATCGTCACTATATTCGGATGAGGAACATTCGGTTACCTTGTCACCCTTTGTCATGAGACATGATGCAGAAGATGATGATTCTGGTTCGAAAGTCATCGTTTTGAGAGATTCCTTGAAGTCCTCAAACCAAGGATCATGACGGGTTCGATGACCTTCATAGATGTCGGAGATTCGGTCCCAGATAAGCTTCGCATTGCAAAGATGCATAATGCGCTTGAATTCATCTCTAGATAGGCAGGAACATATGATATCCTTTGCCATGATGTCAAGTCGAGTGTACTTGCGAATATCATCTGCGTTCGCCGTCTTGCACAGATCAGTAAGACCAATTTCAGTGACGGTCCACAGCTCGATGTCCATTGCCATGAGGCGCTTCCTCATCATGGCCTTCCACTTGGGATAATCATGACCGTCAAAGATAGGGCATGTCACTTTCTTCATACCTGCGGTCGACATAACTAAAACTCCAGGTGGTTAAACCAAAATCACACGTAACAAGGAGTACCTTGCTCGATACCAATTGAAAGTCGTTATATCGACTAGAGGGGGGTGAATAGGCGATTTTATGAATTCTTCAATGAGGAATTTGCCGTGAGGAAATTCCTAAGTGAAGAACTACTTGCAGCGCAATAAGTAATCGAAGTAAGCATAAGAGATGCGGGCATGGTCATCATGATGAAATGAAGACAATCACAGAGTCTGTAAAGCGTAAACACAGGATAGCACAAGATGAAGACAAACAGATCAAGAAATTGAACTGAGGAAATTGATAAAGTCTTCAGTCAAAGTCTTCAAACACAGATATGAATGAACACTCAACACAGTAATGAGGAAATGAAAGGGTTGAGGAAATAGAACCAGTTAGGTTGGTGAAAAAAATGATTTGGTAGACCAGTTCCAACTGCTGTCTCAGTTGTACGTCTGGTTGGAGCAGTTGAGTATTTAAACTCGAGGACATACAGTCCCGGACACCCAGTCGCTGAGCACGCAGCTCAGGACACCAAGTCCTTACCGTATTCTCCTTGAACTAAGGTCACACGGACCTCGTCCAATCACTCTTGGTAAGTCTTCAGGTGACTTCCAAACCTTCACACACTTGGTCACTCAGCGATCCACAATTCCTCTTGGATGCTCTAGACCATGACGCCTAACCGTCTGGAAGAAGCACAGTCTTCAAAGGTAACAAGCGTCGGATCCATGCAGGATCAATCTCTTTAGTGATGCTCAATCACTTTGGGTTTGTAGGGGTTTGGTTTTTGGGTTTTTCCTCACTTGATGATTTTCGCTCAAAGTCCTCGGAGGATGGGTTGCTCTCAAATGACAAGTGTCAAGTTCTCTCGGAGCAGCCAACCAGCTAGTGGTTGTAGTGGGCGGCTATTTATAGCCTAGGGAGCAGCCCGACATGATAAGACATAAATGCCCTTCAATGATATGACCGTTAGGTGGATAAGATATTTTGGGACAATCGCACGCAAGACAAAGAACGGTCGGAAATTTGACTTTCAAATTCCTCGGGCTATCATGTTCCTCATGTGTAGGCAATCCGCCATGGCGAATTCCTAACTCCTCGGTCGAACAAATTCCTCGTGACGGAAGAACTTCGTCTCATCACATCAAGAAATTGACTGAACTCTATGAGATTTCCAAAGGCTTCACTCGAAGGGATTGGTAGGTGTAGGATTTTGAGTTGAGCATCACATGGAAATTTTTCCTTAGTATTTCCTCGACCCCTTTAACAAAGACGGTGTTTCCTATGACTCAAGAAAGAGAAAACGAAACTAAGAAAACAAAAGTCTTCACGCTTCATGTTCCTCAAATGAATACCAAGTCTTCAAGGTCACACCAATTTCTTCACTTTCAAAGTCTTCGTAAAGTCTTGTAATATCAAAGTCTTTAGTCAAGAACTTCATTTTTAGGGTCAACTTTCTCTCAGAATATCAAACTCCTCATAGACTTATAGACCTGTGTACACTCATAAACACATTAGTCCCTTAACCTATAAGTCTTCAATACACCAAAATCACTAAGGGGCACTAGATGCACTTACAAAGCTGAATCTGAGGAACATGAGGAAGAGGAGGCATCCGAGGAGTCCAAGTCCGTGTGTGGCGAGTCCGGCTCGCCATCTCTTGCATTCGTCGACAAGTCTATCTTCAACTCTGAAGAAACTGACCTCACCAACAAGGCTGATGAAGATAATGATGACTACGCTCCCACCTATTGCTTCATGGCAAAGGGTGCCAAGGTACTCAAATATACCTCCTCTGAATCTAGTGAAAATGAATCTGATGAAGACCTCAAGCCCAGCTACTCTAAACTTGCTAAGATTGTTGTAAAACAACAAAGGGCTTTTGAAAAGGTTCAAAACATGCTAGACAAAAGTGATGATATGTTGGGTGAAGAAATGGATCGCACTAAAGCCCTGACTGAAAATCTTCAAAGACTTCAGTCTAGGTTTGACAGCCTTCAAGGTCATCATAACACTCTCTTGTCTGATCATGAGAAGCTTACTTATGAATTTATTCAAAGAAAGCAAGATCTTGAGAAGCTAAGAGTGAGTTATGAAGATCTTCAGAAGGAGCGCGATTCATTACTTGCTCAACAAATCAGCGCGGCTCAGGAAGAATTTGTCCCTCCATGCTTAAAGTGCATTGAACGTGAATCTGCCAATTCTTCACCTGAATGTTCAAATGCTTCAATTGTTACAAATTCTTCTCCTGCCTCTGCTATCACTAATTCCTCATCTGAGGACATTGCTAGTATCACTGACGATGCAGGGCTGAAGGAACTGTACATGACAGGCATGTACAAAAGCCTCAAAGGGCATCAGACTCTTTGTGATGTGCTTAAAAAGCAGATCCTCAACAGGAACCCTAGGAAAGAGGGTATTGCCTTTGAGAGGAAACTCAATGCTGATGGAACATATTGGAAGCCTGAGCAATACCCCAAAACCTCATGGGTTGCTGCAAAGGGACCTCAAGTTGATCCATCTAACTTATCTGGCTTTACATGTGAATCTCCTCATTCTTCTGATGAGTCATTTGACTCCAACTATAAACTATTCAAAAATCAGAATGGTGATGTATTTGCTAGATATGTTGGCACTAACTGCAGGAACGGTTCTCCTATGAAGAAAATCTGGGTTCCCAAAAGGTGCCTTGAAAGTCTTTAGGTGAATGTCCTCATGACACCACCTGTGAAGAATTGGAACCCCAGATTAAACTCTTCATATGGACCAAATTCCTCATATGGATCCAAGTCCTCATACGGACCAAATTCCTCACGTGGATCAAATTCCTCAAAAGGATCAAAGTCCTCATATGATTATCATCGTGCTAACAACTATGTTTCACAGGGTAGAGCTAAGGGCTATGAATATGTGCATTATTCTTCAAACCATTATGTTCATAAGTCCTCGAAGAATTTCTCTGCTTATTCATATGCTTACCCTAACCCCTCTTATGTGAAACGAAATGGATTAGCTTCTATGCCACCATTCTCATATGGAGCTCAGAGAGTGATGAACTCTTTGCCACCCCTTCAGATGTGGGTGGTGAAGAAAATAACTAATCTCTTCTGAGGGTCAGGTCTCCAAACGTGCTTTAACGTCTCAAGAATTTCTTTGGGGCCCGACAAAATTGCCTAAAAGGACGAGAGCTAATCATGAAGAAATGAACTTTCATTTCACACGCCCTCATCTTGCTATATCTGTTTTATCGCTTGATGAAATTCATCGATGAATTTGATATCATATTCTTCACCGATGAAGTATATGAGTTCGTAAGTTGCACTAATTCATCTAGGATGATCTTCCCAAAGCCTCCGAGTGGGTCCTCGATAGTGGATGTACAAATCACATGACTGGTGACAAGAATCTATTGATGGATGCTCCCTTATCTCCATCACATCTGAAGCATATCATCTTTGCTGACAAAGGCAAAAGTCAGGTATTGGGTCTACGTAAGGTTGCGATCTCTAAGGACATACACATGGACAAAGTCATGCTTGTTGAGTCCTTAGGATACAACCTCATGTCAGTCTCGATGCTTTGTGATCTTGATATGGTTGTTGTCTTTGACAAGTATCGTTGTGTTGTGATTATGGAAGCTGACCATTCCAAAGTCTTCGAAGGCTTTAGGAGAGGAGATCTGTATATTGTTGGTTTCTCTACAGGACCACAACCAGCCGTGTGCCTACTTGCAAAAGCTTCAGAAGGCTGGCGATGGCATCGATGACTTGGTCACGCAGGCATGAGGAATTTGCACATGCTTGCGAAGAAGAAGCATGTCATTGGCATTGAGAATGTCAAATTCCTCAAGGATCACTTGTGTGGAGCCTGTGAAGCTGGAAAAATGACCAAGGCCAAGCATCCAGCAAAGACTATCATGACCACTACTCGACCATTCGAATTGCTTCACATGGACCTCTTTGGTCCTAATCATTACTCAACAGTCACTAACGATGCATCTCTATATGGCTTTTTTTATTGTTGATGATTACTCTCGTTACACATGGGTACACATTGTTACTTACAAACATGAAGTGCAGGAAGTCTTCAAACGATTTTCCTCGAGGGCTTCAACCAACTTTGGTGTGAAGATCAAGCACATCAGGAGTGACAATGGAACTGAGTTCAAGAATTCCGGTCTTGATGACTATCTTGATGAACTTGGTATTACTCATGAGTTATCTGCTCCTTATACTCCTCAGCAAAAATGGCGTCGTGGAGCGCAAGAACAGAACTCTTGTTGAGATGGCTTGCACTATGCTTGATGAGTACAAGACGCCTCGTCACTTCTGGATTGAGGCAATTTACACTGTGTGCCACATCATCAACATAGTATATCTTCACAAATTCTTCAAGAAGACTGCCTATGAACTCCTCACTGACAAGTAACCGAATGTGAGTTATTTCAAAGTCTTCGGTGCTAAATGTTGGATTAGAGATCTGTCGCGACCAGTTTTTCGGGATATTAAATTCCAGAAAATGGCCGTCGTGCTCATCAGCCCCAGGATTAATGTTAGCTGATGAGGCATCAACTTGGTACAAAAAAAATCCAAGCAACAATTACAGGATATGAGGTACGAGGCCAATCTGGCCTGCGAGTACAACAAATGGTTTCTAGTGGTTGATGGCGGAAGCGGTTTGTGGATCATCAGTGGAACTCCATTTCCCACGGGAACAGCTGCCAGGTTAACTCCTATCTTCGTGAGGCTGCTATCACTGTTGCGTAGGTTCCGGGACGGTCGTCGCAACGCTCCTCTCCACACAAGAAATCTGGCCAAGACAATAGCCAGGGACAAGCCAGTGAGTACTTTGAATGTACTCGCAAACATTATGAACACAGGTATAATATAACAATCAAAAATCATGCCTTGATGAACATTTTATGATCATAACGTCAGTCATAAAGTAACGAAATCCTTGGTGCATACATGTGGATTATTAATAAGTGACCACAAATATGTAATGACGGAGCAGCAATAAATACCATAGTCGGGCGTCTGAGCGACACCACATAAAGGGCTTATAAATAAACAAAAACAATGCCACAGTCGGGCGTCTAAGCGACACCACATAAAGGGCTTATAAATAAAAAAAACAATGCCACGATCAAGCGTCTAAGCGACACCGCATAAAAGGGCTTATAAATAAATGAAGCAATGCCTACGATCCAAGGCCGAGCGACACCACATAAAGGGCTTATAAATAAACAAAAAAAATGCGAGTCGGGCGCCCGAGCGACACCACATAAAGGGCTTATAAATAGCGTATAATGCCACGATCGAGGCGTCGAGCGACACCACATAAAGGGCTTATAAATAAATGTATAATGCCACGATCGAAGGCGTCGAGCGACACCACATAAAGGGCTTATAAATAAACGCAGTGAATATCCAGGAGGTAGAACCGTCCCAGGGATACTCAATAATTCAAATAATATAAATGGGTTAGTCCATAATAATAATCATCAACATCACAACTAACGAATCATAAACCAAGTTCTGGTTTAGTAGTCCTCCTCCGGAGACTGACACTAAGATTGACACTTGACCCATCCTAGACTGGAATCCTTAACCGAGGACACGGCTATTCGAATAGATTTACTCTCTGCAGAGGGTGTACTCTTTATCCACGAGTAACGGATTTCTTTAGTCCTTCGGGACTAATTCCGTCTACGGTCTTTTAATTGAAAACACACCTGACTTGCACACACCAGCTTAACTTACCTGTGTCTGGAATCACCCATGACACCTGTCAAGTAAAAACTCTAAGTGGGGAGGCTGCAACCTCTTGTAGCATGGGATCAAATTTATAACGCGCGCTCTAAGGGGTGGCCTCCCCTCTCGGTCTCAACCGGAAACACCCATGCCCCCGGACCAGTTGGCATGCCTACCGGCTTCAACCAATATCTTCCACCATGGCCTCTCTGCACGGTGTGTGCTTGAAAGGGGTTGACGACTGACTGAACCGTACCCTACTTGTTGTAGGAGCAGGTGGTAGTACGAAACAAGTATGGGTTTCACTGGAATAAGACTCGATATATGGTCGAATCAGGAGGTTTTAAATTCCCTGCATGACATATATAACAAAAATATATTTCAACCAACAAGGTCACCACTCACTATACCTTACCAGGCCATACCGGGCATAACCATCCCGACGGGGACCGGCGACAAGCTCGCGCCTACCCAAGGCAGAGGCTTTCCCGGATTCCTTTCCGGCATGCATGCAAGGCACATGAGGATGATTACCAACACAAGTGTGTTCATTTCCAACAGCATGTAAATCACCAATATGCATCCGTGCAAATGAATCATATCACATGAAATAACGAGCTCTTCCAAGGGGTGGTGTTATAAATGTGTCGAATAACACACCAAAATTCTTATGCCGGGGTTTAGAATGCTTGCCTTCAAGTTGTGGAGGGGTGAGGTGTTCTCCAAAACTTTTGAAAGTTTTCTCCCCTCTCTTCAAAACCCTAATTGAAATAAATTTGAATTAACACACATTTTCAAAACAGCACAAAAAAGTTGTCTGAAATTTTTGAAATAAATCTTAAAATAAACTAGACAATATTTTTGAGTGGTAGGAAAAAGAATCAACTCATTCGGAGTTTTATTTAAAAGTTACAGCCGGTCAAAGTTTAGTCAAATTTCGTTATTTAAAAGAAATGAAAAGAAAACGTTTAAATAAAACACGTACACGTCGAAAGCGTATTTTAGGTTTACGCTTCCACTTACTCCAGCGTGGACGGTAAATGGGAATGGTGGTTGGGTCAGGAGATCAAGTCCACAGTGCAAACAAAAACTCATGTCAAATCTGTCCACGCTCTCAAGGTGTTTGACAAAATGCCAAAGGCTCCTAGGCAGTTCTTGGAGTGGCCAAAACCTCCAGAGTGGGGTCTCTTTAGATAAAAGAGAGGGTGGTGAGGTTAGTTTGTCCAAAGTTCAAACTTGCTAGTGCAGTTTTGCAAAACTTCAGATCTGGACAGAAAGTAAATGGCATTACCTCATGAACCAAAAATTGATCCAATGGGTGCATGCTCCTGGACTTAGAGGTTTAATAGGGAGGACCATAAGTAGGGAAAAGAATCAAGGATAAAGGGGTAACTAAAAAGGTGGTTGCAGTACAAAACCTCAAGTTGGACCAGAATGGAAAAGAGGATGTTTCACTCAAATTTTCCAAAAAACAACATTAGGTTTTTGCAAAAAGTTGAATTGCATGCTATTACTGACATCCCATAATTTTGATAGAAGTTTTAAAGAAATATTTGAATGAGTTGTAGTGTAAAAATGCTCTCTGGACCAGATTTGAAAATATGGTGTAGAGCTCAAAATATACAATGGGCAGAAGATATTTTTGCACAAAAGTGGTTCAAATACTCTATATGACATCTCCAAAATATGGTGGGATTTTTGAATAAATATATAAAAAGGTTGTAGTATAAATGGGACCAATAAACTATGCGGAAACCATTCTTCAAGAAAAGAAAGATCAAGAAGAATATTATATAATTAATTCTTCTGATAACAGAAAAGATTTTCTTGAGAGGGTAAACAAGTCCAATATGAAAAGGTTTTCATTTTAGGGAATAATTCCAAGATAACCAAGGAAGGAATGGTTTTGAAATCAAGAAAAACCAAGAAAAAGGAAAGTTAAATTTCCTGGCAAGATTTTAATTAACGAAATAAGGTTAAAAAATTTGGGCTGTCACAACACTACCCCCCTTAAGAAAAATCTCGTCCTCGAGATTTACTAAGAGTTGTCTCTATAGCAAAAATGCATCAAAACAAAAACGGCTACAGTGAGAGGGCAATAAGTGGTGCAAAATACAGTGTGGAACACTGGCGCTGCGTGGAAAAATCTACGGTTAGGAGCAAAACGAGAGATTTCTACGCCGGATATAGATTTGGAATAAATCCTAAATCTCAAAATACACTGGTCGCACCCGAGAGCACAGTGCTCTCTCTGGCTGATAGGTGGACCCGGGCCCACGGTCAGCCTCTTCTTCTTCCTCTGGCTCTTTCTTCTTCCTCTCTCTCGCGCGCTTTCCCGCGCTTTCTCCACCTGCGACGCCTAGCGCGTAGGGCATCTAGGCCGTACTGCGGTAGTGCGTGGCGTGCTAGCTGTCGGTGCAGCGTGCACTCACTTCGCGGGCCAGTGCGCTGTCGGCACTGCTCGAGGATTCGCCTCCGAACACCGGCGATCGGGCGACGAGCGGCGCTGGTGGACCTCGCCCACTGTACACTAAGCTCGAGCTATAAAACGGCCGCGGTGTTCCCCTCCTTTTCCTCGCACCTGGCCTCGCTCCTCCTCCTCCCTCCTTCTCCTCTGTTTCTGTTGGCCGGAGCTCGAGACGGGGCTCTAATGGCGGAGGTGGTGCCTGACTGGTACGTGATCGTGTGCTGTGCGGAGGGCTGGCAGCGGTGCTGGGGCTCTCCGTGCTCCTGTGTGCGATGATCCTCGATGATCGTCGCGATGCCGCTGCCCGGTTGCTGGTTCTCCGCGGTGGTGGTGACCACGAGGAGTAGGTGGGGTGTGTTGGGTGCCAACTGTTGTTCGGAGGTGCTCAGTTAGATGTAACACTGTTGCAAAATTTTTGCAAGCAGTGTATGTGTTCGTGTAATTGTGGTTTGTGAGTCTGCATGCCGTGGTGCTGCGGAAATAAAATAATCCATGTCGTGAATGATGCAGCAATACAGGAAAAGAAATCTCACTCCAGGATTTCTCGCGAGAGGACATAGTAATACAATAGATTCAAATTGCAACAATAACTGAAACTAAACGATTTACTCGCCGCGAATAAATGTCACAGCAATAAATACAGCGGCGACGTCTAAAGTGAAAACGGTAACTGGACGGGTCCCAAGAAAACGTCTCTGGTACTGGGATACACTCTTCTTCTATCGGAGGAAGTGGATTGACGAGCCGATGAATGTGTCTCTCCTGGTCGGGCCTCAGTGATCTGCCGATGGCGATCTGAGGATTTAAATCCGCGAGGCTCTGTAGATAACCCATCACGCGTTGGGTAAACGCTCTTGAGCGATGACGTATTGGACGAGGTTGGCCAAGATTGGGTCTCTCTCAATACGTCCACCTGGAAAAGATGTTACTCCTCCGAGTGCTGCACGGCTCGGAAAATAATAATACCCTCGTTCGCTGGCATAGGGTACCGCGAATCGGCGCAGCGAAGGCCAGTATGCCGCAGCTTCTACGGCCATATGCGGGGTTGGCATGGATTTCCCTACGAAGGAGACCTCCGTTGGATCTTGGTTTGGGTTTACGGGATGGATGTGCATGGCTGCCCAATATCTCGAGGTGGAAGGGGTGATTCTCGATTTGAACAGCTCGTACTGGGGTGGCTGGGTAGCGCCCATGGTACTGCAGGTAAAATCCCACAATATCTTGACAAAACTACCCGGGGTTGCATCGGGAGTTCTCAGATAGATACTGGGGCTCGACATGGCAAGGATTGGTTGTGCGAGGGATGCTTGGCAAGGTCACTCGATGGCCTTTTATAGCACCCGAGCTGGGTATTTTTTTACCGTGGTGAAAGGTAATGAATTTTCCAGCTCGGCTCCGGGGGTCGGGGTCAAAGCCACAGATACATATCTCACCAAAGTGACATATCACTGTGGGTGTTGTCGGAGCGGTTTTTGGTAGCTGCGCCAAGGATAGAGAAATCACACTGCATGCTAATATATCCATGCAAGACTGCTATATAAAACAGAGGCACGATGACAGGGTGCGTTACAAAGCGAGGATACACTGGGACTCGACATTACTCGAGTGACTTAGTCTACTTCGTTTACATCCAAGCGGGCGTTCCTTGTGGATGTCGAGGCTTCTCCACGGTTCTCACCGTCGGAATTAGCTGGAGAGGGTTGAGGCGCTGCAGGCTCGGGGTAGTGATGATGACCATCGCGGGGATTGTTGACCACAACCCCGTTGGAGTGTGCTCCTAGGAGGCGACGAAGCACTTCTGGGGTCATCAAAGCACCTTGGCTGACGGCTGGGGCTGACCTCAGGGTCTCGATCGGGTGTCCGAACAGCACGACTGGGTTGTCGGCGTTGTGCTCGATCTCTTCTCTCGCCGGGGCTCGACGAACCAGCTCTCCACGAGCTGCGATCAGATCAATGGTGATTTGATCGAACAGTTCCTCTAGTGCACCTACATAGCGCACTAGGTGCAACAATGCAGGATCTGTCTCGTGATCTCCGTTAGCAACTTGGGGTGGTCTACCATACCCTTCACGTCTGGGGTAGTAGTGGAACGAGCGACAGTTAACTCTGGGCGATAAGTGCCTGAGATGAACTATAGCCTCTCGAGCAGCTAGTTGGATGGCTTGTGGCTCAAAGGAAGTTGTTCTTCCGGTGAACTCAGAGGGCGCCGGCGCTAGACCCCTACCGTAGATGTGTACCGTGTCCCAAAATTGACGGCTCTCACCGCTCAGGGGTCCTTGGTACACAACATATTCAGGTGGCTCTTCTAACGCATAGGCACGGCGGGTGAGGTTTGCGAGTATGGTCACAAAGCCTCCAAGGTTGGTTGATGTGGTCTCATTGTGCACGACGGGTCCGGGCATTGTGGCTTGGTTTGGGGAAAATGTTGTGCTGTGCTGGGTTGGGGCTAGCGTGCCCTTTTTATAGAAAAAGGGGACATAGTCTTCCTTCGCACGCTTGCGAATGAGACACCTTGGGTGCTGGTCACTGGTGCGTGATAGACGGGCTAGGTTGATAGGTTGGGCACCGACTGCCAAAAAGCGTCGGGTCACTGTGTGGCTATCTTGCATGAGAAGCTTGGCGGGGGTTTGCTTATGGCTTGGTGGGTTGTTTGCGCTAAGATAGGATTAGCCAATGGTCAGCCTGGCTCTAATACCAAGTCTATCGCGACCAGTTTTTCCGGATATTAAATTCCAGAAAATGGCCGTCGTGCTCATCAGCCCCAGGATTACTGTTAGCTGATGAGGCATCAACTTGGTACAAAAAAATCTAAGCAACAATTACAGGATATGAGGTACGAGGCCAATCTGGCCTGCGAGTACAACAAATGGTTTTTAGTGGTTGATGGCAGAAGCGGTTTGTGGATCATCAGTGGAAATCCATTTCCCACGGGAACAGCTGACCAGGTTAACTCCTATCTTCGCGAGGCTGCTATCACCGTTGCGTAGGTTCCGAGACGGTCATCGCAACGCTCCTCTCCACGCAAGAAATCTGGCCAAGACAATAGCCAGGGACAAGCCAGTGAGTACTTTGAATGTACTCGCAAACATTATGAACACAGGTATAATATAACAATCAAAAATCATGCCTTGATGAACATTTTATGATCATAACGTCAGTCATAAAGAAACGAAATCCTTGGTGCATACATGTGGATTATTAATAAGTGACCACAAATATGTAATGACGGAGCAGCAATAAATGCCACAGTCGGGCGTCTGAGCGACACCACATAAAGGGCTTATAAATAAACAAAAACAATGCCACGATCCGAGCGCCTAAGCGACACCACATAAAGGGCTTATAAATAAACAAAAACAATGCCATAGTCGGGCGTCTAAGCGACACCACATAAAGGGGCTTATAAATAAAAGAAGCAATGCCACAGTCGGGCGTCTGAGCGACACCACATAAAGGGCTTATAAATAAACAAAAAAAATGCTACGATCAAGGCGTCGAGCGACACCACATAAAGGGCTTATAAATAAATGAAGCAATGCCACGATCGAGGCGTCGAGCGACACCACATAAAGGGCTTATAAATAAATGAAGCAATGCCACGATCAAGGCGTCGAGCGACACCACATAAAGGGCTTATAAATAAACACAGTGAATATCCAGGAGGTAGAACCGTCCCAGGGATACTCAATAATTCAAATAATATAAAGGGGTTAGTCCATAATAATAATCATCATCATCACAAGTCACGAATTATAAACCAAGTTCTAGTTTAGTAGTCCTCCTCCGGAGACTGACACTTGACCCATCCTAGACTGGAATCCTTAACCGAGGACACGGCTATTCGAATAGATTTACTCTCTGCAGAGGGTGTACTCTTTATCCATGAGTAACGGATTTCTTTAGTCCTTCGGGACTAATTCCGTCTACGGTCTTTTAATTGAAAACACACCTGACTTGCACACACTAGCTTAACTTACCTGTGTCTGGAATCACCCATGACACCTGTCAAGTAAAAACTCTAAGTGGGGAGGCTGCAACCTCGCGTAGCATGGGATCAAATTTATAACGCGCGCTCTAAGGGGTGGCCTCCCCTCTCGGTCTCAACCGGAAACACCCATGCCCCCGGACCAGGTGGCATGCCTACCGGCTTCAACCGATATCTTCCACCATGGCCTCTCTGTATGGTGTGTGCTTGAAAGGGGTTGACGACTGACTGAACCGTACCCTACTTGTTGTAGGGACAGGTGGTAGTACGAAACAAGTATGG
Organism: Aegilops longissima; assembly: GCA_021605205.1. Taxonomy (NCBI): domain Eukaryota; kingdom Viridiplantae; phylum Streptophyta; class Magnoliopsida; order Poales; family Poaceae; genus Aegilops; species Aegilops longissima. The sequence continues at coordinate 406,978,364 of CM038678.1, read as the reverse complement.
GTTTCACTGGAATAAGACTCGATATACGGTCGACTCAGGAGGTTTTAAATTCCCTGCATGACATATATAACAAAAATATATTCCAACCAACAAGGTCACCACTCACTATACCTTACCAGGCCATACCGGGCATAACCATCCCGACGGGGACCGGCGACAAGCTCATGCCTACCCAAGGCAGAGGCTTTTCTGGATTCCTTTCCGGCATGCATGCAAGGCACATGAGGATGATTACCAACACAAGTGTGTTCATTTCCAACATCATGTAAATCACCAATATGCATCCGTGCAAATGAATCATATCACATGAAATAACGAGCTCTTCCAAGGGGTGGTGTTATAAACGTGTCGAATAACACACCAAAATTCTTATGTCGGGGTTCAGAATGCTTGCCTTCAAGTTGTGGAGGGGTGAGGTGTTCTCCAAAACGTTTGAAAGTTTTCTCCCCTCTCTTCAAAACCCTAATTGAAATAAATTTGAATTAACACACATTTTCAAAACAGCACAAAAAAAGTTGTCTGAAATTTTTGAAATAAATCTTAAAATAAACTTGACAATATTTTTGAGTGTTAGGAAAAAGAATCAACTCATTCGGAGTTCTATTTAAGAAGTTACAACCAGTCAAAGTTTAGTCAAATTCTGTTATTTAAAAAGAAACAGAAAAGAAAATGTTTAAATAAAACACGTACACGTCGAAAGCGTATTTTAGGTTTACGCTTCCACTTACTCCAGCATGGACGGATGCATGAAGTCAGCGACAAGGGGCTGCTCGCCCACTAGTCAGGTTTGACTAGTCCACCTCCCCTCTTCTTCCTCTGTCCCGAGCGGAGACGGGACTCCGGCGACCGTCGCCGGCGAATGGCGGGTCCTTGCGGGGAGCTGAGGGCGGGGATGGATCCGCGGATCTGGGGCGATCCTTCCGGTGGTTGCAGGGTTGTCGGAGGTGGAGGGATTCGCCGTCGACGAGCTTCGTGGCGGCCGGTGGTCTCGGGAGCGAAGTGAGTTTGCGGTGATGGTGGTTCTCCGTCGCAGCTGGGGGTCTGGGTGGCACCGCAAGAAGGAGTGGAGTCGTCTGGTGGCGTTGGGTTGGGCGGGGAGGCTCTGGTTGTGCCGAACGGAGCTGGGAGGCGGCGGTGGCCGAACTGGCCGGGGTTGGCGAAGACGGCCTCTTCCCCCTCAATCGACGGCAACGGGGGTACTAGGAGGATGGTGTGATGCTGCCCGAGTGCTCGTATGGGCTCAGAGCTTCTTAAATAGGCACACCAAGGCGGTTCCGCGGCGGTGGGGATAAGATCGCCCGCACCGACGCTCAGAAGCGGCAGGGGGACGTGGCGGGCCGAGGATGGCGGCAGGAGCTAGCGGACGAAGCGAGCATTGCTCGAGGCAAGTGGCGGCGGGAGTGGCTCGGCGGCGCCGACACGGTCGGGGCCAAGATGCGACGTCGCCTAGCCGCCATGGCCGTCCGGACGGTGGCGCTGTGGAGTGCCAGAGGTGGTCGGGGTGGCGAGGCGGTGCAGGGGATACGGGGCGTGCTAGCAGTTGTTGGCCAAGGGCCGGAACGGGTGTGGGGCGAGACGCGGCGGCTCGGGCGCACGTGCGTGCCAAACGCACGCTCTGGGCGCGCCAAGAGCACGCCCGGGACGTGCTCGGCGAAATGCCACTGCCTGCTAGAGGTCGCGGGTGAGGCTGGCAAAAGACAGGGCTAGGGTAGGGTTAGTCAGGAGGTAAATGGGCATGGTGGTTGGGTCAGGAGATCAAGTCCACAGTGCAAACAAAAACTCATGTCAAATCTGTCCACGCTCTCAAGGTGTTTGACAAAATGCCAAAGGCTCCTAGGCAGTTCTTGGAGTGGCCAGAACCTCCAGAGTGGGGTCTCTTTAGATAAAAGAGAGGGTGGTGAGGTTAGTTTGTCCAAAGTTCAAACTTGCTAGTGCAGTTTTGCAAAACTTCAGATCTGGACAGAAAGTAAATGGCATTACCTCATGAACCAAAAATTGATCCAATGGGTGCATGCTCCTGGACTTAGAGGTTTAACAGGGAGGACCATAAGTAGGGAAAAGAATCAAGGATAAAGGGGTAACTAAAAAGGTGGTTGCAGTACAAAACCTCAAGTTGGACCAGAATGGAAAAGAGGATGTTTCACTCAAATTTTCCAAAGAACAACATTAGGTTTTTGCAAAAAGTTGAATTGCATGCTATTACTGACATCCCATAATTTTGATAGAAGTTTTAAAGAAATATTTGAATGAGTTGTAGTGTAAAAATGCTCTCTGGACCAGATTTGAAAATATGGTGTAGAGCTCAAAATATACAATGGGCAGAAGATATTTTTGCGCAAAAGTGGTTCAAATACTCTATATGACATCTCCAAAATATGGTGGGATTTTGAATAAATATATAAAAGGTTGTAGTATAAATGGGACCAATAAACTATGGGGAAACCATTCTTCAAGAAAAGAAAGATCAAGAAGAATATTATATAATTAATTCTTCTGATAACAGAAAAGATTTTCTTGAGAGGGTAAACAAGTCCAATATGAAAAGGTTTTCATTTTAGGGAATAATTCCAAGATAACCAAGGAAGGAATGGTTTTGAAATCAAGAAAAACCAAGAAAAAGGAAAGTTAAATTTCCTGGCAAGATTTTAATTAACGAAACAAGGTTAAAATTTTTGGGGTGTCACAAGATCCTCATCACAATGCTAAATTTGCACCGAAAGCACATGAAGGTTTTATGCTTGGTTACGGGAAGGACTCGCACACCTACAGAGTCTTCAACAATGTTCTTCACAAGATTGTTGAAACTGTAGATGTGCGGTTCGATGAAACTAATGGCTCGCAAAGAGAGCACCTACCTTCCGTGATAGATGAACCAGCACCGAGGATTCTATCAAGTTCAAAGGCGATCGAGGATGTCATTCCTCTTGAAGAATCTGTGAAGAATTCATTCCGAGCGTGAAGAACGTCGAGCTAATGCACGTGAAGAAAATGCTGAAGAAAATGGTGCTGAAGAAAATGCTGATCAAATTCCTCGACGACAACCAGCTCATCCTCGCGTTGCAAAGAAGTGCAAGTTGAAAAGATCATCGATGACATTGAAGGACCAGGTCCTCTCACACGCTTAAAAAGCTTCACATTTATCTAACTTTTGTGGGCACTATGCTTTTGTCTCTATCACAGAGCCCACTAAGGTAGATGAAGCATTTCTGGAGCCTGAGTGGATTCAGGCCATGCAAGAAGAATTATATCGATTCGAGCTCAACAATGTAAGGAACTGGTCAAACGTCCAGATCCTCGCAAGCATAATATCATTGGCACAAAGTGGATCTACCGCAACAAACAAGATGAAAATGGCCTTGTGGTGAGGAATAAGGCACGACTTGTAGCTCAAGGCTACACACAGGTTGAAGGAATTGATTTCGATGAAACTTTTGCACCTGTTGCTAGACTTGAGGCTATTCGCATATTACTTGCTTATGCTAACCATCATGATATCACTTTATATCAAATGGATGTGAAAAGTGCATTCCTCAATGGTAAGCTTGAGGAAGAAGTATATGTTGCTCAACCCCCAGGTTTTGAAGATCCAAAGAATCCTGACAAAGTCTTCAGACTCAACAAGGCCCTCTATGGCCTCAAGCAGGCCCCTCGGGCGTGGTATGATACTTTGAAGGAATTCCTCATGAAGAATGGCTTCACACCCGGTTCACTCGACCCTACTCTCTTTACTAAATCTGATGATGGTGAACTATTTGTGTGCCAAATATACGTTGATGATATTATCTTTGGCTGTACTGGCCAACGTTATAGTGATGAATTTGCCTATACACTACAGGAAACAGCTAATTTGCCGCCAGTGGACATCTTTGCCGTCAGCTTTTTGTCGGGGCAGACGGCAAAGAGCAGTTTTACCGTCAGCAGCAGACGGCAAAGAATGACTAACGGCAAAACATATTTTGCCGTCTGCATTTTTTATTACAGACGGCAAATTAGTCTTTCTCGTCTGTTTTTTTATTACAGACGGCAAATCTTATACTTTGCCGTCTATAAAATAAAATACAGACAGCAAAGTCTTTGCCGTCTGCGTTTTTTATTACAGACGACCAAGTATGAGATTTGCCGTCTGTAATAAAAATAGCAGACGGCAAAGATATACTTTGCCGTCTGTATAAAAAACGCAGACGGCAAAGAAGAAGCACACCACGCGGATCGATCCCGCGGATCAATGACGTGGCGGTCACTCCATACCCACGCAGCCCCACCCATCCTGACACACCCACTAACCCAAGCTCATAGCCCCACCCACCCACCCACCCACCAACGCACGCCCCCACACCCGACCCACCCACGCACACCACACAGCCACTCACACCACGAAACGCACAAGCACAACACACATCCATCCATCCATGGCCGGCGCGGACAAGCAAGCCATCCGCACGGGCGGTGTGTAGGGAGGCCGTGCAGGCAGCGAGCCTGGCGGACGCGCGGGTGACGAATCCATCCATCCATGGCCGGTGCGGGCAAGCAGGCCATCTGCGCGGGCGGGGAGCAGGGAGGCCGCGCGGGCAGCGAGCATGGCAAACGCGAGGGCGGCGAGCATGGCGCGCATGGGCGGCTCACTCCACCGACGACTTCTTCCATCGGAGGCGGCGGCGGCCTCTTCCCTCGGCGGCGGCCTCTTCCTCGGTAGCGGGCGGCCTCCTCCCTCCGGCGTCGGCCGCCCGACGCTGCACCGGTGCACGGCGGTGCCCCTCTCTCTCTCTCCAGGAACCAGCGAGCACGGCCGGGCGGCGGTGCGGAAACAAGGGTCGGGAGAGCGGCGCGTGCGAGCGTGGCTATTCGATGGCGCGGCGAGTATGGTCGGGCGAGCGGCGCGGTGAGCAGGGCGAGGCGGCGGCAGTGGTGTCCCTGTGGTATTGTCCCGGCGAGAAGAAGGACGGCCGGCGGTGAAGTACCTGTTGTTGCGATGGAGGACTTGATTGCTTTTCCTTTTTAGTTTCTAGGGGTCCTTGTGTAAATTTTCAGGACAACATGTAACTTCTCTGTAACACCACCGATGATGAATGCAATACATCACGGCCGTGTCGAATCCAAAATCTCCGTGAGCTGAACCTGTTTTGGTTTGTTGTTCCTGTGTCCGGCGAGATGCTCTGGTCAGCGTCACTTTTTTAAAAAATTGAAAAACAATCTTTGTAAATCGTATTTTAGTGCGGATGACGGACAAAGCACTGCGTTTTGTTGACGGCAAAGAACATTTTTTTTGCCGTCTGTTATTTTTGCGGCAGATGGCAAAACTATATTGACTGACGGTAAAATCTTTGCCGTCATCTCAACAAAAGGCTGACGGCAAAGTATTTTTTGCCGACTTATCTTTGCCGTCATTTCGACGGCAAAATCTTTGCCGTCTGGATTTGGGTCTTTGTAAATGCATGATCCACAAAGTGACAAATTACATTTCTGTAGAGATATGGCGAGTAAAGAATATCAAATGTCTATGATGGGAGAGTTGAATTTCTTCTTAGGTCTTCAAATTAAATCAACAGTAGCGATGGCATATTCATATCTCGGAGAAATACCTCAAAGATGTTACGAGGAAATTGGCATGCAAGATTGCAAAGCGTCAAAATTCCTATGCCCACAAATGGCCATCTATGCCTTGATGAAAATGGTATTGACTTGATCACAAGGTATACCGCTCCATGATTGGTTCTTTATTGTACTTATGTGCATCTAGGACAGATATAATGCTTAGTGTTTGCATGTGTGCCCGATTTCAAGCTACACGAAGGAATCACACCATAAGGCTGTGAAGCATATTCTTGATATCTAGCTCACACATCAACACTAGGATTATGGTACCCCAAAGACTCGCTTTTGATCTCATTGGATATTACGACTCGACTATCTTTGGTGATCGTGTGGACATAAGTCAACATCTGGTACTTGTCATTTCCTCGGACGATCTTTGGTGCAGTTAGTCCTCGAAGAAAGCGAATCTGCGTATCACTTTGTCTACTACGAAAGCTGAGTACATTGCTGCTGGTTCTTCTTTGTGCTCAATTCTGTGGATGAAGCAAACTCTCAAGGACTACGGCATCAACGTGAAGAATGTGCCTCTCTACTGTGACAATGAGAGTGCCATCAAGATTGCTCACAACCCAGTTCAGCACTCGAAGACAAAGCACATTCAAGATTCGTCATCATTTTCTTCGTGATCATGTGTTGAAGGGCGACATCTCCATCGAGCATGTGAAGACTGAAGAACAGCTAGCCGATATCTTCACAAAGCCCTTGGATGAGAAGAGATTTAGCAAATTGCGGTGTGAGCTAAATATCTTAGAATCTTCGAATGTTCTTTGAAAAGGACACTCATCCTAACACTTATGCAAATTTGATGACTTAGATGTGCAACACATGAAGAAACGTTTTTCTTCAATCAATGAAGAACAACACTCGAAGTGTGAAGAATTTGATTCTCAGAACCCTACGACAATTGTACGCGGTGTCTGAAATCATCATTCTTATACGGTGGGTCACGCCGCCACCAAAGTTGAAAATCTTCAATTTGAGTTTTTCCTGAGTTTTTCAAATTCTTCAACTTTGCAAAATCTTCACTGTTTTCGTCGTTTTTCTTCATTGGCTATTTTTTCACTATATATATATATGGGTTTATGTCCTCTACAGCATTCACTTATGGCTATTTTTTCAAGTTGCATTTTCTGCTAAGTGAATGTGATCGGACCCTTCCCCCTCTATGCTATACTCAACCCAATCTATTCACAAATTCTTCATGTGCGTTCTATATGAAAGTCGTTCAAAATCTTCACTGTGTCCTTGTCAGCTGAAGAAATTGCGAATGGAACTTTAAAACTAATCTTATCCAAATTTTCGGCTTTGCCGCTCAAACCATTCCGCTTCCTACGATAGACTTATCTATTCACCCACGATCTAACACGATCTCCACTTTTCAGTACGTGGGTGACACATGTCAATTGAATGAGAAGGGTCAGGGGCATGTTCGTCCTAAATCTTCGGGCGAATAGTTTTTCACTGCGACTATAAATACCCCCTCTCCCCTTCCTCACTTCCTTTACTCCGCTCGACCGCTCTCTCTCCCGCTCGAGCTTCTCAAACCCTAGTGCCGCCGCTACTCCATCGTCTCCGGTGAGGAAGAGCTTCACTGCCTCGACCTCGTCGCCATCGTACTCGCGCCGGCCGTGGAAATCTTCACTCCGCCGCCGCCGTAGCTGTCTTCCTCTGCCGAGTTAGGGCGTGGAAGATCTGAACTAACGAGCTTCAAATCTACACCTCTCAGTTCATCGTGTTCTTCATCCAGGGTAATTAAAAGTTACTTTTACTGCCCTCTTTGATTCAAATTTTCTCTACAAAATCTTCAAAGGTGTTTTATTCTTCAAATCCTCACACACGAAACACCTCACTAGTCATCTGTTCTTGAATAGTTTCTCTAAGCATCATTTTTCGTCAAGATTCCTCAATTGTGTGGATCCTCGATCTATACAACTCTAGAACCTAAGACAAAGAACGCTTAGTGAAATTCTTCAAGGCTCATCTGGTCAAATTCCTCAAACTTGTTCTTTTAAAAACCTTACGAGAACATGATACGACCTCTCCAAATTCCTCGCAACTATACTATGTTCACAGGGTACTCATGTCCGCTGCTGAATCACTAGGTTCTCATCAACTTAACTCATTTGCGCGTTCCTCGAATAAAAGTTGCATACTTCTTGAGAGAATTCGATTGTTCAAATTCCTCAACTAAAGAATATGGCGGACGGCAAGAAGCCACGAGAAAGGAGGAAAGAGGCCCGAGGTCATGACTGCTTTTGAAATACACGAGGACATCTATGCCGACTATTGCACACCGATGAGGCCAAGTTGGAAAGGAGAACAAAAATCAGCGCAAGGTCGATCAGAGAGGATTGAAAGGAGATGGGCAAGAGAATGGAGGAATGCAGGTATGTTACTCCAAAGTATATGAAGAAATTAGACATAATCCTCCATCCCCAAGAGCTCCATTGGCTTTGGCCAAGAAGGCGACCCCACCTGACATCAAGCGTGGTGAGGATTTTCTGAAGAATGGGCCAAGCGCCAAGCCAAGTTGGCAAGACAAGCCAAAGAAGCAGTCAAGAAATTCAATGAAGACTCTGCTACTGCTGCTGCCACTAAGGCCTCTGTCAAGCCTAGGAAATCAATGGCAAAGAAGCGCCCGCACAAGCCAAGTGCTTCACCAATTGTGCCCTCACGGCCAAGTTCCTCAGCAATGCCCTCACGGCCAGAATCTTCAAAGCCCTCAAGGCAAATTCCTCATGCTGCTCCAGCTCCTCCAAAATCCTCAGCTCCTCCTCCTCCAAAGTCCTCAGCTGCTCCGGCAAAGTCCTCAGCACCTGTGCATCTGGCCACGTGCCAAAGGACTAGAGGCATCTCTATTGCCTCTGGTGTCTCAGCGAGTTCCTCAGCTGCACCAAATTCTTCATCAGGCCCCACTCTGTTGAAGACAAAGGCAACGGCTGGACGAGGTCCTTGGCCAAGTCCTAAGAAGAAACAGGTTGCCTTCCAAGTGCCATCTAATGATGAAGCTGATGATGATGAACTTGCAGAAATCATCAGAGACAGACAAGAAAGGGCCGCTAGAGCCAAAGGCACACCTATGCCACTGCTTTTGGATCCTAAGTTGATCCTCGATTACATTGATCTCTGGCGCAAGGATCAAGACACCCCTATGCCTGATTTTCATTTGACTCCTGGCCAAGGTCACATGCTAAATCATTTCATTTCTGAAGAAAAATGGAAATTTGAGAAGGCCAGGCAAATCAAGAAGGCTCAGTACAGGAAAGAGAAGTTCCTGAGGAAAAACGTCATCTCTTTGACGAATGATGACTTTACAAAGATCCAGTCTGAAATCAAAGCCCTCAGCGATGATTTCGATGCTTATTATGCTGATTGGCAAGGAGCCAAAGTCAGGTTTGTTAAACTGACTGAGAAGTTCACCAATGTTGCCGCTAACGCAACAAGAAGTTCCTCAGTGAAGCCTCTGCTCGACCCTCTTGAAGAACATGCCGACACGGCGATGACTTTCGATTCTTTGAAGAAAATGCTAGTTCAGGGCTGATGTGTGGCCTTGGGGTAATCAAGCTATAGTAACCTGCGCTAATGATGCCATGTCACCTTATTATTGTTGATAAACCCGCCGCTTGAAACCAGTTCAAATTCAAAATTAAACTAAAGGCAAACGATAAGGTTTTCAAATATTAAAACTAAATGTTCGGGTGGAGCCAAAAAATGCATAGGTAATTATGGTGGAGAAACCACACCTTTATAAAATAATTAAATACTATAGGATGAATAAAACAGCAGTAAAACAATTATTTAAATACCTTTTGTAATTAATAAAATGTCAAACTAATTTATTTGAGGATTAGACTTTTGTGACTATGTACTAAGTGAAATACTAATTTAGATGCTACATGTATATTTTAATAGGACTAAAATAATATGAAAAAAAATAAAAAAGAAAAATAAAATAAACAAAAAAAGAAAAGAAAAGAAAGAAACAACTACGGTGCGCTGGGCCCTAGTGGCCCAAAGACACGGCCCAACACCTGACCCAAGACACACAGTGCAGGGCCCAGCCCACACCCCACTCATCCCTAATCTCACCTTTCTGAGGAGGCGGGGGATCGTGGCGGGCATCCGACCGGCCATGGCCGCGCCATCGCGCGTGCCGGCCATCCCCCGGTCCCCTTGGAGTATAAGGCCGAGCCCCCGACCCCCCTTGGCGAACCCTAGTCCTCCATCTCTTCCTCTCCGCGCTGCTATCTTCCCCGCTACCCGCTGCCAAGCCGCCGTTGCCATGAACCAGCTCTCCTGCGTAGCCACTGTCCAACCGGGCTCGCGATTTCGTCTCCACCCGCTCCGTCATGGTCGCCTTCGTCGCCTACACCAGCAGATCGAGGCGGGGGATCCCCGTAGATGCCGTCCACGCATGACGCGTCGTCTTCAATCTCGGGCACCCGAGGACGCCGTCATCAAATACGTCGCCGTCAAGCCTCCCCGGCCTTCACCGAGCCTGCCACGAGCTCAGGGTGAGCCTCACTCCCGTTCCTTGTTTCCCCTCGATTAGATTCGCCGTAGTCGCCGCGTACTAGCCAAGCCGCCATGGTCGCTTTGAGCTTCTCTGGCGCTCGCGTCCACAGGCCCCTATCTGCGACGCCCTCTACACTTCGGCCGCGCCCGCCGGCAACTATCCACGCCTGCCAGGACTGCCGCCGCCCGCAATCGCCCTCTGTCGTGGCCCGCTCCTACTTTCTGCTGCTGCTCCTGCCGAGGCGCTCCACCCGCGATGCCTTGCCGCTGCTCTTGCTTCTACTACTAATCGCTGCTTCTCCATGGCCATGTGTGTGTGCGGCCATGTGTGTGTGTGGCCGGCTGGGTCTCTGGATGAGATCGGGCCCTGTTTAGCTAATTAGTAGTTAGGCTAATGAGTGGTTAGGTGTAGTGTATATGACATGTGGGACCCCCCTGTTAAATAACCTTTGATATAACTTGTTCCTATTACATGCCGGCCCCACCAATATATAAACCCATTTAAATAAATCATCAACTTGATCGATGGCGGTGGACCCCACGTGCCAAGTTGGCTGGTCAACATGGACTTTGTTGCTAACTCAGCACACCCACAGGTCCCATTGCCAACCTCACAAGCACACTGTTGTGTACATTTTCTATGTACACTTAGCATTTAGCATTAAATGATTTTTTTGAATTAATTTATATCCAGGAAATTTAGAAATTCATTTAAACTTTAGAAATTCATATAGAATAATCCGTAACTCGGATGAAAATACCTTCTACATGAAAGTTGCTCAGAACGATGAGACGAACCCGGATACGCAGCCCGTTCGTCCGCCACACACCCCTAGCATAGCAAACATGCAACTTTCCCCCTCTAGTTCATCTGTCCGAAAACACGGAACACTGGGGATACTTTCCCTGGATGTTTCCCCCCTTCACCGGTATCACCTCATACCGCGTTAGAACACGTCTAGCTCTGCTTGTTGTCCTGTTATGCACTTGCTTGCTATGTATTTATTGTTTCTCCCCTCTTCTTCCGCTAGACACCGAGACCGACGCTGCTGCTGCCCAGTCACGACTACGGAGTTGTGACCCCTCTCCTTGCCGAGCAATCAGGCAAGCCCCCTTTGATCACGGATATAGCCTACTCTTCTCTATCTGCTTGCATTAGAGTAGTGTAGCATATTCTTGCTTCAGTTAATCCTATCTTTGCTGCATAGCCTTTGTCCTTGCTACTCTGTTGTTACCTTTACCGCTATCCTCTTGCTTAGTATAGGATGCTAGTGTTCCATCGGTGGCCCTACACTCTTGTCAAATCCGCCATGCCATACTCTTTGGGCTGTGATCACTTGAGGAGGTGATCACGGGCATATACTATATACTTTACCTTTGTTACATTACCGTGATCTTTGTTAGGAGATGGGGTGAAAGGACGGTGGCTCCATCCCGTGAGGTGGGCCTGGGTTCCCGACGGCCCCTTTGTTACTTTGTGGCGGAGCGGCAGGGCAGGTTGAGACCACCTAGAGAGAGGTGGGCTGGCCCGGTCGGCATTCGTGGATCCTTAACACGCTTAACGAGATCTTGGTATTTGATGCGAGTCGGCCATTTGGTCTATACGCACTAACCATCTACGTGGGAGTAGTTATGGGTATCCGGCGTCGTGGTATCGGCCGAAGCCTTCGTGGCGTCGGACCGAAGCGGGCGGCCGGATTGGACCGCGTAGCGTGACTTCCTTTGTAATGGAGGTTGCTAGGTCGCTTCGGCGCGTTATAGCGTGCAGGTGTGCTAAGGCGATGGGCCCGGACCCTGGCGCTTAGGTTTAGACCGGCGTCTTGACCGCTCTGTTGGCCTAGGTCGGGCTGCGGCGTGTTGATCTTCCGCCGCCGAGCATGACCGAGAAAGTGTGTCGGCCAAATGGGATCAAGCGTGTTGGGTTATGTGGTGCACCTGCGGAAGTTTAATCTATTGAATAGCCGTGATCTTGATAACAGGACAACTTGAGTTGTACCTTGACCTTATTACAACTAGAACCGGATACTTAATAAAACACACCCTTCCAAGTGCGGATATAACCCGGTGGTCGCTCTCTCGGGGGTTACGAGGAGGGATCTCCGGGTAGGATTATGCTATGCGATGCTACTTGGAGGACTTGATCTACTCTCTTCTACATGTTGCAAGGCGGAGGCTGCGAGCGTAGTCTTGACGAGATTAGCTATCCCCTCTTATTACGGCATTATGCGATTCGGTCCACCGATATGGCCCTTTACACATATATCCATGCATATGTAGTGTAGCTCCTTGCTTGCGAGTACTTTGGATGAGTACTCACGGTTGCCTTGTTCCCCTTTTCCCCTTTCTTTACCGGTTGCTGCGACCAGACGATGGAGCCCAGAGGCGACGCCACCGTCGATGGCGACTACTACACCGGAGGTGCCTACTACTACGTGCAGCCCGGCGGCGACCGGGAGTAGTTAGGAGGATCGAGCGGGAGGCTGCGCCTCTTCGTCGGTATCGGTTTGTGCTAGCCATCTTATGGCAACTTGTTTAACTTATGTGCGTACTCGGATATTGTTGCTTCCGCTGACTTCGTCTATGATCGAGCACTTGTATTCGAGCCCTCGAGGCCCTGGCTTGTATTATGATGCTTGTATGACTTATTTTATTTGTAGAGTTGTGTTGCGATATCTTCCGTGAGTCCACGATCTTGATCGTACACATTTGCGTGCATGATTAGTGTCTGATTGAATCGGGCGTCACAAGTTAATATCGAGCCATTGCTGTAGGAATCCCCCTTCCATACTCCTTGGCCAAAGTCGTGTCTAGACTTTACAAAACTTTTACTAACTTGGCTGTATGGCCCATGGGCCCACGTCGCCATTGGGTGGTATTAGGATCTTTTACTCCTCGATCTTTACTCTGGGATTCTGAACTCTCTTCTATTCGGGTTAAGCGATTTTTACTAAAATCTAACTTTAGGATCTCGTTACTACTTCCTCCCGGAGAACCCCTCACTCTGGTGATTGCTCCGTGAACGGAAGAATTTGAAGATACTCTCGATATTCTCTCGAGACCTTGTGCTGTCGCTTTTGTAATTCCCTACAACGAAACATCCCTATGGATAAATACTTACGCTGTCGTTCTTACTTTTATTCGATTAATCTTGTTATTACAAGATACCCCGAAATTCTCTCTAATGTTCCGAGAATACTTTGCGCCTATTGCCTTGCAGTTCTTTGCTACATGAATACCCCTACGGATAATTTCTCGCACTTACGAATATCCGCTCATCCCGATTGATTCATGTATGTCACCAATCCTCGAAAAACCATTCGATCTTTCGAAAATCCTGAGCATCCTAATGCTCTCGAAATTCTTGATTACTTTCATTATGTTTAATCCCATAAGTCTAGTAATCTTGTTGGCATCCATTGTCATTATCATTTTGAGTCCATTGATTCGATTTGTTGCGAATGCTCGCAATCCTCAAACAGATCCTAGAATTCATCCTTCCGGCTCAGACGTCATTTTAAACATGAGCTGGCTATCGACCAATCAAATTGCCGTCGATTGTACCCCTAAGTCTATTCAGCTTATCCATCCTTGATCAGAGCATTTGCTCCTGATCCCTTGATTTGAAAATCATAATTACTTTGCTAATTAAGCGTTGAACTATTCAGATGTTCTATAAACCGATGCATTTGCAATCTTTCTTCCTCGATTGGGTATCGATACTCATATCATCCCCATTGTGGATCGCCATATCCTTTGTTGGATTATTATCCCGCGGTGTCCTTCATAATCAATCACTTTGTGAGTTCTTTCTCCGATACATAATGCCTTTGGTAAATTGTATCCCTTCCTTTTGTCAACCATGCTCGCTTTCGAGCTGGTGATATTTACTCTTGAAGCTTATGGTATATGTTAAGAAGAAGCCCGATGGGATTGAACCAACGTCTTCCCCTTGGTGTGAACCGAAAGATTTCACGAGTCATACTTATACGGTATTGCACGGTAAAACTTTCAACAACTAATGTCATCTTGAAATCGAGAGGTGAGCGGAAGATTATGCATTGAGGAAGTGGAGTCGACCTTGAACTTTGTGTTCATGCCCATGGACGCGATGTATATCCTATCATGGAAGCTTCTTGTAATAATAACTATTTCCTTGATAACTAACATATGGTATCGTGAATTGATCCCTTGCAACCGTGGTTCCGACCATGATTGTTCTTCTTTGATTCCATTTCTCGGACAAGTTAAAACAATTGTCTTCTATGGATCAATACACCAGTCCAACCTTTACTTTGATCTTGTGTCGAGTATTACCCCACGGTATCTCGAGATTATCATGGAGCGCATCACTTCTTATGAGTTCTTCATCAAGTGCTACCTTCCCACTGATTCCAATTTTTCATGGGCTCTGAGTTATTAAACACCCAAAGACACTGATAACTGAACCGAGTCCGCACGACGGTTCAACAACTCTTAGCAATCTTCTTTAAGTACGAGTTGTACCCGATCATGTCATTCCTAGCCTGATCGACTATATCCCTGTCGTGCTAAATTTTAAGTGTGCTACCTGGTCCTTATTCTCGGAGCACCAATTTGCGACGATAAGCTAAGCTTGCGTCAATTTTCGTCGTCATATCATTTCTCCTTGAACAACAAACTTGATTTCAAGTTTGTGTCCTAATCGTGGTTCCAATAACCTTTCGCTTCATCATTCGTTTGACTTGATGTCATCGTCGATCGATTACATCTTCGTGTAACCTCTAGACGAATGTGTCATGATCATCATCAACCCTATGAGCTCTTCCAGGATATCTATCGAATTCTTGATGAGAAATACCACCCTTTCCCTCGATGATCTGCGTTATCATCGACCACTTTATTGCCTCCCCACCAACACAAGCTTGTTCGTGTTTGGTGATATACCTTGAGTTCCCTGCTATCCAACAATTGTTCTCCTTTACCTTGGAACATTAACATCTCTTATGTCATCAATGTTGTGAGAATTTCACCACCTCTTAAGAATTCTTGGTATGGTGATACTTCTCACCATCACCATTCTTTCTTAGGTCCTCGTATCGATACCAACCAGGGTACCAACAAGTGAGCGGTACTTTTTGGATTCTGCCCTTCTAGCAACCCTATTGCTTTGAAGTTTATGGTCGGTCGTTCATTCTTAGACTATTGATTATTGAATCATTATTTCGACGTTGGTCGTACAACCCAGCCCATATTTCGGTGCACCTCTCATCCAATGTTTAACTGTGTATGTTCTCCTCGAGCATACACCATTTTATCACTTGATCCGACAAATGTTATCTCCTTGTTCACATAAGCTGTGGAAACCCACCTTTTGGAAATCTCGAG
Organism: Aegilops longissima; assembly: GCA_021605205.1. NCBI lineage: Eukaryota > Viridiplantae > Streptophyta > Magnoliopsida > Poales > Poaceae > Aegilops > Aegilops longissima. Next base: position 406,962,893 of record CM038678.1, on the reverse strand, counting down.
GATTTTCGTTGATTCCATCAGCTACCCCTCATCCTCTCCTTGGTTTAAGGAAGAACTGTTGCTTCAAGAACCCTCTCCCATAGTTCATTTCACGAGAATCTTGAAATGTCATTCGTCTATTTGTGTTGCACCTTTTCTTCTCGGACATCACAGTGCGAGGTATCATGACACCAATCTCATTACGAATCTCGGTCGATATGATGGTTGGGACAACTTTCAAGAGTTATGATGTTGGTCCTTTGATGACCCGGTAACATGATGTCATGCCTAGCACCCCCCCCCCTAGGCGGAGGCCCTATTGTTATAGTTTCCTTTTAGCAAGGTTATCTATTCTTCCATGAGGAAATGGTAAGACTTATTCTATAAGTGTTCCTGATGAATCCTTCGTGTATCCAGAGTCTGACCTTTTGCTTGAAGACCATGTCAATGCTATCTCGAAGCATGTCTATGGTACTCCAATTTTCAACAAGAACATTTGAAGCCCAATGTTAAATGTTTCCTGCTCAATTATCCAAACACCGTTGTATGGGTAATGTCAAGAAATTTCTCTCCCCTACCTAAGGAGTTTTCTACATAATATCCTGTCATGGATATCATGCTCGCTTGTCCTTGGGAAGGATATACCCTGATATCGTGTTTAAGCACATTTTCCTTCCGTTGTTTTGTTCAAACTTTCTTGTAAACTACTTAACGGCGGTGGTAATCCCACGCTTAGGTAAACACCTCGGTGTACCTTCACATGCTGGTGTAACCCTGTTTCTCTTGTTGATGACTTAGGTAACCGCCCGATGGGCGAGAACTTTGCCTATTGGTCCGCCTCGTTCAACGAGCAGGAAGGTGGTTCTCTTCGTCCCTCACCCTTGGTACCAACGTTGTTGCCGACATAACTGACATGGTACTCTCTGACATGCCTTGCTATCATGACCGTGAAAGATGTCACTGGTCCTATTAAAAAAAACCCACATGGTGGGCCCATAACCCACAGGTCCCAGGATCGAAACCTAACTCTCCTGTACACCTTGTTGACAAAGTTATCCCTTACTCTTGGTTTCGTGTGTAATTCATGAGCCACCTTCCTAGTGCTCTATTCTGGTATCAGACGCAATACTTACTCTCGCTGCCCTGAACCACTTTCTCACTCTGGTTCAGACTTCGAGCAACTATCTATCCGCTTGGAACCTCTTATTGTACCTTCGTACCTTACTCTTGATGTATTCTATATGTTCAACTCGAGAGATAATCTTATGCTCCTTCATGGGTTACCCCCCAGATTGTTTCCCTCATAAGCATTCTGTCGTAGCCGAGCTGCCCCTTACCTATTAAATGAAATGCGTTGGAGTTCGAGAAAAGGCGACATCACCATGATGACTGAAGCGGAGAAATGAAGATGTCAATGTAATGGATCGACCTCTTCAAGAAGAGCAACCAAGACCGAGAAGATTAGTTGGGATTTACGTAACGGACCTTTCCCCTTAGTCCCTTCTTAAATCTGGGGCGAGATTTCTTGTAGTGGAGGAGAATTGTGGCCGGGTAATCAAGCTACACGATAACCTGCGCTAATGATGCCATGTCACCTCGTTCTTTGTTGACAAACCAGCGTCGCTTGAAACCCAGTTCAAATTCAAAATTAAACTAAAGGCAAACGATAAGGTTTTCAAATATTAAAACTAAATGTTCGGGTGGAGCCAAATAATGCATAGGTAATTATGGTGGAGAAACCACGCCTTTATAAAATAATTAAATACTATAGGATGAATAAAACAGCAGTAAAAACAATTATTTAAATACCTTTTGTAATTAATAAAATGTCAAACTAATTTATTTGAGGATTAGACTTTTTGTGACTATGTACTAAGTGAAATACTAATTTAGATGCTACATGTATATTTTAATAGGACTAAAATAATAGGAAACAAAAATAAAAAAGAAAAATAAAATAAACAAAAAAGGAAAAGAAAAGAAAGAAACAACTACGGTCTTTTGGGCCCTAGTGGCCCAGACTGCGGCCCAACACAAAGAGTGCAGGCCCAGCCACACCCCCACTCATCCCCAATCTCACCTTTCTGAGGAGGCGGGGATCGTGGCGGGCATCTGACCGGCCATGGCCGCGCCATCGCGCGTGCCGGCCATCCCCCGGTCCCCTTGGAGTATAAGGCCGAGCCCCCGACCCCCCTTGGCGAACCCTAGTACTCCATCTCTTCCTTCCCGCTGCTATCTTCCCGCTACCACCTTTGCAGAGCCGCCGTTGCCATGAACCAGCTCTCTGCGTAGCCTTTGTCCAACCGGGCTCGCGATTTACGTCTCCACCCGCTCCGCCATGGTCGCCTTAAATCGCCTACACCGGCAGATCGAGGCGGGGATCCCGTGATGCCGTCCACGCATGGCGCGTCGTCTTCAACCTCGGGCACCGAGGGCGCCGTCATCAAATACGTCGCCGTCAAGCCTCCCGGCCTTCACCGAGCACGCCACGAGCTCTGGGGTGAGCCTCACTCCCGTTCCCCTTGTTTCCCCTCGATTAGATTCGCCGTGGTAAATGCGTGCGTACTAGCCAAAGCCGCCATGGTCGCACGAGCTTCTCTGGCGCGCGTCCATAGGCCCCTATCTGCGGCATACATGCGCCGCGGCGCCCGCCGGGAACTATCCACGCCTGCCAGGACTGCCGCCGCCCGCAACCGCCCTCTGCCGTGGCCCGCTCCTACTTTCTGCTGCTGCTCCTGCCGAGGCGCTCCACCCGCGATGCCTTGCTGCTGCTCTTGCTTCTACTACTAATCGCTGCTTCTCCATGGCCGTGTGTGTGTGCGGCCATGTGTGTGTGTGGCCGGCTGGGTCTCTGGATGAGATCGGGCCCTGTTTAGCTAATTAGTAGTTAGGCTAATGAGTGGTTAGGTGTAGTGTATATGACATGTGGGACCCCCCTGTTAAATAACCTTTGATATAACTTGTTCCTATTACATGCCGGCCCCACCAATATATAAACCCATTTAAATAAATCTGTCAACTTCAGTCAATGGCAGGTGGACCCCCACGTGCCAAGTTGGCTGGTCAACATGGACTTTGACTGCTAACTCAGCACACCCCTGGGTCCCATTGCCAACCTCACAAGCACACTGTTGTGTACATTTTCTATGTACACTTAGCATTTAGCATTAAATGATTTTTTTGAATTAATTTATATCCAGGAAATTTAGAAATTCATTTAAACTTTAGAAATTCATATAGAATAATCCGTAACTCGGATGAAAATACTTTCTACATGAAAGTTGCTCGAGCAGCGAGATGAACCCGGATCGCAGCCCGTTAAGTCGCCACACACCCCTAGCATAGCAAACATGCAACTTTCCCCTCCGGTTCATCGTAGAAAACACGGAACACCGGGGATACTTTCCTGGATGTTTTCCCCTTCACGGTATCACCTCATACTGCGTTAGAACACGTCTAGCTCTGCTTGTTGTCTGTTATGCACTTGCTTGCTATGTATTTATTGTTTCTCCGCCTCTTCTTCCGCTAGACACGAGACCGGCGCTGCTGCTGCCCGAGACGACTACGGAGTTGACGACCCCTCTCCTTGCGAGCAATCAGGCAAGCCCCCCCTTGATCACGGATATCGCCTACTCTTCTCTATCTGCTTGCATTAGAGTAGTGTAGCATATTCTTGCTTTCGATTAATCCTATCTTGCTGCATAGCATGTCCTTGCTACTCTTTGTTGTTACCTTTACTGCTATCCTCCGCTTAGTATAGGATGCTAGTGTTCCATCGGTGGCCCTACACTCTTGTCCGTCTCGCCATGCCATACTCTTGGGCTGTGATCACTTGGGAGGTGATCACGGGCATATACTATATACTTTACCTTTGTTACATTACCTGTGATCTTGTTAGGAGATGGGGGCTGAAAGGACGGTGGCTCCATCCCGGTAGAGGTGGGCACTGGGTTCCCCCGCCCCTGGCTGTTACTTTGTGGCGGGGCAGCAGGGCAGGTTGAGACCACCTAGGAGAGGTGGGCCTGGCCCGATCGGCGTTCGCGGATCCTTAACTGCTTAACGAGATCTTGGTATTTGATCGAGTCGGCCATTTGGTCTATCGCACTAACCATCTCGTGGGAGTAGTTATGTGTATCGGCGTCGTGGTATCGGCGAAGCCTTCGTGACATCGGCGGTGGCGGCGCGCGCGGATTGGACCGCGTAGCGTGACTTCCTTTGTAATGGAGGTTGCTAGGTCGCTTCCGGCGCGTTACATAGCGTGCGGTGTGCTAAGGCGATGGGCGGACCCTGGCGCTTAGGTTTAGACCGGCGTCTTGACCGCTCTGTTGGCCTAGGTCGGGCTGCGGCGTGTTGATCTTCAGCGGCGGGCATGACCCAGAAAGTGTGTCGGCCAAATGGGATCAAGCGTGTTGGGTTATGTGGTGCACCCTGCAGTGAGTTTAATCTATTGAATAGCCGTGATCTTGATAGCAGGGCGACTTGGAGTTGTACCTTGACCTTATGATAACTAGAACCGGATACTTAATAAAACACACCCTTCCAAGTGCGGATATAACCGGTGGTCGCTCTCTCGGGGTTACGAGGAGGGATTGCGGGTAGGATTATGCTATGCGATGCTACTTGGAGGACTTGATCTACTCTCTTCTACATGTTGCAAGGCGGAGGCTGCGAGCGTAGTCTTGACGAGGATTAGCTATCCCCTCTTATTACGGCATTGCGATTCGGTCCCGCGATATGGCCCTTTACACATATATCCATGCATATGTAGTGTAGCTCCTTGCTTGCGAGTACTTTGGATGAGTACTCACGGTTGCCTTGTTCCCCTTTTCCCCTTTCTTTGCCGGTTGCTGCGACGCACGATGGAGCCGGGGCGAGACGCCACCGTCGATGGCGACTACTACACGGAGGTGCCTACTACTACGTGCAGCCCGCCGGCGGCGACCGAGGAGTAGTTAGGAGGATCGAGCGGGAGGCTGCGCCTCTTTGATCGGTATCGGTTTGTGCTAGCCATCTTATGGCAACTTGTTTAACTTATATACGTACTCGAGATATTGTTGCTTCCGCTGACTTCGTCTATGATCGAGCACTTGTATTCGAGCCCTCGAGGCCCTGGCTTGTATTATGATGCTTGTATGACTTATTTTATTTGTAGAGTTGTGTTGTGATATCTTCCCGTGAGTCCCTGATCTTGATCGTACACATTTGCGTGCATGATTAGTGTACGATTGAATCGGGGGCGTCACATGATGACTCCATTCCAGCCGCTAAAGAAACTGCCAGGGCATCCACTAGTGGTGCGCCTGAAGAAAATGGGTCTGATGGATGAATTTGACTGGTCTGCTCCTCCACCGAAGAAATTCAAGACGGTCAAGGTTCCTTCCTTGGTGGCCAGCTCCTATTCTTCATCGCGCGACACCGATGAAAATGAAGACTTGGACGACACTGCGGCAGGCCCTACTACGACAACCGACCCCGGCAACGCTGGCGCTCCTCCATCAACTTGATATTCTTCAGGGGCGTTAGTCCTCAGTTTCAATCCTTTTGGTCATTCGATGACAAAGGGGGAGAAATTTGAGTTAGTCTTCAAGCGGGTCTATTATATGGGCTTTTTGTTTCGCTAAGTTACAACTCTCGCTCTTCTGAAACTTTTATTGGATCAAGTTGTAATCTTAAACCCGGTGGTGCTCTGATACTTTTGATGTGTTCTTCTGCATGCTTATTCCTCGTTATAAGTTAATACACGCATGTTGAATTACATCAGTCACCATATTTCATCATGCATTTCAAATTCTTCATATTATATGTCAAATCGTATGCAATTACAAGATATAGGGGAGATCTCCATGATTCAACTCTTCAAATGTGCATTGCCTCAAAAGCAAATTCCTCACTATGCACATCTTGTGGGGAGTTCTTCTATATCTTGCAATCAAATTCCTCAATATCAGTATTTACACTTCATATGTTTATCCCGTTGAAAACTTAACCTATATTGTCATCAATCACCAAAAGGGGAGATTGTAAGTGCATCTAGTGCCCTTAGTGATTTTGGTGTATTGAAGACTTATAGGTTAAGGGACTAATGTGTTTATGAGTGTACAGGTCTATAAGTCTATGAGGAGTTTGATATTCTGAGAGAAAGTCGACCCTAAAATGAAGTTCTTATTTGAAGACTTTGGTATTCGAAGACTTTGAAAGTGAAGAAATTGGTGTGACTTTGAAGACTTGGTATTCATTTGAGGAACATGAAGCATGAAGACTTTTGTTTTTCGTAGTTTCGTTTTCTCTTTCTTGAGTCATAGGAAACACCATCTTTGTTAAAGGGGTCGAGGAAATACTAAGGAAAAATTTCCATGTGATGCTCAACTCAAAATCCTACACCTACCAATCCCTTGAGTGAAGCCTTTGGAAATCTCATACAGTTCAGTCAATTTCTTGATGTGAGAGCGAAGTTCTTACAGTGTTGAGAATTTATCTGACTGAGGAGTTAGGAATTCGCCAGTGTGGATTGCCTACACAGTGAGAAACATGTTGCTAGTAGGCAGTCAGTAACGAACCGTCTAGTGAGATCAGCGACTCGCTATATGTAATCGGAACGGGCGGCTGTCCGAGCTTCGAGCGGGTACTGATATTAAGGTGTGTATTCTGTTCTGGGTGTGGTGGCATGAGAGAAATAAGGCCAATGCCGGAGATCAGATGAAATCTCTAGATGATATAATTGCTTCTATTAACTACCATGTGTTTGAATGCGGGAACCTTAAGAAGCGAGCAGCACCCGAAACAAGATTCTATCATATGTTGGTCTCCTCCCCAAGTGGGACCCTCAAAATAAATCTTGATGGCGCTTTTCATGAAACATCTTTATGCGGTGGATGGGGTTTCACGGTCAGAAATAATAGTGGTGAGCTTATGGCAGCGAGGGCAGGAAATGGAACATGTATCCAATGCTCTCCACGCATGAAGCCCTTGCCATGTTATATGCAATCAACATTGCTACACAAATGGGATGTAATCGTGTGATATTTGAAACAGACTACTGTGGTGTTGAAGCAGGCGATCTCAAGCGAGGAGTATGACTTGTCGACTTTAGGTGCCGTGTTTCAGGAAATAAAATTTCAGTTGAATGTGGCTTTTGATGATGTAAATGTTAGTGTTTGTCCAAGATCTTGTAATATAGCAGCTCACAGCCTAGCAGCACATGGTGTAAGATTAGGAGATGGGGAATATGAAACTTGGCTAGGCTATTTCCCTGAGTTTGTTGTAAACTCTGTAGCTGGTGATTCGGCCAGTCTAAATTTGTAATGGAATACAAGGTTGTTCCTTCAAAAAAAAAAGGAACGGGCGGCTGTCCGAGCTTCGAGCAGGTACTGATATTATTATCATGATCATGGTGATGCACGGTAAGAGCATCTTCAACAGCCGCGTTAAACAAGCGCCGCGCCGTAAATTTAGACAGTTTAGCGCGCGAGCAACCCGGCAGGTGGCTTTAGCGGGCGCGCAATAACCGCGCGTGCGGTATAAGGAGTTGGGCGCGCGGTCGGATTCGCTATCTCGCGCGGTGTATTTAGGACGCCCGCTTCCGCGCGCGGCACACTCGAGCGCTCACGCTGCACTCTCTTCTCCGCCTTCTACGCCCCGCGCGCGCCGGCGCCGGCGAACTGCATCCCATGAACGCACGCGCCGGCACCCCGCTCACCCCATCCTATAGCCGCGACCCCTCCACCCCTGTGCCACCGCCGCAAACCCTAGCCCAGGTGGCGTTGGCCTCGCCTCCGCCGGAGCTCCTCCGACCATCGGCCTCGCGCGCGGCCTCTTCATGCCGCCGCGGATGACCTCGGCAGCAGGTGGCGTCGCGCCGGCGCCGGCCCGAGCCGCCGCCCCCTTCTCAAAGCTCCCCAATGCGGCGCGACCAAAGAAGGGCAAGACATCGGCGAAGAAAAACAAGGCGGCGGACGGCTCCGGCACCTCAAAGGCGAGGAGGAAGAAGTTTGTAGGGTGTGCAACGGGCGCGGCGGCTACCGAAGCGCCGGCGAGCTCACTCGTTGAGCCAGCGGCCGACGCGCACAACATGTTCGACGAAATGCCCTCAAGGTAAAAAAAAATTCCAACTTTTCATTTTTTGTTATTTTTTGAATGCATTCACATATAGATAGCTTATTTGCATTGTTTAAAAAACTTTGTAGTCTCAATGATGATGCATACATGTCAACGATGGGTGTTGGCCCCAACAATTCGCATTGGTCTCAAACCAATGACATGCATTTCGAAGACCATGAGTTCGAGGTGGACGAGGAGGGTGAGGGCATTGTCGATGCACCGAAAGGAAGAGCGGGCAATTACACCAACACCGATGACATCTTACTATGCAATACTTGGCTGCAAGTGTCGAGGGATCCATCCGTTGGAGGTGATCAAAGTAGAGATGCTTATTGGGGGCGGATGAAATAACACTTTGATGTTCATAACGTGAGTGGGATTGACCGCTCCGAGAGATCACTTCGGTCCCGATGGTCTACAATCAACTCGGATTGTTAAAGGTGGGCGGCCTATCAAAAGGCGGTTGACAAGTTGAACCCAAGTGGCACAAATGAGGACGATAGAGTAAGTGGCATTTCATACATGTTCATCATACTTGTTGTTGGTGCTAACTTGCTTTGTTTTCATGTAGTACAACATTGCGCAAAACTTGTTCAAAGAAGAGGAGAGGACAACCAAGAAGGGGAAGATCAAGAAAGGGTCTTTACCTTGCCCGTTGCTATAACGTGTTGAAGGATGATGAGAAATGGAAGAAGCGTGAAGATTTGGATGATTTGCATTTGAGCAACAAACGCAAGCGAACAATTAAGTTGGATGATGATGAGGAGGAGGATGATGCATCAAGTGATGACGGCAAGAGAAGCCCCACACCCAACTCGGTTTCATACTCGAAGCCAAAGCGACCGGATGGGTGCAAGAAAGACAAAACCAAAAAGAAGAAGAGGAAAGGAGATGATGAGCTCAAAAATGCTATGGAATTTATTGTGAAGGCAAGAAAAGAAGCCAACGAGGTGAGGAAAATGGCAAGGAACCAAGATGTCGCGGCCGAGGAGAGGAGGTTGGCGGCCGAGGAGAGGAGGGTGGCGGCCGACCTCGGCGCAATGGGTGGCGATGGCCTCGGCGCCATGGGTGGCGGTGGCCTCGGCGCCATGGGTGGCATGGGTGGCTTCGGAGGTATCGTGGGCGGTTTAGGTGCAATGGGAGGCATGGCTGGCTTTGGATCACCCCCCTACGCTATGGCCACCCTGGGAGGCATGAGTTTTGCTTCTCTCATGGGAGGCATGGGTGCACCTCCGGTAGCCATGGGCAGAATGTCTTTCGATGTGCCTCCTCGCACACATTCCCATGAAGATGCCGTTGAAGATCTTGCCAACACCGTCGGAGCTTCATGTGATGCGGTGCACGATGAGGAGAGGGAGGAAGATTCATCTTCGGAGGCGGAAGAATCGTCTTCCGAAGATGAGGACGAGGACGAAGACGAGGACGAGGAATGATGTGTCTTTCATTTGTGTATTGAACTTGATTTGCATTTTGAACTTGGTTGGATGAACTTGTGGGCATAATTTTGAACTTCTGGGCATGAATTTTTCTTCAACAACTTGTTTGTGTGAAATTTTATATGTCATGTTCATTGCATTTTGAATGTTTCAACTTTCATTTTGTGTTCAAAATGTCATATATGCAATGCCCCGGCGAGTCGCGCGCGCTGCATTTTTTGCGCGCTGCTGGAGCGGCGCGCGCGCTGCATTTTAGCACGGCTGCTGAAGCCAGCGCCGCGCGCCGCGCCAAACCAGGCGATGGGTGCGCGGCAAAGCAGTTTTTAGCGCGCCGCATGTTCGGCGCCTGTTGGAGATGCTCTAAGTATGTACGTACTGCTGTTGCGACCGGCACGGCGCATCCTCACCCGTGAGATATTTTTCAACACTATACTAACGCCTAATACGACGCTTGGCATGTGAGTGATACTAGATGAGACGGTTAAAATGACGTGCAAGGGCACAACGGTGACTCGTTTTAGCACATAACAACAAGATTCTGAAGTCGTCCCTAAACGTGTTGCCAAATGCTAGTAACAAATGCAGAAATTGCTCTTGGCGTTTGGTACCCACTACTGTGGCATGAGCTGCCAAATTGGTGAAAGATATCTCTAAAAAAATTGGTGAAAGAGATAGAACTGAGAGCATCTCCATTCGCGTCCCCAACAAACCCTTCGGGACGAGTTTTTTGGCGCCGGCGACAAAAAACCCTAAAGGATGCCGAAATCCGCCTGCTCGGCCCGTTTTTGGCCCGGCGATCCCAGGCCGAACCCAGCACACTAGTTGTCGCTTGGGGGTTCCGACGGAAGGAAAAACCGCGTCTGGACCACCACTGTCAGGCTAAAATGCATCTTGCATGTCCAAATTCGCACCCCTCCCCCCCTGCGCGTGCACGCCCTCTCGCCTCTTGAAAGTGCGTTATATCGACTAGAGGGGGGGTGAATAGGCAATTTTTATGAATTCTTCACTGAGGAATTTGCCGGTGAGGAAATTCCTTAGCGAAGAACTACTTGCAGCGGAATAAGTACTCAAGAGTAAGCATAACAGAATACAAGCATGGTCATCATGATGAAATGAAGACAAGCCTTGAGTACGAAAGCGTAATCATAGGATAACACAAGATGAAGACAAAGCAGTGAAGAAATTGAGCGAGGAAATTGAGAAAGTCTTGATCAAAGTCTTCAAACACAGATATGAACAAACACTCAACACAAATAATGAGGAAATGAAAGAGTTGAGGAAATAGAACCGATAAGCTTGATGAAGACAATGATTTGGTAGACCAGTTCCAACTGCTGTCTCGGTTATGCGTCAGTTGGGCGGTGAGTATTTAAACTCGAGGACACACAGTCCGGACACCCGATCGCTGAGCACGCAGCTCAGGACACCAAGTCCTCACCGTATTCTCCTTGAACTAAGGTCACACAGACCTCGTCCAATCACTCGTGGTAAGTCTTCAGGCGACTTCCAAACCTTCCCAAACTCGGTCACTCGGCGATCCACAATTCCTCTTGGATGTTTTAGACCATGACGCCTAACCGCCTGGAAGAAGCACAGTCTTCAAAGGTAACAAGCGTCGGATCCACGCAGGATCAATCTCTTTAGTGATGCTCAATCACTTTGGGTTTGTAGGTGTTTGGGTTCAGGTTTTCCTCACTCGATGATTTTCACTCAAAGTCCTCGGAGGATGGGATGCTCTCAAATGACAAGTGTCAGTTTCTCTCGGAGCAGTCAACCAGCTAGTAATTGTAGGGGGGAGCTATTTATAGCCTAGGGAGTAGCCCGACATGATAAGACATAAACATCCTTCAATGATATGACCGTTAGGTGGATAAGATATTTCGGGACAGCTGGCGCATAGCACAGCAACGGTCGGCGCTGCGCTTCCGTCCCGTGACTTGCCTGCCTTCCCCTGCCGCCGCGGCTGCGAGCTTCGGGGCGCCATGGCGCAAACCCCACCGATTCCCCGCGTCAGCCTCGGCGCCCAAGGACTGGAGGTGATCTTCTTCCCCTTGCCCTCTTCCTCGATTTATGTATCCTCCCTTCCTCTTCTGCCCGGCCGGTCTGGCACTCAATCGAATCTAATCGAATGTTCCAACAACCAAGGTGTCCAAGCTGGGGTTCGGGTGCATGGGCCTCACAGGCTCCTACAACTCCCCGGTCGAGGACGACGCCGGCGTCGCCGTCATCACGCACGCTTTCCGCCGCGGCGTCACCTTCTTCGACACCTCCGACGTCTACGGGCCCCACGCCAACGAGATCCTCCTCGGCAAGGTTGTTTCTCTTTTCTTCTGCGTTCCCTTCCTTTCCTTTGCCAAAGATGGAGGCTGAGCATGGAGAGATTTGGTCGCCCAGGCGCTGAAGCAGCTGCCGCGGGAGCAGGTGCAGGTGGCCACCAAGTTTGGGATCCAGCGGGACGCCCAGGGCAAGAGCACCATCTGCGGCCGCCCGGAGTACGTGCGCGCCTGCTGCGAGGCCAGCCTGCACCGCCTCGGCGTCGACCACATCGACCTCTATTACCAGCACCGCATTGACACCACCATCCCCATCGAGGACACGGTCGGTCTCTTCTCCCCTTTCTTCCTTCCTTCCTGTACTAGTACATTTTTTTAGAAAAGGAGTACAGCATGAGAATCCCAGTGTTTCCTTGCTCTAACTATTAGACTGAATTTTGCTCTAGATTGCTGAGCTCAAGAAGCTTGTGGAGGAGGGGAAGGTCAAGTACATTGGGTTATCGGAGGCGAGCCCCGACACCATCAGGCGTGCTCACGCCGTGCACCCCATCTCTGCCGTACAGATGGAGTGGTCTCTGTGGGCTCGCGACATCGAGCCGAGATCGTGCCTCTCTGCAGGTGAATTTCGGCATTACAAACTCTACTCATGTGCTTCCATAATCGATAGTCCTCATTGATTTTCCATCTATTGTATGGACCTCAGAGAGCTAGGGATCGGAATTGTTCCCTACAGCCCGATCGCCCGTGGGTTTTTCGGTGGAAGGGGAGTCACACAACAAGTGTCCGCTGAATCTAGTCTGGTATGGGTACAATCAACCCAATTGGTTTCTGCACTAGTCATTTCTTTTTAGTTAATATACTTAGGCCTGAACCCCTCTCTCTGTATAATTTGTGTTTTTAGAAAGGCCATCCACGTTTTTCGGCTGAAAACCTGGAGAAGAACAAGCAACTTTATCTGAAAATGGAAGAACTAGCCAAGAAGCACCAGTGCAGCCCTGCTCAGCTAGCTTTAGCCTGGGTTCTGCATCAAGGGGATGATGTGGTTCCAATACCAGGTTTAATGCCGTGTCCTTCTCATTTCATTGATGTCACATAGTGTTAAACATGTGCAATGATTTCTTGGAGTTATAAATTCACATAATAGGCGAAAAAACTGAAGATCGTCTTGCTTGCATGTGCTTTCTGATAGAAGTGAAATGTGTGGTTTAAGAAATCTTATTGAAGTATACGAGATACAAAGAGATATTTCAACTGCAATCTAGCTATCTTTGGCTGCCAAATATAACATACCGTGGTAATACGAACACCCTCTTTGAGATCTGATCTTTTGCTTTACAGTTTGTGCCATGGTGTTAATTTTGAACTGGCATTAAGCTGAACTGTGAAACGTTTTGATGCCTCGGAACAATGGCCTAATTTATCCATGGAAAGACCTCTTTCGCTGCTTCCAAGTTGCATCAATAGTGAATATCATTTTTCCAGTAGACTAGCATTGTATCACTGACAAATATGCTGTACAATTTCTCAGGGACTACTAAGATCAAGAATCTAGACTCCAACATTGACTCCTTGAAGGTGAAGCTCACGGAAGATGACCTCAAAGAGATCAGCAACGAGATACGCGAAGAAGATGTTGCCGGTGGAAGGCAGTATACTTCGTTTGCGAAATTCACCTGGAATTATGCGGATACGCCAAAGAAGTGAAACTACAAAAAGATTGTGGAGACAGTGAAACAAGCATGCCATGCTATCTGCTAGTGTGATGAATGGTGCCCCCTGTATCTTCATCTTGTGAATTGTCCCGTGAATAAGAACATGTGCACTGTCTCCACCTGCCGTGTAAATTTATGTGTGCCTGTATAACAGAAGACTGAGACTGTGCTAGCTATGTTTGTGGCTCTCTAGTCGTACCGGCTTTCCGTGACAGCAAATTTTTTTTTTGGAAACAAGGGTGACAGATCTTACACTGTTGGAAAATGTATCTGCTCAAAGAGATATTCAGAAGCATATCAAGCCGTTTGAAAAAAAAAAAGCATGTCAAGAAAAACATTCCTATCTAAGCTGGGAGCAGATGAACCACGTGTTCTGGCAAGTCACGAATGCAACACGCTCCATAGATCCGCTGCACCGCTTGCTGCACGCTGCAGCTGAACATGAGATGATACAGCCGCTGCCAGGAAGGAACGTTAAGGCCGATGCAATCATCTTCCCAAATCCAGTTCAGCAAGAGATCGAGGCCTTGATGGAAATTATCCACAATTTTGGCGAGGCGGCGGGACATAGAAATAATATGTAGAAATCGACGGCCACACCTATCCACTTGTTGACGCTCAAAAATGGCATGATCGCAAAGAGTGACTTGAGGTTGTAGCAAGATAAGGTCAAATTTATGATTTTATGTCACCATTGGATGGCTCTCTTCAAACCGATCGAAATAGATATAGAGATGGTCCAAAACGGAGCTCGAATACAAAAGTTACGACAATCTTAGATATGCTAGTATTGACATCAGATTAAATAATGGCATGAAACCTAATTAAGACGGTCTCGGATGGAAAAATTTACAACTACAAAGTTCTTCATCTCGTCGAAACGGACGATTTTGATATAAAAATCATTCCCATTCAAGGTTGTATGCAAGTTCTACAGCCAAATCGTGTGCTAGAGCAATGTTTGGCCTGATCATCCGGGCCGGGGTCCAGATCATTCGGCCGGAGGCCGCACGAATGACCCAGGCAACAGAAGGTTTACGACGAAGACGGATGATATGGGTCAAGTCCTGGATGATCCGGGTAAAGGCCGGACAATCCGGGCAATCGTCCGGGCGTCCGGATAGTTTTTTCTGCTGCAGACTTTAGAAAACGGCCCAAAACATGCTCAAGATGGCCTCAGCTCGAAAAGTGTTCAACATGAAAATTGTGCGTCTCGTCGAAACGGTTGATTTTGGCATAAAATTGTCCAAATCCAACGTCGTATGCAAAAGTTACAGCCCGATCAATGTACTGCTGTCAGAAATCAATGGTTGGCCGGATCATCCGGGCCGGAGGTCGTGAGAAGTCCGAATTTGGTTATATTTTGATGATTTAGACGGCAAGGCAAGTTCCTTTCTTGTATCGGAAGTCCATCCGCATCTTATATAGACATGAGGTGATGGCCGATTGAACAACAACACACAATCGAACAATCATCTGCCACTTTTACTTTTACTTTTATCTCTCTCCCTTGTTCTTCTTCTTCTTCCTCGTTCTTCGTTCGTTCTTCTTCATTGCAGGGCGACGAACCTCGAGGCCCTAGGTGCGATCAGGTCAACCTAGGGCAGCCCATAGCCGCCACGCGCCCTTCCGGGTCCCTTCCGGGTGTGTAGGGTTTCAGGTCTACAAAAGCACCTGCCAGATTGCTTGTGTACCGCGCTTACGGACGGGTCTCCTTCGACGTGAGCTATGGTGCATCACCCTCGGTGTTGGAGGTACACGGTGACATGTTCGTGTGCGAACACACTTTTTGGCGACGCCGCTGGGGACGAAGCTTTGAACAGTCTCCGGCCCGTTCTTGCTACGAAGAGATCGTAATCTAGGATTTGCAATCTACAAAGTTTATATGAATACCCAATTCACATATGTAGATGCAAATAATGCATATGTTGTTGCTAGATCATCTAATGAGCATAATGTATCGGCTAGCCCTAGCTTTATCGATCATGCATCTAATTATGTGCAAGAGCCGATGCAACAAAATCTTCATGCTTCAACCTTATATAATTTTAGCAACATACAACATATGTACTCCAACTCTCATGCATCGGCAACCCCAGAAATTGTTATGCCCATGAAGAACATGATGAGTTTGGTCAAGCAAGTTGAAACACCTCTTGTAGGAACTTCCTATAGCATGCGACAAAGTGTTTCACCTTTTTATTCATCGGCAACTAATTTGCAATATACTAGTTTAACCATGCTGATGGATGGGAGAATTGGCCATGCTACTACTAGCTATTCGCCAGTTACACTCAACCATCATATGATACACCTCACGTTATTAATTATTCGGCACCGTATACAACTGTAGATGCTCGTAATTCGGCTCCGCACCTTCACGGTCATAGCCGAATAAGTGAAAATTTTGCGGGAGTGCACATGCCATCGTAAAATATTGTAGCATATAATGCATCCTCTATGCAATTGCATAATTTCGGCAACACCTTAATGCCGAAAGAATCTAAAAGTATTGTGGGGCAATCCCTTACAGAATGGGAAGTGACTAAATTAAAAAGGGATATAGCCCAAAATAATAAGATTAGTGCTCTTTGCCTTGAAGAACATGATAAGGGGCTAGTTTCTGATTATCATGCAATAAAAGTTAGAGTTTTGCAAGAAGATGAATCTTTGCCAATTGGTAAAATTGGCGAGCAAAATTATGGTTTTATAACAATGCATATGCCTTCACCTAGTACTACATCATATTATACACCCCCTACATAATTGCAAAGTTTTGGCAACACCCATGTGTCATTGCCGAAAGAATCTAAAAGCATTGGGGGGCAATCATATCCGGAGTGGTCTGAAATTGAGAAAAAACTTAAAGCCATTTTTTGCCGCTCGCTGCCAGAAACAAATAGAAAAAGAATTGGCTTAGATAAAGGAAGCATTGCAATTGGTAGTATCAATGATTCAGAACATGTAAGTGCTTCGGTTGAAAAAGCCGAATCAAGTAGTATATATTCCGAATCCATCAGATCCAAAGAGGCAAGTAGTATTGATAAAGGGCATGGAAAGCATGGCAAAACGACCATGCTTGTTTTTTCTAAAGTTGACGGAACCTACTTCATGCCCTATGAGTTTTGTGCCATAGAAATTAATGAACTTCAAGGACAAGAACAAGTAGCCGAACAAAGTTCGGCTGACAAAAATCTTCAATGTAATGATACACGGAATCCAGAGAAAGATGATGAAAAGGCGTTGGGGGGGCATCCAAAGGCGGAGCAAGATATTGTTCAAGTCACACCACCATCATGCTATCCCAACATATTTGAGGAGGTATGTCTAGCAAGTAATTTACCTATTTTCATATTTAGTCACAACTTTATTGTTGATGCATCTATTAGAAAAATCCTCATATGTAATTTTGAAAGACCAATGAAGAAGGGTAATTTACTTGTTAGCAATAAAATTGTTATAGAACATATTGGTCAACCCATTGCGCCATTTATAAAGACCGATAATGACTTATTGTTGCAGCCAAAGCTTTCCCCATTGCTTTATCTAAAGTTCATATCTAATTGGGTAGCTTTGCTTATTTCGTACTTGGCTTGCACTTGGTCTCAATTGAGACATGTATATTCTAACTATTTTCATTTTAGAAATTTAAAGCCAAAGTTAAAATCTTTTGAGAAAACCGATGCTAGTATATAGTTTCTTATTTAAGTATATCGGATGTGGGGTTCCGGCAAACCCTTAAGATTCGAACACTGGGGTGCGCGTGAAGCCTTTCCCTTCTGCCGATCCACGCCCTAGCTCGCTAAGATCTCGCGGGTGAACTCGACGAACTCGCAACACAGAAAGACATGAGGTTTATACTGGTTAGGGCCACCGTTGTGGTGTAATACCCTACTCCAGTGTGGTGGTGGTGGATTGCCTCTTGGGCTGATGATGAACAGTACAAGGGAGGAACAGCCTCCTGAGGTTGAGGTGTTCTTGTGGCTAGGGTAGGCTCTCGATCGGGTTGGATCAAGCTAAGATGAGATGCCTCTACTATGGTGTCTAGCTCCACTTATATAGGCCCTGGTCCTCTTCCCAAATATCGAGCGGGAAGGGATCCAACAACGGCGGGAAAATTTGAAGGGGGACAGCTAGTACAAGCTATCCTGACAAAAGTGGTCTTCGCCTGCGAAAAGCTCTGGTGGTGACGCCGTCTTGGGCTCCACGATGACCTTCGTCTTGTCGTCCTCCTGGTCTTAGTCTCGTTGCACCAATATAGCAACCTTTGTCTGATGCCTCGGCACTCTTCGCCTGCGCTGGCCTCCTTAGCACCAAAGAGGAAATAAGGACGCTGCGCGCGCTGGCGCCTGCCTGGTGTCGTTCGTCATGGCTCACGTCACGAGGGCTTCGTGAGTTTGCCCCGCCTTGATATCTCCGCTCCTCGTGAGCCTGCCTGGCTAGGCCACTCCAGTGGAGGTCTTGCGTCGTCCGCCTCACGAGGGTCTTGGATGCCTTGTTGATGAAGATGGGGCCGTATGGCCTGCTGTCTTAGCCACGTTGTGGACTGAAGGAAATATGCCCTAGAGGCAATAATAAAGTTATTATTTATTTCCTCATATCATGATAAATGTTTATTATTCATGCTAGAATTGTATTACCCGGAAATAGGGGTGGAAAGTGGTAGCGGATAATTCGAAATATCCGATATTCGTATTCGAGAAAATGCCTATTCGTATCCGAAACATCCGCATCCGAACCAAAATGGAAATGGAAATTATCCGTATCCGAATTTGTTAAACAAATAAAAAATAAAATATGGTAGGAGATTTTGACACAAATATGGATATGGAAGTGGATATATCCGTATCCGAATAAGATTATGGGAGGTAATTTTCAAAATTCTAGACCCAATATTCCAATTATCCAACATAAAAGCCAAATAAGTAGTCAAATTTTACTCTTTATATGATTAAACTTATAAATTATTATGCATTACAATAGTATTTATTCATAAACCTATGTATCATTGAATTATTGTATGTCACAAGTTGATTATTTCCGGTCACATAGCTATCGACTAATTTACTTAAGCAATATGTTGATATTATTCGTATCCGTTCCGAATCAAGAAAATATCTGATACGTATCCGTATTCGAATAATATCCGAGCCGCATCCGTATCCGATAACATCCGTATTCGGATTCGTTTTGAAAATATGAAAATGGAAGTGGTAAGAGCACTATCCGATCCGCATCCGATCCGTTTCCACCCCTACCCGGAAACATGATACATGTGTGAATACATAGACAAACATAGTGTCACTAGTATGCCTCTACTTGACTAGCTCGTAAATCAAAGATGGTTAAGTTTCCTAACCATAGACATGAGTTATCATTTGATTAACGGGATCACATCATTAGGAGAATGATGTGATTGACCTGACCCATTCCGTTAGCTTAGCACTTGATTGTTTAGTATGTTGCTATTGCTTTCTTCATGACTTATACATGTTCCTATGACTATGAGATTATGTAACTCCGTTTACGGAGGAACACTTTGTGTGCTACCAAAGCGTCCTGGCGAATAGCTGGGTGATTATAAAGGTGCTCTGGTGTCTCCAAAGGTACTTGTTGAGTTGGCGTATTTCGAGATTAGAATTTGTCACTCCGATTGTCGGAGAGGTATCTCTGGGCCCTCTCGGTAATGCACATCACTATAAGCCTTGCAAGCAATGTAGCTAATGAGTTAGTTACGGAATGATGCATTACGTAACGAGTAAAGAGACTTGCCGGTAACGAGATTGAACTAGGTATTGAGATACCGACGATCGAATCTCGGGCAAGTAACATATCGATGACAAAGGGAACAACGTATGTTGTTATGCGGCCTGGACCGAATCTCGGGCAAGTAACATACTTGGATCGGTCGGATCGTGAAGACGTATGACTACATCAACTGCGTTGTTCTAACGCTTCCGCTTTTGGTCTACGAGAGTACGTGGACAACACTCTCCCCTCTCGTTGCTATGCATCACCATGATCTTGCGTGTGCGTAGGAATATTTTTGAAATTATTACTGTTGGAGATATGCCCTAGAGGCAATCATGTATGATGATATTTCCTATGTGTTTATGAATAAAGATAGTCCTTGGACATTATCAATGATGTGTATCAGCAAGTACGTGACTTGTTTGTGGGACTATGCATTGTATGATGACTGTCCTAAAAGGTCCCTAGTCGAAAGGGCTGTGTGGGCCTTGCGCAGCCGACTAGACTAACATATGACACGATCGATGGCTCGGTCTCACTAGCCATGGAGCATTGGATGCTAACCGGATAATATGGAATTGGAAAGGTCTGGTCGGATCGACATAGTCGGATCCGAGTCGAGATAAGGTCGAGTCGGACAGACCCAACTATGAGACGCAGCGATATGTCATCTATGAGTCTCTAGTACAACATACGTTCTATGTCCTAAGACCTGAGCCGCGCATGTACTCGGGATGGTGACAGACTTGCTTTGGGCCGACCAAATGCTACTCCGTGGTCGGGTAGTTACAAAGGTAGGTTTGGTTTGTCCGGTCCCATCTTTGCGAGACATGGTCGAGCAAGATGGGATTGCCCCTCCGATCGGGAGAGATATACTCTGGGCCCCTCGTGTGATCTAACCAGGAATAGCATGGCCATGCGACAAGGATTATGAGATAATCCGGATAAAGTGGTCGATATCCTTTGGAGCGAGAAAGAGGTCGGGCTAGCACAAGGATGACAGTCTCGCCTTGAGCCCGACAACATATATCATGCGCAAAGGAGCGAAGTGTGACATGTTATGCAGGTTCGCCTAACCAGCTTCATAGTCTGCTTGGTGGTCGGCACGCCTTGCTAGAGGCCACTACCAACCGTGCATGTCGGAGGTGATCCGGCGTGACCAAGCCGACTTGAACCTAAGGGGTCGCGCGCAAGGAAGGAACCTCGAGGTCAGTTCAGGACCTTTGGTCGGATGTGATCTGAGGCTGGACTAGGAGCGTGACCGAATAGACTTTGGGCTTTAGGGTCCGCGAGGCCCAAGTGTTGAGCCCGCGACGGACGCCTATATAAAGTGGAGGTGCGGCACACTCAGGCGGTGGATCGCTTGGCGTTGCGGCTAGGGTTTGCATGTGTTGCGAATAGCCACCTCCACTCGCCGATCGTGTGATCGGACCTAGCAGATCCGCCGACGACGTTCCTCCCGCACGCAGCGGATACCGTTAGAGGCGGTGCACTTGCGCCGCTCCGCGAACTTCGTATGTGGGGTCGGACGACCGGCCGCTCGAGGGAGATCGGACGAGAGAAGACGATACACTCGGACGCGCTGCCCCAACTCTTCTTCCGCTGCGGCGCTGCGGCGTCTAGTGGTAACGAATCTGTGATCCATCTCCGTAGCATGTTCTGGATGTTCTGGCGTAGGAATTTTTAATTTGCGATCGGCGCACCCTACCGTAGAACCCAACAACTTCGTCCCCAGCAGTGGCATCCGAGCCTAGGTTTTATGCGTTGATGTTATATGCGAGTAGAACACAAGTGAGTTGTGGGCGATACAAGTCATCTTGCTTACCGACATGTCATACTTTGGTTTGGCGGTATTGTTGGATGAAGCGGCCGGACCGACATTACAGCAGACGCTTACGCGAGACTGGTTCTACCGGCGTGCTTTGCACAGGTGGCTGGCGGTGTCGGTTTCTCCAACATTAGTTGAACGAGTGTGGCTACGCCGGTCCTTGAGAAGGTTAAAACAGCACTAACTTGACGAACTATCATTGTGGTTTTGATGCCTAGGTAAGAACGGTTCTTGCTCAGCCCGTAGCAGCCACGTAAAATTTGCAACAACAAAGTAGAGGACGTCTAACTTGTTTTTGCAGGGAATGTTGTGATGTGATATGGTTAAGACGTGATGCTATATTTTATTGTATGAGATTATCATGTTTTGTAACCTAGTTATCGGCAACTGGCAGGAGCCATATGGTTGTCGCTTTATTGTATGAAATGCAATGCATACATAATTGCTTTACTTTATCACTAAGCGGTAGCGATAGTCGTAGAAGCAATAGTTGGCGAGACGACAACGATGCTACGATGGCGATCAAGGTGTCGCGCCGGTGACGATGGTGATCATGACGGTGCTTCGGAGATGGAGATCACAAGCACAAGATGACCATGGCCATATCATATCACTTATATTGATTGCATGTGATGTTTATCTTTTATGCATCTTATTTTGCTTTGATTGACGGTGGCATTATAAGATGATCTCTCACTAAATTTCAAGATAAAAGTGTTCTCCCTGTGTATGCACCGTTGCCAAAGTTCGTTGTGCCCAGACACCACGTGATGATCGGGTGTGATAAGCTCTACGACCATCTACAACGGGTGCAAGCCAGTTTTGCACACGCAGAATACTCAGGTTAAACTTGACGAGCCTAGCATATGCAGATATGGACTCGGAACTTTGAGACCGAAAGGTCGGCGTGAATCATATAGTAGATATGATCAACATAGTGATGTTCACCATTGAAAACTACTCCATTTCACGTGATGATCGGTTATGGTTTAGTTGATTTGGATCACGTGATCACTTAGATGATTAGAGATGTCTATCTAAGTGGGAGTTCTTAAGTAATATGATTAATTGAACTTAAATTTATCATGAACTTAGTACCGATAGTATTTTTCTTGTCTATGTTTGTTGTAGATAGATGGCTCGTGTTGTTGTTCCGTTGAATTTTAATGCGTTCCTTGAGAAAGCAAAGTTGAAAGATGATGGTAGTAATTACACGAATTTGGGGCCGTAATTTGAGGATTATCCTCATTGCTGCAGAAGAATTACGTCCTGGAAGCACCGCTGGGTGCCAGGCTCTTTGCAGAACAACGCCAGATGTTATGAGCAATTTGGCGAGCAAAGCGATGACTACTCAATAGTTCGAGTGTGCCATGCTTTACGGCTTAGAACCGGGTCTTCAACGACGTTTTGAATGTCATGGAGCATATGAGATGTTCCAGAGTTGAAGTTAATATTTCAAGCAAATGCCGGATTGAGAGATATGAAGTCTCCAATAAGTTCTATAGCTGCAAGATGGAGGAGAATAGTTACATCGGTGAGCATATACTCAAAATGTGCGGGTATAATAATCACTTGATTCAAGCTGGGAGTTAATCTTCGGATGATAGCATCATTGATGAATTCTCCAATCATCGCCACCAAGCTACAAGAGCTTCATGATGAACTATAATATGCAAGGGATGGAAAAGACAATTCCGAGCTCTTCGCAATGCTAAAGGCTGCGGAGGTAGAAATCAGAAGGAGCATCAAGTGTTGATGGTCAACAAGACCACTAGTTTCAAGAAAAGGGCAAAGGGAAGAAGAAGGGAACTTCAAGAAGAACAGCAAGCAAGTTCTGCTCGGGAGAAGAAACCCAAGTCGGACCTAAGCACTGAAGCTGAGTGCTTCTCTGCAAACAAACTGGTCCTTTGAAGCGG
Source organism: Aegilops longissima (assembly GCA_021605205.1). Lineage (NCBI taxonomy): Eukaryota > Viridiplantae > Streptophyta > Magnoliopsida > Poales > Poaceae > Aegilops > Aegilops longissima. Next base: position 406,939,901 of record CM038678.1, on the reverse strand, counting down.
AACTGCCCCAAGTATTTGGCGGATAAGAAGGATGGCAAGGTGAACAAAGGTATATGTGATATACATGTTATTGATGTATACCTTACTAGAGCTCACGAGTAGCTTTGGGTGTTTGATATTGGTTACATTGCTAATATTTGCAACTCGAAGCAGGGACTACGGATTAAGTGAACCTTGGCCAAGGGCGAGGTGACGATGCGGCGTGGGAAATGGTTCCAAAGTCGATGTGATCATGATCGGCACGCTACCTCTACATCTACCTTTGGGATTAGTTTTAGACCTGAATAATTGTTATTTGGTGCCAGCGTTGAGCATGAATATTATATCTGGATCTTGTTTGATGCGAGACGAATATTCATTTAAATAAGAGAATAATGGTTGTTCTATTTATATGAGTAATATCTTTTATGGTCATGCACCCTTAAAGAGTGGTCTATTTTTGATGAATCTTGATTGTAGTGATACACATATTCATAATGTTGAAGCCAAAAGATGCAGAGTTGATAATGATAGTGCAACTTATTTGTGGCACTGTCGTTTAGGTCATATCGGTGTAAAACGCATGAAGAAACTTCATACCGATGGACTTTTGGAACCACTTGATTATGAATCACTTGGTACTTGTGAACCGTGCCTCATGGGCAAGATGACTAAAACGCCATTCTCCGGTACTATGGAGAGAGCAACAGATTTGTTAGAAATCATACATACAGATGTATGTGGTCCAATGAATGTTGAGGCTCGTGGCGGATATCGTTATTTTCTCACCTTCACAGATGATTTAAGCAGATATGGGTATATCTACTTAATAAAGCATAAGTCTGAAACATTTGAAAAGTTCAAAAAAATTCAGAGTGAAGTTGAAAATCATCGTAACAACAAAATAAAGTTTTTACGATCTGATCATGGAGGAGAATATTTGAGTTACGAGTTTGGTCTACATTTGAAACAATGCGGAATAATTTCGCAACTCATGCCACCCAGAACACCACAGCGTAATGGTGTGTCCGAACGTCGTAATCGTACTTTACTAGATATGGTGCGATCTATGATGTCTCTTACTGATTTACCGCTATTGTTTTGGGGTTATGCTTTAGAGACAGCCGCATTCACGTTAAATAGGGCACCATCAATATCCGTTGAGACGACTCCTTATGAACTATGGTTTGGCAAGAAACCAAAGTTGTCGTTTCTGAAAGTTTGGGGCTGCGATGCTTATGTGAAAAAGCTTCAACCTGATAAGCTCGAACCCAAATCGGAAAAATGTGTCTTCATAGGATACCCAAAGGAGACAGTCGGATACACCTTCTATCACAAATCCGAAGGCAAGACATTCGTTGCTAAGAATGGATCCTTTCTAGAGAAGGAGTTTCTCTCGAAAGAAGTGAGTGGGAGGAAAGTAGAACTTGATGAGGTAACGGTACCAACTCCCTTATTGGAAAGTAGTTCATCACAAAAACCGGTTTATGTGACACCTACACCAATTAGTGAGGAAGTTAGTGATGATGATCATGAAACTTCAGATAAAGTTGTTACTGAACTTCGTAGATCAACCAGAGTAAGATCCGTGCCCGCGTGAGTGCGGTAATCCTGATTCGGAAGTCATGCTACTAGATCATGGTGAACCTACGAACTATGAAGAAGCGATGGTGAGCCCAGATTCCATAAAATGGCTTGAAGCCATGAAATCTGAGATGGGATCCATGTATGAGAACAAAGTGTGAACTTTGGTTGACTTGCCGATGATCGGCAATCAATAGAGAATAAATGGATCTTCAAGAAGAAGACCGGCACGACGGTAATGTTATCGTCTACAAAGCTCGACTTGTTGCAAAAGATTTTTGACAAGTTCAAGGGGTTGACTACGATGAGACCTTCTCACCTGTAGCGATGCTTAAGTCTGTCTGAATCATGTTAGCGATTGCCGCATTTTATGATTGTGAAATATGGCAAATGGATGTCAAAACTACATTCCTGAATGGATTTCTGGAGGAAGAGTTGTATATGATGCAACCGGAAGGCTTTGTCGATCCTAAAGGAGCTAATAAAGTGTGCAAGCTCCAACGATCCATTTATGGACTGGTGCAAGCCTCTCGGAGTTGGAATAAACGCTTTGATAGTGTGATCAAAGCATATGGTTTTATACATACTTTTGGGGAAGCCTGTATTTACAAGAAAGTGAGTGGGAACTCTGTAGCATTTTCTATATTATATGTAGATGACATATTGTTAGTTGGAAATGATATAGAATTTCTGGATAGCATAAAGGGATACTTGAATAAAAGTTTTTCGATGAAAGACCTCGGTGAAGCTGCTTACATATTGGGCATCAAGATCTATAGAGATAGATCAAGACGCTTGATTGGACTTTCACAAAGCACATACCTTGATAAAGTTTTGAAAAAGTTCAAAATGGATCAGGCAAAGAAAGGATTCTTGCCTGTATTACAAGGTGTGAAGTTGAGTCAGACTCAATGCCCGACCACTTCAGAATATAGAGAGAAAATGAAATGAGTTCCCTATGCTTCAGCCATAGGCTCTATCATGTATGCAATGTTGTGTACCAGACCTGATGTGTGCCTTGCTATTAGTTTAGCGAGGAGGTACCAAAGTAATCCAGAGTCGATCACTAGACAGCGTCAAGAACATCTGAAATACGAAAAGGACTAAGGATATGTTTCTCGTTTATGGAGGTGACAAAGAGCTAGTCGTAAATGGTTACGTCGATGCAAGCTTTGACACTGATCCGGACGATTCTAAATCGCAAATCGGATACGTGTTTATATTAAACGGTGGAGCTGTCAGTTGGTGCAGTTCTAAACAAAGCGTCATAGCGGGATCTACATGCGAAGCGGAGTACATAGCTGCTCGGAAGCAGCAAATGAAGGAGTGCGGATGAAGGAGTTCATTTCCGATCTAGGTGTCATACCTAGTGCATCGGGACCAATGAAGATCTTCTGTGACAATCTTGGTGCAATTGCCTTGGCAAAGGAATCCAGATTTCACAAGAGGACCAAGCACATCAAGAGGCGCTTCAATTCCATCCGGGACCAAGTCCGGTGGGAGACATAGAGATTTGCAAGATACATACGGATCTGAATGTTGCAGACCGTTGACTAAGCCTCTTCCATGAGCAAAACATGATCAGCACCAAGACTCCATGGGTGTTAAAATCATTCTTGTGTAATCTAGATTATTGACTCTAGTGCAAGTGGGATACTGAAGAAAATATGCCCTAGAGGCAATAATAAAGTTATTATTTATTTCCTCATATCATGATAAATGTTTATTATTCATGCTAGAATTGTATTACCCGGAAACATGATACATGTGTGATTACATAGACAAACATAGTGTCACTAGTATGCCTCTACTTGACTAGCTCGTAAATCAAAGATGGTTAAGTTTCCTAACCATAGACATGAGTTGTCATTTTATTAACGGGATCACATCATTAGGAGAATGATGTGATTGACCTGACCCATTCCGTTAGCTTAGCACTTGATCGTTTAGTATGTTGCTATTGCTTTCTTCATGACTTATACATGTTCCTATGACTATGAGATTATGTAACTCCGTTTACGGAGGAACACTTTGTGTGCTACCAAAGCGTCTGGCGTAAGCGGGTGATTATAAAGGTGCTCTCTGGTGTCTCCAAAGGTACTTGTTGATTTGACATATTTCGAGATTAGAATTTGTCACTCCGATTGTCGGAGAGGTATCTCGGCCCTTTCGGTAATGCACATCACTATAAGCCTTGCAAGCAATGTAGCTAATGAGTTAGTTACGGAATGATGCATTACGTAACGAGTAAAGAGACTTGCCGGTAACGAGATTGAACTAGGTATTGAGATACCGGCGATCGAATCTCGGGCAAGTAACATACCGATGACAAAGGGAACAACGTATGTTGTTATGCGGTTTGACCGATAAAGATCTTCGTAGAATATGTAGGAGCCAATATGAGCATCCAGGTTCCGCTATTGGTTATTGACCGGAAACAGTTCTAGGTCATGTCTACATAGTTCTCGAACCCGTAGGGTCCACACGCTTAACGTTACGATGACAGTTATAATATGAGTTTATGGTTTTTGATGTATCGAAGGTTGTTCGGGGTCCCGGATGTGATCACGGACATGACGAGGAGTCTCGAAATGGTCGAGACATAAAGATTTATATTGGACGACTATATTCGGACACCGGAATAGTTCCGGGAGTTATCGGATATATATATCGGAATGCCGGGGTTCTGAGAACCCCAGGAACTAATGGGCCTTGTTGGACCCTAGTGGAGAGAGAGGGTCCGGCGGGGCAGAGCGCGCCTCCCTTGAGTCCAAATAGGACAAGGAAGGGGGGGGGCGGCGCCCCCCTTGCCTTTCCCCTCTCCCACTCCTTCCTTCCCCCTCCTTCTTGGACTAGGAAAGGGAGGGGCTAACCTACTTGGAGTAGGTTTGCCCCTCCTAGGGCGCGCCACCCCCTTGGCCGGCCCCCTCCTCCTCCCCCCTTTATATACGGAGGAGGGGGGCACCCCATGACACACAAGTTGATCTTCGTGATTGTTCCTTAGCCGTGTGCGGTGCCCCCCTCCACCATATTCCACCTCGGTCATATCGTAGCGGTGCTTAGGCGAAGCCCTGCATCGGTAGAACATCATCACCGTCACCATGCCGTCGTGCTGACGAAACTCATCCCCGACACCCTGCTGGATCGGAGTCCGGGGATCGTCATCGAGCTGAATGTGTGCTGAACTCAGAGGTGCCGTACGTTCGGTACTTGGATCGGTCGGATCCTGAAGACGTACGACTACATCAACCGCGTTGTTCTAACGCTTCCGCTTTTGGTCTACGAGGGTACATGGACAACACTCTCCCCTCTCGTTGCTATGCATCACCATGATCTTGCGTGTGCGTAGGAATTTTTTTGAAATTACTATGTTCCCCAGCATGGGCCGCACGCAGGCAAGTCTGGGGACCCCCGTTCCCAGAACGCCGACAGTAGCCCCCGGGCCCAAGGTGCGCTCGGGCTTGGCTTCACGGCGAAGCCAAGGGTCAAGTTCGGAGCACCGTGGGCCCCAAAAGCCTGCGGCCTCGGTTGACGCATGGCGGTTGATTGAACGTGGGTGCCTCTGCTTCCCCACGCTGCCTTTGAATCCGCCTAGCTATGCGGACCCCGTGGCCTACACAGTTATTCCTCTGTCTCCTGCGCCTCGCTTCCCCAATCCCCCCTGCTTTCTTGGGACTCTGCTTCCCTCCTCCGATCTGACCTGCCCTCCCCCTGCTTCGTCACCATGGCGCCAAAACAAGCGGACAAGGGGAAGAAGACAATGTCTCCGTCAAGCGCACCTCCAGGTGTCGAGCCAGTGCTAGGCCGATCCCGGGTGCTCAACGACGAGGCCATGGACAAGGTGCGTCTGATGCTCGCTTCCAGCTTCAATGAATGGGGAGAGACTGTGGCTTGGCCTGCGTCTCATTCTCGCATGGCTCGGGCAGCCATCGAGATCCCAATCTTCATAGATGCCCTCTGGGCTGGCTTGATTCCTCCCTTCTCTGCCTTCCTCAACGCGGTGCTAGAGCATTACCAGATCCACATGCTGCATCTTGACCCCCAATCGGTGACTCTTCTTGCTGTCTTTGCCTTTGTGTGCGAAGCCATGGTGGGCATCGCTCCTTCGGTGGCCCTCCTCCATCACTTCTTCTCATTGCACCTGGCCGACCCTCAGCAATGCTCGGGGTGCGTGAGCTTCCAGTCCGTGGCTGCGGCCGCGGGCGCGGGGATTGACTTCGAGCTCCCTTCATCCACGAGCGAGTTTCGTACGCGATGGGTGTTTGTCGATGCCGGCGTTCTCAGCCCCCTGCCGTCTCCCGACGGGCCTGCTGTTCAAACTCCATTTGGAGCCACCGAAGCTCTCGAGCCCCGCCTTGCTCTTATGCAGGCGGTGAGGCTCTTGAAGGACATGACATGACCGCGCCGGCGGTGGTGAAGGAGTTCGTCAAGCACCGGGTTGCTCCGCTTCGGCACCACTCTCGCCCAATGTGGACCTTGCTCAACAGTCAGGACCACATGAGGTTCCAGGAGTCTGGGCTCCCTCTTGGGACGTGGAAAACAGTGCTCAAGGTCTGGACGGGTGTCCCTTTGCCGGCCGAAATGCCTGGGAAGAATTGCCTGTTGTATCGCTACAAGAACAAGGATGAGTTTGCAGCGAGCATGCCTTCCTTCGACGAATGGGGGCTATGGCCGATCGGACTGGTGGGGCCTCACGAGAACCCCGTCGTCGTGGTTCCCTTCTTTGCCGCCGGTGCCGAGCTCGCCCCAGGTGAAGGTGCGGAGAACAAGCTCAAGCGGGGGCGGTGGCTCGAGTCTGAGGAACACATGCGAATGGTGATCTGGGCGTCGTCTTGGCCCATGACCCCCCCCTGGCGCCGATTATTGAGGAGGTGCAGCATGCGGCTCCCGAGGCCAAGGCTCCAGGAGCCTTGGGAGGTTGTGGTGAGACGGTGCCCGGATGTTTGCCGCAACCGGGCACCCCTGTCGGCCGTCACGTCCAGCGTTTCAGTTGTCTTTGTGTGGACTTCGAGGAGCTCCGCAAGAGGAAAGGATCCCCTAGCGGAAGCAATATCTTCGGACCGTTGAAGCGGCGAAAGTACATCGCCATTGACGCGTATGTACCTTGTTGTCACGGCTTCCTACGTGTAGCCTTCTTATCCTGACGTCAGTTCTCCAGGGGCCCTTCCGTTGAAGCTGTTGCGTCTCCCGAGAAGCAGCCTCCTCCTTCATCAACTCCCCCATCCGCCTTGAGTGTTCCTGGTCTTCCTACTGCCCCTGGAGCTGGGTTGGTCGGGGGAACATCTCTGCCTTCGCAGCGCGCTGAGCCCGCAGCTTGGCCATCCCTCCCCCTCGGTCTGGCGTGGAGCTTGGCGGGTGTTCCCAAGGCTCCTCCTTCGCTCATGGGCAGCAGCTGGCTGGCTTCGATCTTTGGTTCCTCTTCAAGCAGCGAGCCTCAGCCGGCTTGGGCTTCTCGCGTGGACGGGTTGGCGTCAGGTGCGGCGTCAGCCCCCAGCCCCCTGCCGAGGGGTGGCGCACCGCTTGGCGCCTCGCCCGCAGCCCCCGAGGTGGAGGACGAGGAGGGTCGAGCGTTCGAGCTCGAGTGCGGGCGGAACGTGGTTCACCACGAGCTCTTCCAGGAGGCGATGGGCGCGATGGGCCGACTTGGTGAAGAGCTCGGGGGTGTTGACTCGCGCCTTGAGGCGAAGGTCTCCGGCTGGTGGAGGAGCGGCGCAAGTTGAGAGTGGCCATCAACCTCGGTCGCTATCAGCGCGAACTTGAGAATGCGAAGGCCGAGGCGTCCCTCAAGATCGCCCATGAAGCCCGCTCGCGAGCCTTGGAAGAGGCTCGCGAGGCCGACCGTCATCGCAAGGCTGCGGAGGAACGCGCGTGGGAGCTCCAGGCCTGGAGCGTATCCCTTGAGCAACAGGTGGAGGCGCGCAGGGCCGCTCTTGCATCGTTGAGGGGCCTTGCGGAGGATGAGGAGGTCCGAAGCGCGGTGAGGCGCTGGCCACAGAAGCCGTGGGCGCAGCCTCGAGCTCGGCGGCCCGGAGAGCGAGGGCGATCAAGTTGCTCAATCAGAAGATGCCGTCGGTGTAGGACCTTGAATTATGTCTAGAGGGGGGGTGATTAGACTACTTGACCGATTAAAAACTTAACCTTTTCCCAATTTTAGACTTGGCAGATTTTAGCTATCTTTGCACAAGTCAAGCAATCTTCACACAATTCAAGCAAGCATGCAAAGAGTATATAGGCAGCGAAAATTAAAGCATGCAACTTGCAAGAATGTAAAGGGAAGGGTTTGGAGGATTCAAACGCAATTGGAGACACGGATGTTTTTTTCGTGGTTCCGATAGGTGGTGCTATCGTACATCCACGTTGATGGAGACTTCAACCCACGAAGGGTAGCAGTTGCTTGTGAGTCCACGGAGGCTCCACCCACAAAGGGTCCACGAAGAAGCAACCTTGTCTATCCCACCATGGCCGTCGCCCACGAAGGACTTGCCTCACTAGCGGTAGATCTTCATGAAGTAGGCGATCTCCTTGCCCTTACAAACTCCTTGGTTCAACTCCACAATCTTGTCGGAGGCTCCCAAGTGACACCTAGCCAATCTAGGAGACACCACTCTCCAAGAAGTAACAAATGGTGTGTTGATGATGAACTCCTTGCTCTTGTGCTTCAAATGATAGTCTCCCCAACACTCAACTCTCTCTCACAGGATCTGGATTTGGTAGAAAGAAGATTTGAGTGGAAAGCAACTTGGGAAAGGCTAGAGATCAAGATTCATGTGGTTGGAATGGAATGTCTTGGCCTCAACACAAGGGTAGGTGGTTCTCTCTCAGAACTGGTAAGTTGGAAGTGTAAGTTTGTTCTGATGGCTCTCTCCACGAATGAAGAGGAGGTGGAGGGGTATATATAGCCTCCGCACAAAATCTAACTGTTACACACAATTTACCAAACTCGGTGGGACCGAAACAACAAACTCGGTCGGACCGATTTAGTAAACCTAGTGACCGTTAGGGTTTTGATTGGGACCGACATGCAACTCAGTAGGACCGATATGGTTAGGGTTAGGGCATAACGTAATCTCGGTGAGACCGATTTTGGTAATTAGCTAACGGAGAGTTGGTCGAGTAAACTTCGGTGGGACCGATTAAGCTTTTTCGGTGAGACCAAAAATTACGAAAGGGAAACAGAGAGTTTACATTGCAATCTCAGTGGGACCGATCACTCACTTCGGTTAGACCGAAACGTTACGAAGGGAGACATAGAGATTACAATCCCATCTCGGTGAGACCGAGATCCCTATTGGTGAAACCGATTTTCCTAGGGTTTGTGGCAGTGGCTATGACATCTGAACTCGGTGGCGCCGGATAAAAAGAATCGGTGGGGCCGAGTTTGACTTTAGGTTTAGGTCATATGTGGATGTTAGAAAGTAGTTGAGGGTTTTGGAGCATATCACTAAGCACATGAAGCAAGAGGCTCATTAAGCAACACCTCATCCCTCCTTGATAGTATTGGCTTTTTCTATAGACTCAATGTGACCTTGGATCACTAAAATGTAAAATGTAGAGTCTTGAGCTTTTGAGCTTGAGCCAATCCTTTGTCCTTAATATTTTGAGGGATCCACTTTCATCATCCATGCCATGCCATTCATTGAGCTTTCCTGAAATACTTGTCTTGGAATAGCATTAGCTCAATGAGCTATATGTTTTTATGAATTAGCAAAACCACCTAGGGATAGTCCTTTTTGGTAATTGATGACAACATATTGATCAAAGCTTCGACAAATGATAATAAGATTGAAAAACATCGTCGCTTTGAGAAGTATGTGATAAGCAAGAGCTCCCCCTAAATTTGTGCATATTTTAAGATTTGCTTTGGACTGCAAATGCACAAGGAATTAGGCTCATGGGTTACTCTTCCATGTCACATATATCTTGGTGGAGCGCTCAAAATAATAAAGATTGAATACATGCACTCATCACCGAGCACAGTGAATGATCATATAAGGGTAAGCAAGATAATATCATCTAACAAGCATAAGTGTAGCTTATGATCAAACACATGATCATCAATGTCTCACATGTAATAGCATAGTATCTCAAGCAATCAAGGGCAAAAAAAGTTCAACCAAGAAGACGAGAGAGAACAAAAGCAAACTCTCTCTCTCTCTCGAAGCCCTATGATCTATACATTTTTCTCCCCCTTTGGCAACAAGTTACCAAAAAGTTCCTAGAAAATGCATAGGACTATATCGTCTCTCAGGATTGGTCTGCTGCTGGTGGCGTAGAGATGGCTCCTTATACGAAGACTTCAGTTGATGTGGAAGGAGCTGAAGGAGTTGGTGCTAGAGCTGGTTGCGCTGGAGCTGTAGCTGGAGCAGATGAAGTGACTATGGTGTCTGGTACTGGCTCTGCAGCTGATCTCTGACCTCGAGGCACTCTGGCAAATGCATCAGTTGTTGTCATGCCCTTCCTCTCATGTCATCCTGTAGCTGCTCCACAACTGACTGAATCTCAGTTACTTTGACATCAAGATCATAGAATTTTTGTTCCATGATTCTTTCCAGGCTCTCCTGGTTTTGAGTTAGCGTGGCCAACCCCTTCTCAATCCGCAGAGTTGATGCTATCAAGTAACCAAGCTGGTCCTGCTTCTTCTTCAAAAAGTACTCAGATGCCTCTGCTAGAGTTGGCATCTTGGCAGCCTTCTCTTTCCTCGCTTTCTCCTTCTTCTCTTGAGCTCGTACTGATGATGGTTCATTCTCAGTCATGACAACTTGATTGTCCTCAAAGTCAGGATAGAGAACAGAGTGTTCCTTATCCAGCAGATACTTCCCTGTGCCCATCTTTGAGTTAATCAACTCCTGGATTTGTGGGGCATATCCACAGCTCCTCTTTTGATCTGTTTTGTCCTCTTGATAGTTTCAACTATGAGGCTCATGACCTTGAATTTCTGGGCCACATCAAATATGTGTAGAAAATTAATTGCATGCCCTCTGATCATGTTGTGGTCACCTGATTTGGGCAACAGAGTGTGCCTTAGGATCCAGTTGATCGTTGGCAGCCCTAACAGAAGAAAATGAACTGACCCAAACTTGAAAGTCTCAAGTGCCTCATCTGGGATCTCCTTGTACATCTGTGACATAGAGTTGTGATCCATTTTCTTCTTGGCATAAACGTCCAAGTCATCTTCACTCTCCTTTGGGGCATTGATCAAACTTGCCCATTCCTTAATGGTTGATTGGTATCTCGTTCCTTCAGACATCCAAACTATCCTGCCATCTGGATTGAAATGTGCTGTGGAGTAGAATTGCATAATGAGCTCCTCATTCCAGTTTGTGAGCTTCTGCCCAACAAAGTCTGCAATTGCACACGCACTGAAGCTGTCATACACTCCAGGATAGTGTTCTTCATTTTCCTGTATGTAGGTCCAGTCGACCCACCTCATATCACACACTATGGGCTTCTTATCCAACAAGATTGTCTCATAGAAGTCCTGCTGCTCCTTTGTGTGGAACCTGTAATCAACAGCAGTCCTTCTCTTGGTGGCATATGGATCTGACTCTCTCCATAGCCTCAACCCTAAGTCTCTCCTGATCTTCATGTTTTCAGCCACAGGATGAGCATCATTGTGGTATGGAATCTTGGGTTTGAGCTTCCTTAGGACTTGCCCTTCATCATCTTCCTCGGCTGACAACATCGGGCATTGGGGCCTTGTTCTTTTCAGCATTTGGTATACTCTGGTATTCCTCTTAGGTGCACTCTTGGGCTTGGAGGCAGCTTTGGGTGCTTATTTGGGCTTTGAAGTTGCAGCCCCTGACTTTATAGCATCACCCATCAGCTTTTGTGCCTTGGGTGCTGGTGCAACAACCTCTTCTTCTTCCTCTTCTTCCATCATGGAAGGCTTTCCTATTACTCTGGCCATGGTCTTCTTGACCCTTTCCTTCCTTTTCTTTCCTTCTGCAGCAGGCTCTTTGGGTTGGGATTCCAAAGATGCTTGAGTGGAGACTCTGGCTTTGGACATTGGTTGTCTTCCAACAGGCCTTTTGATCTTCATCCCTGGCTTTACTGCAGTTGAGCTATACTCTTTCTTGAGTACTTTCTTCTTTGAAATAGCCTCATCCTCAAATGCCACATAATCCTCATCCTCAGACTCTGAGGTTCTCTTCTTCCTTGTCCTAGTGGCAGCTTTGGGCAAATTGCTGGGAGTGCTCCTGCTCCCCTCATCTGAGCTGCTAGAGGGACTAGTGCCCTCACTCATGTGAATCTGCTCTTGACTTGTTCAGGCTGTCACTTTGGTGCGACATGCTGCACACTTGATTGCTGACCACTGTGAATAGTTATAGATGAGGTAGAGTGGATGAGCATCACAAAATCAGAGATTTTGCAAAGAATGATTCAAAAACTTAGTTTTAGTTTTCCACGAAAGCATTCGGATCTACTGATTTTCAAACTCGGTGATACGAAGCAGTTTTGGAACCTAAACTAGTGAACTCGGTCGGACCGAGTCACAGTTGATGGCACCGAGACTGCTAGGGTTTCACAAAGTTTTAAAATCGGTCACACCGATTAGCAATTCTCGGTCGGACCGAGAGTTACTAGTGCAATGGCGTTAGCCAAATCGGTGGGACCAAGTTTTTCAACTCGGTGGGTCGAGATGGTTTGGTGAAACCTAACCTAAATTTTCGAATCACACCTATTCTAAGGTTGTATTGATTGGATAGAGGTGTTTCAATCGTGGCAAGAAGCATAATGAACACAATGTCTTTGAGAATCGAGACGAGGATAGCACTGCGTGATCGAGTTCATACCCTAGTTCGGCGGTGAACTCGCCACGGCGGCAACGGCGAGATGAAATCCGTTGACGGCGGCGGAGACCAGCTGACGAGGAGGTGGCTGGCTGAAGTCGACGATCCGGAGACCTAGTAGGCGAAGCGAGCTATCTTGTGAGCGAAGAGTTTGGAAAAAGTTTTCCAAAATTTTGCCCGTGTGAATATATAGCCCGACAACATCGGTGTGACCGAAAGTGGAACAACTTCGGTGGCACCGAGATGCATAACTGATATGATTCTGACAACTCGGTGTGACCGAAAAGTTCAAATCGGTTGCACCGAGATGAAAACCTAGATCGACTTAGTGATCTCGGTATGACCGAAATGGATGAATCGGTCAGACCGAAAATCACAAAGAAGTTTTGGAAGTTTTAAGTCTATGACGAATCGGGGACTCCGAGTGCTCCTCACACAGAGTGGTTTGAATCTGACTTGATCAAATTTTGTGATGTAGCATGAATAGAGTTTGAGACAAGAAAATCATAGATAGCTAGAGAAGGTTCTTAGGCATTCTTGTCCATCCACTTGGCCAAAGAAGAAGAAACCAATCAATCAAAACAACAAGTGGATGTCCTCGAATGAGTAAGATATGCAACCAACATGCTCACACAATAAAATAACAAATAAAATATGTGACAAAGCATGCACAACCAATTCTAGCATCTATCAAACAATTGGCGATGACTAGGTCATCTATATATGAGTATATTGACTTAGGAGTCAAATGAGAACATTTGATCATAGGTCATACTCATCATTTAAGCTCAAGTGGGGTTACCACTTTTACATAAAGCATTTATGTGTTCACATCATTAGAGTTGCTTAGTCTCAATTCTTAGAGTTAAGCTCCCCCTAGATGTGAGATCCCCCCTTAGAGGGATTAACTAACCTTGGGTTTTGTCGATGATGACTTCATGTAGGTGTTGAAGATGTGGATGCTCAATGTTGATGTAGATCTTTTGGAGCAATCCTTTGGAGTGAGTTGCACTTTCAATACCTACATGGGTTAGTCCCACAAGGAACAAACAAGAATATCCATAGACATAGAGTGATGCATTCACAAAATGATGTCCATGAAAACATTAGGTTACCTTGTCCCTTGCCTTACCAACATGAGGGTTTGTGACTCCTTGAACTAGTGTAAGATATGGAAGATGATTGCACTTGTCCTTGCCATAATGATATGAGTGAATAATATTGGCGGGGTCACCATCAAGAACTCTCTAGTTCTTCTTCTTCGGGATCCACATCATCTTGATGGGAATCCTTGGTGTAGTAGTTGTACTTGATGAAGTAGAACTTGACGTAGTCTTGGGAACCCACTTGACCAAGGCCTTAGGTGCTTCTTAAAATGCATCAATCTCCTCTTGAAGATTGTCCTTGCCTTTGTTCTTGTGGTCTTGTGGTGGAAGATCATCTTCTGCTTGTGTTCCCTTGAAGGAAGTAGGATCATACTTCTCTTGTTGAGGAACAAACTTCGTCTTGGGGTATTGATCTTCTTCCCACTCTACTCCATTGGCATTGAACTTTCGTTCAAAACCAACACCTTGATTCTTCCGGTGCCTTCCTTGCTTGCGTACAATTTCCTCAAATTCCTTACTCCCGGCAAGGCTCTTGTATACACCTTTCTCTATAATTCCCTTCAATAAGCTGTTTTCTTGCTCAAGAGTAACTTGGCTAAGAGAATCATTAGTGGAATCAAGAGAACTACTATAAGCAACAATATTGGATTTAGCATTGTTATTGTTACTACTAGAGAAAGAATCTTTCTCGTTCTTGTTACTAGACTTGACTTGAGGCATGTAAGTAGATAAGAGTAAACGCTTGGCAATGTAAGAAGAACTTTTCTTACGGAGATCATCATTGATTGCTTTTAGGAACTCATGCTCTTGCTCAAGATTGAGCTTTTCAAAGCGTAACTTCTCATGAGCCCTTAAAAGTTCTCGATGATCTTCGAAGATAGTTTCATGAGCTAACTTAAGAGTGTTTAGTTCTTTAGTTAGAAGCTCAATCTTATCCTTATCATTGTCATTCGTTTTATCTTGATTAGCATGATTGATTGACGTTTCATCATAGTATTCATCACTAGAGTTGTCAACAAGTAAATCATCATCACCTAGCAAGTCATCTTCATCACTATTAAAATCAACATACTCAGGGTGTGTTACCTTAGGACCTTTGGCCATGAAGCATCTTCCAATTCCTTCATTTGGTGAATCAAATATGTCGTAGGAGTTGGTTGACACAAGTGCTAGACCGGCAACACCTTCATCTTGAGGGTATTCGGAGTCGGAGCGATAGCTTCTCTCGGAGTGATTGTCGGAGTTGGAGCCGGATATCCATTCACCAATGTGAGCTTGATGTCTTCGTTTTGTGTAGCTCTTTGATGACTTGTCCTTCCTTTCTGAATCCTTGCTTCTCCGTGAGGGTCTTCGTTCAAAACGATCATCCCTACTCCTTCTCTCTCTTGGTGGTGATTCTTCTCTTCTACTTCTTCTCTTGGGAGAATCTTCTCTTCTTTTGTAGGGTGCCATACACTCATTGGAATAGTGTCCGGGTCTCCCACAATTGTAGCAATTGCGCTCCCGACTAGAAGATCTTTTGTCATTGTAGGACCTTGACTTAGAGCTTCTTTCTTTGCTTCTACACTTGTAAAATTTGTTGAAGTTCTTCACCATTAAGCTAAATTCTTCATTGACGGTTTGTTTCTCACTTGATGATGTGGGGGCTTCACATGAGGCTTTGTAAGCACCACTTGACTTGTTGTGAAGTTCCTCCTTATCCTTGAGTGACATCTCATGAGCAACAATTCTTCCAATGACTTCCGTTGGCTTGAGATCTTTGTAATTTGGCATCATTTGGATCAATGTGCACACGGTATCATATTTTCCATCCAATACTCTTAGGATCTTCTTGATGATGAATCTGTCGGTCATCTCTTCGCTTCCTAAGCCGACAATCTCATTTGTGATAAGAGCAAGCCTAGAGTACATTTCAGCGACACCTTCACCATCCTTCATTTTGAACTTGTCAAGCTGACTTTGGAGCACATCCAACTTGGATTCCTTGACGGAGTCGGTACCTTCATGCATATCAATCAAAGTATCCCAAATTTCCTTTGCATTCTCAAGACGGCTGATTTTGTTGAACTCTTCGGGGAACAAGCCATTGAAGAGGATATCACAAGCTTGAGCGTTGTATTGCAGCATCTTCAACTCTTCTGCGCTAGCTTCACGGTTCGGTTCTCTCCCATCAAAGAATTCACCTTGCAAGCCAATACACACAATAGCCCAGACGTCGGGGTTATGTCCGAGAATATGCATTTTCATCTTATGCTTCCAACTAGCAAAATTAGTGCCATCAAAGTAAGGACCTCTACGGTGATAATTTCCCTCGCTAGACGCCATACTCTCCTAGGTTGTGAAACCAAGGCTATGACCACCAAAAGCTATGGAAATCAAAGAAAATGGAGACCAAAGCTCTGATACCACTTGTAGGACCTTGAAGTATGTCTAGAGGGGGGGGGTGATTAGACTACTTGACCGATTAAAAACTTAACCTTTTCCCAATTTTAGACTTTGGCAGATTTTAGCTATCTTTGCACAAGTCAAGCAATCTTCACACAATTCAAGCAAGCATGCAAAGAGTATATAGGCAGCGGAAATTAAAGCATGCAACTTGCAAGAATGTAAAGGGAAGGGTTTGGAGGATTCAAGCGCAATTGGAACACGGATGTTTTTGTCGTGGTTCGATAGGTGGTGCTATCGTACATCCACGTTGATGGAGACTTCAACCCACGAAGGGTAGCAGTTCTTGTGAGTCCACGGAGGCTCCACCCACGAAGGGTCCACGAAGAAGCAACCTTGTCTATCCCACCATGGCCGTCGCCCACGAAGGACTTGCCTCACTAGCGGTAGATCTTCACGAAGTAGGCGATCTCCTTGCCCTTACAAACTCCTTGGTTCAACTCCACAATCTTGTCGGAGGCTCCCAAGTGACACCTAGCCAATCTAGGAGACACCACTCTCAAGAAGTAACAAATGGTGTGTTGATGATGAACTCCTTGCTCTTGTGCTTCAAATGATAGTCTCCCCAACACTCAACTCTCTCTCACAGGATTTGGATTTGGTGGAAAGAAGATTTGAGTGGAAAGCAACTTGGGAAGGCTAGAGATCAAGATTCATGTGGTTGGAATGGAATATCTTGGCCTCAACACAAGGGTAGGTGGTTCTCTCTCGAGGCTGGTAAGTTGGAAGTGTAGGTTTGTTCTGATGGCTCTCTCCACGAATGAAGAGGAGGTGGAGGGGTATATATAGCCTCCACACAAAATCTAACCATTACACACAATTTACCAAAATCGGTGGGACCAAAACAACAAACTCGGTCGGACCGATTTAGTAAACCTAGTGACCGTTAGGGTTTTCGGTGGGACTGACATGCAACTCGGTAGGACTGATATGGTTAGGGTTAGGGCATAACGTAATCTCGGTGAGACCGATTACACAAACTTCGGTGAGACCGATTTTGGTAATTAGCTAACGAGAGAGTTGGTCGAGTAAACTTCGGTGGGATCGATTCGCTCTTTCGGTGAGACCGAAAAGTTCTGAAAGGAAACAAAGAGTTTACATTGCAATCTCGGTGGGACCGATCGCTCACTTCGGTTAGACGGAAACATTAGGAAGGGAAACAGAGAGATTACAATCCCATCTCGGTGAGACCGAGATCCCTATCGGTGAAACCGATTTGCCTAGGGTTTGTGGCAGTGGCTATGACATCTGAACTCGGTGGCGCCGGATAGAAAGAATCGGTGAGGCCGAGTTTGACTTTAGGTTTAGGTCATATGTGGATGTGAGAAAGTAGTTGAGGGTTTTGGAGCATATCACTAAGCACATGAAGCAAGAGGCTCATTAAGCAACACCTCATCCCTCCTTGATAGTATTGGCTTTTCCTATAGACTCAATGTGATCTTGGATCACTAAAATGTAAAATGTAGAGTCTTGAGCTTTTGAGCTTGAGCCAATCCTTTGTCCTTAATATTTTGAGGGATCCACTTTCATCATCCATGCCATGCCATTCATTGAGCTTTCATGAAATATTTGTCTTGGAATAGCATTAGCTCAATGAGCTATATGTTGTTATGAATTACCAAAACCACCTAGGGATAGTTGCACTTTCAGTCGGGGCTCGCGAGGCCGGAGTCGAGGAGGAGGTGAATCGTTGGGTGGCCGAGGTTCGCGCGGACCTGGAGGGTAGGTACGACCTGAAGCTTGAGCTCGCGGGTATGGAGGATGCGGGCAGGGCCACTGCCCTCGGGCCCAGGCTGGATGAAGCTGAGAGGCGCGCGGAGGCCACGGCCGCCGCCCTGGTTACGGCGCAGGCGGACTTGGCCTCCGCCCGCGCCGAGCTGCGCTCCCTTCGTAGGTGGGTTGATGACGCTGAGGCCGTTGCACGTCAGAACACGGAAGAAGTGCTCCAACGACGAACGCTGGATCACGAGCATGCTCCTATGCTTCAGGATCTTCGGAACAGGGCCAACACCGCCCTGAGCCATATTTGCGACGTGGAGGTGCCGGCCCCTCACTCGAATGACTATGCTAGCCATCTGATATTCTTCCTTTGAGGTGGTGGCCGCGCTGGAGGCTCGATCTGCGAGCTCGCCAGCTCGTGGAGGAAAAAGGCGTGGCTTTGCTTGGCGTGCTTTCTCCCGTGTCTTCAGCCACCTTCTGAATGTCGATCCCAACTTTGATTCCCCGTTCCAACGGTCATCCGGGATGACCTGGCACGTTGGGTTGAAGTCAACATGGACGCGTTGGTCAGGGCCTTCACTTAGGAAGATGACGGGGTGGTGGTCGCCGCAGACGAAGGCGACGTGGTTGACGACGGCGTCGGGGGTGTCGCCGGCGGTGGCGACGTTGCCGATGAAGACGATGATGACGCGAGCGAGTGACGCATCCCCGGGTGATGTAGCGAGCGACGTTTATGGCTGATCCCATGTTCTCCTGTCGTTTCATCCTGCACACGAAGCTCGGGCATGGCCCTTGGGAAACTTGTAAGAGCATTTTGGGAGGGGGAGCCCCTCATGTAAGCAAATTGCAGTTTTTACTTTCCTATGCGATGTGAGTTTGTGTCCTCGTGAACGCGCGAATTCGGATGCGAGTTCTCTGTCGTGGTTTACCTTGGTCAGCGCCAGCTTCGTGCTGGGCCGCGAGGCTTCGAGTTTCTGAGAACCATGCGGAGCTCGTCGCCCCGTCTGAAGGGGCCCCACTAGAGGTGAGCACCAGTTGTAGTGCTAGCACGCACTTAGCGTGCACGCTTCACATTGTCCCGCTCGTGAGGAGCTCGTGAGGGGAAGGCGACGGACATGAGTCCCGGGCAAAACGAGATCCAGAAGGCGAGAAATTGCTCAAACGAGAAAAGGCTCCCTCCGCACGCATCGATAAAAACTCAGCTTCAACTCAAATCCAGATCCATAAAGCAAAGCTACAGAGAGAGAGATCCAAAGCAAAAGGGCGTGTCCGACACCTAGATCTAGTCTTACGGTCTTCAAGTATTCTCACCGGTAGCGGAGCTAAGTTACGCCACTAGGCATGGGAGGGAGCCCCAGGGCCTGAGACTCCGGGGCATGTACAGCCCCAACTCATTATTACATGAGAGTGTCACGGGCGGCGAGCTTCACAGGCACCGGGCCTTCTTCACAGGTACCGGCCTTGCTTCATATCGCCAGACGAGGGCCCGCCTTGCGCCACCCTTGACCTCCTTTGAGCCGATCGGTCACGGGGCCGGCACAAAGGAGGAAAGAACGTCAGCCAGTGCCCCGGCGACCACAGTCCTCTTTGGGGAAGGGTTGTCGAGGCCTCCCGGCGAGAGGGCCTACCTCCAGGTGTCGCCGGGCATCGCGGCCTTGTGAGAGGGCCTTGCTCTTGGCTCCCTCCCGGCGGCCCCCAGCGTGTCTCCCTTGTTGGAACGGGTGCTGCCGTGCCAGGGTCGTTGATCGACGCTGCAACCTGATTCATCTGCAGCCCATGGTTAGCATAAGCCTATTCCTGAGAGATTAGCGGTACCCTGTAGTTGCCGTTGCCGGCGCGATCGTTGTGGTTCTCCGTTGGTCCTTGGAAAGCTTCGGCTCCTAGCGCCCCCTCTCCCCAATCTTCTCCAATGAATGAGTCGGGGTCGTCCTCTGGTGCGTACTCTTGGTCCATCATGCGGGGCACGTAGGCTTCCGGGGCCGTCACCCCGAACACCTCGTCGTGCAGATGTGGTGAGGTTCACCTTGTGACCCTGCGATGCTGAGGAGGAAGTCGATAGCAGAAGGGTGGTGCTCGCGCCGCTGCATCCGGCAGCTCGGCAGACGCTCAACGATATATCGGCCGCTTTCCATCAGCCTGCATCGCAGCAGGTCCCTTGCCACGGTGAGCGCTGCCCGTATGTTCGCTTGCTCCCGCCATGAGTGCAGCGCCGTTGCTGCGGCATGGCTCGCTGCTCTTGCGGCGGCCCATACTTGCCGGGGGTAAGGGTGGACGACGCCTGGCTGCGCTGCCCGCGCCCGGCAGAGTTTGGCGGCGCTCGTGCCGCCTGGAGTGCGGGGTCGAGATCTTGATGGGCTGGTGGCGCTGCGCGGGCTGGCCAGGCTGCCCAGCGGTCAGAGCCAGCCCTTGAGTCGCCGGACATCGTGGCTGGGGAGCGTCGCCGAGCTGGTTGGTGGAGAAGAAGCTCCGGCGCACCCCTACCTGGCGCGCCAAATGTCGGATGTGGGGTTCCGGCAAACCCTTAAGGTTCGAACACTGGGGTGCGCGCGAAGCCTTTCCCTTCTACCGATCCACACCCTAGCTCGCTAAGATCTCGCGGGCGAACTCGACGAACTCGCAACACAGAAAGACACGAGGTTTATACTGGTTCGGGCCACCGTTGTGGTGTAATACCCTACTCCAGTGTGGTGGTGGTGGATTGCCTCTTGGGCTGATGATGAACAGTACAAGGGAGGAACAGCCTCCTGAGGTTGAGGTGTTCTTGTGGCTAGGGTAGGCTCTCGATCGGGTTGGATCAAGCTAAGATGAGATGCCTCTACTATGGTGTCTAGCTCCACTTATATAGGCCCTGGTCCTCTTCCCAAATATCGAGCAGGAAGGGAGCCAAAAACGGCGGGCAAATTTGAAGGGGGACAGCTAGTACAAGCTATCCTGACAAAAGTAGTCTTCGCCTGCGAAAAGCTCTGGTGATGACGCCGTCTTGGGCTCCATGATGACCTCTGTCTTGTCGTCCTCCTGGTCTTGGTCTCGTTGCACCAATATAGCAACCTTTGCCTGATGCATCGGTACTCTTCGCCTGCGCTGGCCTCCTTAGCACCAAAGAGGAAATAAGGACGCTGCTGCGCTGGCGCCACTTTGGCACCCGCTTTGGTGTCGTTAAATCATAGCTCACGTCACGAGGGCCTCGTGAGGTTTGCCCGCCTTGATATCTCCACTCCTCGTGAGCCTGCACAGCTGAAGCCTCTCCAGAGGAGGTCTTGTTGGGAGCGTAGTAATTTCAAAATTTTCCTACGCACCACGCAAGACCATGGTGATGGCATAACAGCGAGAGGGAGAGTGTATGTCCACGTACCCTCGTGAACCGAAAGCGGAGCGTTATAACAACGCGGTTGATGTAGTAAATGCGTCTTCATGATCCGACCGATCCAAGTATCGAGCGTCACGGCACCTCCGAGTTCAGACACGTTCAGCTCGATGGCGATCCACGGGCTCCGATCCAGCAAAGCGTCGGGGATGAGTTCCGTCGACCGACGGCGTGGTGGCGATGATGATGCTCCACCGGCGCGGGGCTTCTCCTAAGCTCCATGACGATATGACTTCTCGGCGTGGGGCTTCGCCTAAGCTCATGACGATATGACGAAGTGGAATATGGTGGAGGGGCACCGACACGGCTAAAACGATCCGTAGATCAACTTGTGTGTCATGGGGTGCCCCCTGCCCGTATATAAAGGAGCAAGGGGGTGCGGCCGGCCCTAGGGAGGCGCTGGAGAGTCCTACTCCACGGGGTAGGACTCCCCCTCTCCTAGTTGGACTAGGACTTGGGAAGGGGGAAGAGGGAGGGGGGCGCCGCCCCCCTCTCCTTGTCCTATTCGGACTAGAGGGGGAGGGGGCGCGCGGCCTGCCCTCCTCTTCTCCCTTATGGCCCATCAAGGCCCATTGATCCCCGGGGTTCGGTAACCCCGGTGTTCGGTAAAATCCGTTTTCATCGGAACCTTTCGAAATCGAAACATAGGCTTCCAATATATCAATCTTTATGTCTCGACCATTTGAGACTCCTCGTCATGTCGTGATCACATCCGGGACTCGAACAACCTTGGTACATCATAACTTATAAACTCATAATAAGCTGTCGCCGAAGCGTTAAGCGTGCGGACCCTACGGGTTCGAGAACTATGTAGACATGACCTAGAACTATTCTCGGTCAATAACCAATAGCGGAACCTGGATGCCCATATTGGTTCCTACATATTCTCTGAAGATCTTTATCGGTCAAACCGCATAACGACATCGTTGTTCCCTTTGTCATCGGTATGTTACTTACCCGAGATTCGATCGTCGGTATCAATACCTAGTTCAATCTCGTTACCGGTAAGTCTCTTTACTCGTTCGTAATACATCATCTCACAACTAACTTATTAGTTGCAATGCTTGCAAGGCTTTATGTGATGTGTATTACCGAGAAGGCCTAGAGATACCTCTCCGACAATCGGAGTGACAAAACCTAATCTCGAAATCGCCAACCCAACATGTACCTTTGGAGACACTGTAGTACTCCTTTATAATCACCCGATTCGTTGTGACGTTTGGTAGTACCAAAGTGTTCCTCCGGTGGCGAGAGTTGCATAATCTCATAGTTACAGGAACATGTATAGGTCATGAAGAAAGCAATAGCAATATACTAAGCGATCAAGTGCTAAGCTAACGGAATGGGTCATGTCAATCACATCATTCTCCTAATGATGTGATCCCATTAATCAAATGACAACACATGTCTATGGTTAGGAAACATAACCATCTTTGATTAATGAGCTAGTCTAGTAGAGGCATACTAGTGACTATCTGTTTGTCTATGTATTCACACATGTATTATGTTTCCGGTTAATACAATTCTAGCATGAATAATAAACATTTATCATGATATAAGGAAATAAATAATAACTTTATTATTGCCTCTAGGGCATATTTCCTTGATCTCCCACTTGCACTAGAGTCAATAATCTAGATTACACAGTAATGATTCTAACACCCATGGAGTCTTGGTGCTGATCATGTTTTGCTCGTGGAAGAGGCTTAGTCAGCAGATGCGCAACATTCAGATCCGTATGTATCTTGCAAATCTCTATGTCTCCCACTTGGACTTGGTCCCGAATGGAATTGAGGCGTCTTTTGATATGCTTGGTCCTCTTGTGAAATCTGGATTCCTTTGCCAAGGCAATTGCACGATATTGTCACAGAAGATCTTCATTGGTCCCGATGCACTAGGTATGACACCTAGATCGGAAATGAACTCTTTCATCGAGACTCCTTCATTTGCTGCTTCGAAGCAGCTATGTACTCCGCTTCACATGTAGATCCCATACGGCGCTTTGTTTAGAACTGCACCAAGCGGCAGCTCCACCGTTTAATAAAAACACGTATCCGGTTTGCGATTTAGAATCGTCCGGATCGATGTCAAAGCTTACATCGGCGTAACCATTTCGACTAGCTCTTTGTCACCTCCATATCGAGAAACATATCCTTAGTCCTTTTCGGTATTTCGGGATGTTCTTGACCGCTGTCGATGATCCACTCTGGATTACTTTGGTACCTTCTGCCAAGCTTCTTGCTAAGCATCGTCGGTCTGGTACACAGCATTGCATACATGATAGAGCCTATGGCTGAAGCATAGGAACATCTTTCATTTTCTCTCTATCTTCTGCTTTGTGGTGGGGCATTGAGTCGACTCAATCTTACACCTTATGTCTGGTAAAAACCTTTCTTTTCCTGATCCATTTTGAACTTTTCAAAACTTTATCAAGGTATGTGCTTTGTGAAAGTCAATTAAGCGTCTTGATCTATCTCTATAGATCTTGATGCCCAATATGTAAGCAGCTTCACGAGGTCTTTCATTGAAAAACTTTTATTCAAGTATCCTTTTATGCTATCCAGAAATTCTATATCATTTCCAATCAATAATATATCGTCCACATATAATATCGAAATGCTCTGAGCTCCCACTCGCTTTCTTGTAAATCTGAGGCTTCTCCAAAGTCTGTATAAAACCATATCTTTGATCACACTACCAAAGCGTTTATTCCAACTCGAGAGGCTTGCACGGACCATAAATTGATCATTTGGAGCTTGCACACTTTGTTAGCACCCTTTGGATCAACAAAACCTTCTGGTTGCATCATATACAACTCTTCTTCTAGAAATCCATTCAAGAATGCAGTTTTACATCCATTTGCCAAATTTCATAATCATAAATTGCGGCAATTGCTAACATGATTCAGACGGACTTAAGCATCGCTTCTGGTGAGAAAGTCTCATCGTAGTCAACCCCATGAACTTGTCGAAAACCTTTCGCAACAAGTCGAGCTTTATAAACAGTTACATTACCATCGGCGTCAGTCTTCTTCTTAAAGATCCATTTATTCTCAATGGCTTGCCGATCATCGGGCAAGTCAACCAAAATCCATACTTTGTTTTCATACATGGATCCCATCTCAGATTTCATGGCTTCCAGCCATTTTGCGAATCTGGGCTCACCATCGCTTCTTCATAGTTTGTAGGTTCGCCATGGTCAAGTAACATGACTTCCGAATAGGATTACCGTACCACTCTGGTGTGTATTTTACTCTGGTTGACCTCGAAGTTCGATAGTAACTTGATCTGAAGTTTCATGATCAACATCATTAGTTTCCTCACTAATTGGTGTAGTTGTCACGGGAACCGTTTCTTGTGATGAACTACCTTCAATAAGGGAAGCGAATCTGATTATCTCATCAAGTTCTACTTTCCTCCCACTCACTTCTTTGAGAGAAACTCCTTTTCTAGAAAGGATCCGAATTTAACAGCGAAAATCTTGCCTTGGATCTGTGATAGAAGGTGTACCCATGATCTCCTTTGGGTATCCTATGAAGACACATTTCTCCGATTAGGGTTCGAGCTTATCGGTTGAAGTTTCTTCACATAAGCATGCAGCCCCAAACTTTAAGCGACAACTTTGGTTTCTTGCCAAACCACAGTTCATAAGGTGTCGTCTCAGCGGACTTTGATGGTGCCCTATTTAGCGTGAATGCGGCCGTCTCTAAAGCATATCCCCAAAGCGATAGCGGTAAATCAGTAAGAGACATCATAGATCGCACCATACCAAGTAAAATACGATTCTGACGTTCGGACACACCATTTCTACGTGGTGTTCGGGTGGCGTGATTTGAAACTATTCGCATTGTTTCAAATGTAAACCAAACTCGTAACTCAAATATTCTCCTCCACGATCAGATCGTAGAAATTTTATTTTCTTGTTACAATGATTTTCCACTTCACTCTGAAATTCTTTGAACTTTACAAATGTTTCAGATTTGTGTTTCATTAAGTAGATATACCCATATCTGCTCAAATCATCTGTGAAGGTGAGAAAATAACGATACCCGGCGTGCCTCAACATTCATTGGACCACAAACATCGGTATGTATGATTTCCAACAAATCAGTTGCTCGCTCCATAGTTAGGAGAGCGGCGTTTTAGTCATCTTTCCCATGAGGCACGGTTACTTAAGTACCAAGTGATTCATAATCAAGTGATTCAAAAAGCCCATCGGTATGGAGTTTCTTCATCGTTTTACACCGATATGACCCAAGCGGCGGTGCCACAAATAAGTTGCATTATCATTATCAACTCTGCATCTTTTGGTTTCAACACTATGAATATGTGTATTACTACTATCGAGATTCAATAAAATAGACCACTCTTGAAGGGTGCATGACCATAAAGATATTATTCATATAAATAGAACAACCATTATTCTCTGTCTTAAATGAATAACCGTCTCGCATCAAACAAGATCCAGATATAATGTTCATGTATGGCGGCACCAAATAACAATTATTTAGGTCTAAAAGTAATCCCGATGGTAGATGTAGAGGTAGCGTGCCGACCGCAATCACATCGACTTTGGAACCATTTCCCAGCGCGCCGTCACCTCGTCCTTAGCCAATCTTAAGCAATCCGTAGTTCTGTTTGAGTTGCAAATATTAGCAGAACGAGTATCAAATACCAGTACTCTGCGAGTATTAGTAAGGTACACATCAATAACATGTATATCACATATACCTTTGATCACCTTGCCATCCTTCTTATCCGCCAAATACTTGGGGCAGTTCCGCTTCCGGTGTCGGTTTGCTTGCGGTAAAAACACTCTGTTTCAGGCTTAGGTCGGACTTGGGTTTCTTCTCTTGAGCAGCAACTTTCTTGCTGTTCTTTTGAAGTTCCTTCTTCTTTCCTTTGCCCTTTTCTTGAAACTAGTGGTCTTGTTGACCATCAACACTTGATGCTCTTTCTTGATTTCTACCTCCATGACTTTTAGCATTCTGCGAGCTCGAGGAATTGTTTTGGTCATCCTTGCATATTATAGTTCATCACGAAGCTCTTGTAGCTTGGTGGCGATGATTGGAGAATTCATCAATGACACTATCATCAGGAAGAGTAACTCCCGGTTGAATCAAGTGATTATTATACCCGGACATTTTGAGTATATGTTCCTTGTGAACTATTCTCCTCCATCTTGCAGCTATAGAACTTATTGGAGACTTCATATCTCTCAATCCGGGCATTTGCTTGAAATATTAACTTCAACTCTGGAACATCTCATATGCTCCATAGCGTTCAAAACATCGTTGAAGACCGGTTCTAAGCCGTAAAGCATGGCTGCTTGAACTATAGAGTAGTCATCGACTTTGCTCGCGGGCGTTCACAACTTGGCGTCGCTCTGCTGGCAGTGCGGCACCCAGCGGTGCTTCGGGACCTAATTCTTACATGCAGCAATGAGGATAATCCTCAAATTCGGACCCAGTCCGTGTAATTGCTACCATCATCTTTGAACTTTGCTTTCTCAAGGCAGCATTAAAATTTAACGGAACAACGGCACGAGCCATCTATCTACGGTGAACATAGACAAGCAAAAATACTATCGGTACTAAGTTCATGATAAATTTAAGTTTGATTAATCATATTAAAACTCCACTTAGGCAGACATCTCTCTAGTCATCTAAGTGATTCGTGATCAAATCAACCAAACCATGTCCGATCATCACGTGAGATGGAGTAGTTTCAAGGTGAACATCACTATGTTGATCATATCTACTATATGATTCACGTTCGACCTTCGGTCTCCGTGTTCGAGGCCATATCTGTTATATGCTAGGCTCGTCAAGTTTAACTGAGTATTCGCGTGTGCAACTGTTTTGCACCGTTGTATTTGAGCGTAGAGCCTATCACACCCGATCATCACGTGGTGTCTCGGCACGAAGAACTTTCATAGCGGTGCATACTCGGGAGAACACTTCTTGATAATTTTAGTGAGAGATCATCTTATAATGCTACCGTCAATCAAAGCAAGATAAGATGCATAAAGGATAAACATCACATGCAATCAATATAAGTGATATGATATGGTCATCATCATCTTGTGCTTGTGATCTCCATCTCGAAGCACCGTCATGATCACCATCGTCACCGGTAGCGACACCTTGATCTCCATCATAGCATCGTTGTCGTCTCGCCAACTATTGCTTCTCGACTATCGCTCTTGCTTAGTGATAAAGTAAAGCAATTACATGGCGTTGCATTTCATACAATAAGCGACAACCATATGGCTCCTGCCGATTGCCGATAACTTCGGTTACAAAACATGATCATCTCATACAATAAAATATAGCATCACGTCTTGACCACATCACATCACAACATGCCTGCAAAAACAAGTTAGGCGTCCTCTACTTTGTTGTTGCAAGTTTTACGTGGCTGCTACGGGCTGAGCAAGAACCGTTCTTACCTCGCATCAAAACCACAGCGATAGTTTGTCAAGTTGGTGCTGTTTTAACCTTCGCAAGGACGGGCGTAGCCTTTTCAGTTCAACTAAAGTGAGAGAAAGCAGACACCGCCGGTCACCTTTAAGCAATGAGTGCTCGGCGGTGAAACCAGTCTCGCGTAAGCGTCTGGCGTAATGTCGGTGCGGGCGCTTCATCTCACAATACCGCTGAACCAAAGTATGACATCTTTGGTAAGCGGTATGACTTATATCGCCCACAACTCACTTGTGTTTGACTCGTGCATATGACATCAACGCATAAAACCAGGCTCGGATGCCCTTTGTTGGGGAGCGTAGTAATTTCCCCAACAGTTTTCCTCTGCCTACGCAAGACCATGGTGATGGCATAGCGCGAGAGGGGAGAGTGTATGTCCACGTACCCTCGTAGACCCGGCGGAGCGTTATAACAACGCGGTTGATGTAGTCGTGCGTCTTCACGATCCGACCGATCCAAGTAGCGAGCGTCACGGCACCTCCGAGTTCAGCACGTTCAGCTCGATGGCGATCCCGGGCTCCGATCCAGAAAGCGTCGGGGATGAGTTCCGTCGACCTGACGGCGTGGTGGCGATGATGATGCTCCACCGGCGCGGGGCTTCGCCTAAGCTCATGACGATATGACTTCTCCGCGAGGGCCGCCTAAGCTCATGACGATATGACGAAGTGGAATATGGTGGAGGGGCACCGCACACGGCTAAGAACGATCCGTAGATCAACTTGTGTGTCATGGGGTGCCCCCTGCCCCGTATATAAAGGAGCAAGAAGTGCGGCCGGCCCTAGGAGGCGCGCTGGAGAGTCCTACTCCCAGGAGTAGGACTCCCCCTCTCCTAGTTGGACTAGGACTTGGGGAAGGAAGAAGAGGAGGCGCGCCCCTCTTGTCCTATTCGGACTAGAGGGGGAGGCGCGGCCTGCCTGGCGGCCCTCCTCTTCTCCCTTATGGCCCATCAAGGCCCATTGATCCCGGGGGTTCCGGTAACCCCGGTGTTCGATAAAATCCGTTTTCATCGGAACCTTTCGAAATCAAACATAGGCTTCAATATATCAATCTTTATGTCTCGACCATTTGAGACTCCTCGTCATGTCCGTGATCACATCGGGACTCGAACAAACTTGGTACATCATAACTTATAAACTCATAATAAAGCTGTCATCGAAGCGTTAAGCGTGCGGACCCTACGGGTTCGAGAACTATGTAGACATGACCTAGAACTATTCTCGGTCAATAACCAATAGCGGAACCTGGATGCCCATATTGGTTCCTACATATTCTCGAAGATCTTTATCGGTCAAACCGCATAATGACATCGTTGTTCCCTTTGTCATCGGTATGTTACTTACGAGATTCGATCGTCGGTATCAATACCTAGTTCAATCTCGTTACAGTAGAGTCTCTTTACTCGTTCCGTAATACATCATCTCACAACTAACTTATTAGTTGCAATGCTTGCAAGGCTTTATGTGATGTGTATTACCGAGAAGGCCTAGAGATACCTCTCCGACAATCGGAGTGACAAAACCTAATCTCGAAATCGCCAACCCAACATGTACCTTTGGAGACACTGTAGTACTCCTTTATAATCACCCGATTCGTTGTGACGTTTGGTAGTACCAAAGTGTTCCTCCGGTGGCAGGAGTTGCATAATCTCATAGTTACGAGGAACATGTATAGGTCATGAAGAAAGCAATAGCAATATACTAAGCGATCAAGTGCTAAGCTAACGGAATGGGTCATGTCAATCACATCATTCTCCTAATGATGTGATCCCATTGATCAAATGACAACACATGTCTATGGTTAGGAAACATAACCATCTTTGATTAATGAGCTAGTCTAGTAGAGGCATACTAGTGACTATCTGTTTGTCTATGTATTCACACATGTATTATGTTTCCGGTTAATACAATTCTAGCATGAATAATAAACATTTATCATGATATAAGGAAATAAATAATAACTTTATTATTGCCTCTAGGGCATATTTCCTTCAGGTCTTGCATCGTCCGCCTCGCGAGGCTTGGACCCTCGCGAGGGTCTTGGATGCCTTGTTGATGAAGATGGGCCATACGGTCTGCTGGCTTAGCCACGTTGTGGGCCGCAGGCAGGCAAGTCTGGGGACCCCCGTTCCCTGAATGTCGACAAAGTACATCGGAAAAAGAATGCGAAAGAGGATTCATAGCCGAATGGGAAGATGCCAAATCTGAACCATTCAGGTGCTTAACTCCGAAGCCGTTCTCACACAAGATCGGCTAGAAAATAAAAATTATTCCTTCAATTCAAACATGTGTGATCAAATCCTTGATTTGTTGTTGACACATAATTATATTAGAATTCGTGAGTCATCTATCCATGGACGAATGTATTTTAAGTTGCATGATTCGTTCAAGCATAATTTTGAGGATTGCAACATGTTTCGTCAAATAGTTAAATTGGACATTGAAAAAGGACAATTGAAATTTGTTGAAATACCAAGAGATGACCAGTCTATTCCAATTGTTCCTGATGGCAAAAAGTCTATGCATTGGCTGCTTCAAGCCGATCCATTTAAAGAGAAGGTAAAAGCTGCATCTGACAGGATCAAGCTTTCAAGTAAAGAAGTTATTGAAGAGCACAATGAACATAATCTTGAGGGTGAGAATTCCATCGAGGCTACAATGAAGACACCAAGGACTGTGGGGAACAAGTAAATCCAATGATCGATGAAAGCAAACCAAAAGAAAACAAAGGCCGAAATAAGCGCAAGTGTAAGAGATCAAAATCACCTTCGCTGAACTATTGGATAAATATCAAAAGAAAAGTGAAGAGAAGAGAAGAATGCTTATCGGCAAAATCATCCAAAGAAACCAAGATCACCCCAAGGCGCAAATATGAGGATCGGTATTGGCAAAGTGAGAATTTTAAGGCAACATATCCATATTATTATTTTGGGCCGCCAATGCCAATGCCGTGGATGCCTCCCTATGCTCATGTAGATCTATATCCATCATGGGACAGGTATGATACAAGGGAACATTCTCCATCTTATTCTAAACCATCTCACCAATATTATGCAGCTCCGACAAGATCAACATTTGAGCAAACACATGTTAAAGACCGTTTCAATCATAAGGAATCGGTCCAGAACTCAAGGAAGAAGAAACATGTGGTCAAGCAAGTTTACCGCGTTAAAAGAGATGGTCGTAAGAGTGCTACTTCAAATTGGATTTCAAATAAAAAAGAGCTAACTAAAGTGTTGACATTGGCTACTAAAGGCAATGAGATGAAGCAGCCAATTATTGAGAGTCAAAGTGCCAAATCTGAAGAAAAGAAGCTAAGAGTGCATAAGGCCAAAAAAGAATTGCCATTGGTCAAAATAGAATCATAGCCGAGATGCCGACTCAACTTATCATATTAGCAAAAGAAGGAATTACAAAATCTAAGTGCACAAGAGCTGATAAAGAAGAACATGGCATGGGTTCCCAAGAGGATCAATCAAAACAAAAAATGATGTGCATGCTTCTATTGCAACAAGTACAATAAAAGTGAAGAAAGAGAAGGATGAAAGCAACAAACAATTAAGCCGAAGGTGTGCATCACAACATCAAAATCTTCGGTTAGCACATTATCCATTTTCTTCAACCATGCCATTGAGGTCTTTGCCATGGAATTCATCCCAAGGTATGATCAATTACCCTCCATGGATTTATTTTGATCCATGGATGCAGCATAATTTTCTATATCATGAGAGGGTATTACCAAATCACTATACATTTGGGTAGTTACATTTTTGTTGCTAATACAAAGGGACCGAAATATTTTATTGCTATTTCATTTGTTTATTTTGGCTATACATACTTTGGTGGGTGAATTCTACATGGACCTCATGGTAATGGCCGATATTTATCTATGGCCCTAAGAATATGTCAAAGCATGGCCGGTGTAGTATCCTAACATCCTCCTTAGTTCAATTGGAGACCGAAACAAGGTGCTATACATATTGAGGCTTTCGGTGATTCCTTATGAGTAGTGCAACAAATATCCAAGGGTCATCAATGTTTTGACGAATCACTTATAGTTTTATCTTGAGGTATGTCTAGATGCAAAATTTACCTTGGGTTCCTTTAAAATTGTTCATATTTCTAGACATGACAATTCAAGAGAGTTGGCACAACAAGCATCCGGCTACTATGTTAATCATGGTGTATTGCATTTCTATCAATAGCCGATGCTTAGTCTAAATCAACAGAGGTAAGTCGAACCAAAGTCCACCGCTTCGGCCAGTAATTAATTTTTTATGCAAGTGAAAGTAAGGATTGAAAAAAGTTTATTGTTGATTATCTGCAAAATCCGAGCAAAAGGGTGAACAATATGGTTCGGAGGATGACCTTGAGATACATATCTATGGAACTTTATCATCGGATTGTTGATGAAGTTGAGAAGGCTTCACCCAAGTTTGCATCAAGGATTGAAACAAATAATGACCAATATATATTTATGGCCCTAATCACATGCAAAGTTGTCGATGGAGTGTTGACATCGTCCTTAGAACCAACACGGTACAAGTTACTTTTCGACACGCTGGCTTTCCCGAAAAACAGGGGGCATGTGTTGACGCTCAAAAATGGCATGATCGCAAAGGGTGACTTGAGGCTGTAGCAAGATGAGGTCAAATTTATAATTTCATGTCACCATTGGATGGCTCTCTTCAAGCCAATCGAAATAGATATAGAGATGATCCAAAACGGAGCTCAGATGCAAAAGTTATGACAATCTTAGAGATGCTCGTATTGACATCAGATTAAAAATATCATGAAACCTAATTAAAGGCGACCTTGGATGAAAAAAGTAACAAGCGCAAATTTTTCGTCACATCGAAGCAGACGATTTTAATATAAAAATATACGAGTTCCACAGCCAAAAGCGTGTCTTTGGAGCAATGTTTGGCGGATCATCGGGCTGGGGTCCAGATCATGCGGCGAGGCCGCATGAATACCGAACAGCAGAAGGTTTATGATGAAGCGGATGATCCGGGTAAAGGCGGACAATCCGGGCAATCGTCCGGACGCATGGACAATTTTTTCTGCTGCAGACTTTAGAAAATGGCCTGAAACATGCTTAATATGGCCTCAGATTGAAAAGTGTTAAACATTAAATTTGTGCGTCTCATCGAAACGGTTGATTTTGATATAAAAGTCGTCCCAATCCGACGTTGTATGCAAAAGTTACGGTCCGATCAATGTATTGTTGTCAGAAATCAGTGGTTGGCCGGATCATTCGGGCGGAGGTCGTGAGAAGTCGAATTTGGTTATATTTTGATGATTTGCACGGCAAGGAAAGTCCTTTTCTTATGCGGAAGTCCATCCGCTTCTTATATAAACTCGAGGTGCGGCCGATTGAACAACAACACACAATCGAACAATCATCTACCACTTTTACCTTTACTTTTATCTCTCTTCCTTGTTCTTCGTTCATTCTTCTTCATTGCAGGACGCGAACCTCGAGGCCCTAGGGGCGATTAGGTCGACCTAGGGTAGCCCATAGTCGCCACGCGCCCTGAGGGGTCCCTCCCGGGCTTGTGGGGTTTTGGGTCTACAAAAGCGCCCGTCGGATTGTTTGCGTATCACGCTTCCGGACGGGTCTCCTTGACGTAAGATGCGGTGCATCACCCTTGGAGTTGGAGGTACACGATGACGTGTTCGTGTGCGAACACCGCTGTCCAGACATACATTTAAAGGAGGTTTTGCAGAGCTTCGGAGAACAGATGACAACTTGCCCTATAACATACTCCCTCTGTAAAAAAATATAAGAGCGTTTAGATCACTAAAGTAAAAAAAAATAACATGGTTTACCGATCACTCTGCCAAGGCTAAGAATGGTCCACCTACATTGCAGGGTACCATAAAAGACCTCACAGTTTATACTTGATTGAATCCCAGCTCGACTAGCTGGATGGACAAGTACACTTATGTCAATTGCTGCCCGTAGAGTGGTTGCCCGCTCCGTGCTCAGCTTGCTACCAACCTTCACGATCATGGCCCAACGGGTACCAAAGAAATTCTTCAAGGAAGTTGATAAGTCACATTGATGTTTCCTATGGGCGCGATAGCGAACTCACATGAGGTAAATGCAAGGTAGGCTGGTCGAAAGTATGTACCCTAGTTGAGAATGGTGGTTTGGGCATCCTTGGTCTGGAATGATTCAGCCGATCGTTCGGCCCGATGGCTGTGGCATGCTTGGAAAAATCCAGAGGCGACCTTGGGTTGGGATGGAGGTGCCCTGTGATGACAAGGACAAGACCATGTTTAGTGCCACTATAGCGGTAGTGATGCGCAATGGAGAAATAGCAACCTTGAAGCTCTCCTTCCTGCATTTATTTAAACAGCGAGATGGAAAAATAGGACTGTTAGGGCTGCTCTTGCTGAAAATACATGGATTAAAGACACCTTACGACAATACAACTCCCATGCTGCAGGAGTTTCTAGCCATGGGTGATGAGAGTAGCCAGCGGCAACATTAGACATGGGATTCGGGACGGAACTTAAATAAAAGTGGTAGTACACTGCGGGCTCTGCATACTGGGCTCAATTCCAAGGCACCTGCAAGATGATCTTTTATTTGAGACAAGACAGATCATCACCTAAAGGAGACCCATGTCGCAACAGATGGGCCAACAGGTTTGTTATACTCCCAAGCAAAAGGTGGCCAAATTAGGTGGTCCTGGCGTACTGGCCCAATGGCCTGCGTGCCCAGTCCGTGATGGCCCTGGCACGACGACACGTTAGGGCCCTGACGACATATGGCTTGCACAACACAGATGCCCGCACAACATGACCCGCTTATTATTTCTATATTTTTAAGAATTTTTTTATATATTAGCCACCCAAAACAGTCCAAATAGGCCCAAAATAGCCTCAAATCGAGGCGAGCGGTGGGCTAAGCAGGTTGTGTCGTGCACAGGCAGAGGCAAATCCTATTTAGGCGCTTATCGCGCCGATTGGTCAGCCCAGCACTGCGAGGTGAGGGCAAAGTATGAGGAGATGTGGATTCGAACCCGCAACCTCTTTGTCGCAAGTGCACGTCCGTAACCACCAGGGCACCCTCCCAGAATGTATTACTTAGTTCTTTCTTTTATTTTTACTCGTTCTTCAGTTCGGTTTCATTTTTATTCTTTTATTCTTTTTTCCTTTTTTCTCATCTTTCTTTATTTTATTCAGTGCGCTTTTTTAATTCGTGAACCTATTTTTCAAATTCGTTATTTTTTTTAAAAAATTGATGAACTTTCTTTCAAATTTGTGAACATTTTTTCAAGTTTGTGAACCTTTTTTCAAATCGATGAACTTTTTCAAAATCGATTAACTTTTCCAAATCCGATGAACTTTTTTCAAATCTGTGAACCTTTTTCATGTTTGTGAACCTTTTTCAAATGTGATGAACTTATTTTCAAAAATGGGATGAACTCTTTTCAAAATCGATGAACTTTTTTTTAGAAAGAAAGGGTTGCGCCCCTGTTCCATTTCAAGCGAAGCGAAACAACCAATCCGGTATGTTACAACAGTAAAGCTCATAGCGGACATCGAACGCGCTGCGTAGTACAGCGTTGAAACAAAACAGCGAGTCTAAAGACTAGAAAACAAGAAAGGAAACTAATACGTTGCAAGCGCTAGAAACACAAAAGCACTAAGACACTAAAACCAAGAGAAGCTACAAGCTTCATAAGCCCATCAAACAGGTCTAACAGGGCTTTGGCGCCTCGGCCGAGATCCGGCCATAGCAGCAGAGGTGGGCTTCTTGCTTTCTCCTCAGCTTTTCCACTGCCCTCCAGCTTGCCCTGGCATCTCTGAGGAAAGCACTCCCAAGTAGACATATTTGTAGTTGTTCTCCTCCAAATAGCCTGCATACCAGGCCAACAAACATTATTGAAAACTATGTCGTTGCGAGTTTTTCAGATCGCCCGCAGCCCAGCCGCATGGACTATGTTAATGGCCGCGAACTTTTCCCCTCTGAGCGGTATGAGGAGATAGACATCATATTTATGTCCTCACTCACTCCGATAATGCACAGATGGTTCTCGAACTCAGCGACAACCACACAAGCCTTGAATAAATGAAAGCAGATTCATGTTCAAAGCAAAACACAGGTGGGATCCCCACCTCTTGCCTTTACTTTCGGTTATCTCTGGTCGGAAGTTTATTATTAATCAAAAGCAGGAGAAAGATCTGAATCCTAGGGAATTTTAAATTCAAACAGCAGGAGAAGTAGTAGGCAAGACCCGGAAATTAATGAACTTGTAGAAGGACTTAGCTGTAAATACTTTTTGGAATTCAGATTCACGCTTGAAGTCATCCTCATCTACTAACTGAATGGAACTAGCAATTTCTGCAAGTTCAAACCAAAGATCTATCCGCTCATCGTAAAACATCTCCTAAACATAAGTTTAAGGTTCTGACCATCCCAAATATTATTAATAGTGACATTATGTTCATTAGCTAGGTTGTACAAATCCCAATATTGGGTAGCCAAGGTAGCATTGCCAAACCAATGGTCCTCCAGAATCTAGTTCTCTTACCATTGCCCACTTTCGGGAGAAGCCAATTTTGGCAGCAGGCTGCCCAAATCACTCCTTTCGAGAAAAGCGAGGCTCCGTGTGAGCAAGCAAAAATATTACTATTCGAGGATTATATTTGGAGTCAATAATATTCTTCAAATTTTGCCCTCGAGTTGTAGTATCTGTTAATCAATATGCTAATAAAGATAAATTTAAATCTCCTATATACGTAATACCAAAACCACCAAACTCTTTTATCCTATTAATAGAGTTCCAAGCCGTTAAATGGTACTTGTGATGGCCCTCATAATCATCCCAAAAGCAATGAGCTAATTGAGAGTTAATGAGCTTAATGGCCCATTTAGGAAATTTAATATAGCCCATAAGGTAAATGCGTATACTAGCTAAGCAGGCTTGGACTAAAATCAGTCTCTTGCCAAAAAGAGCAATCTCCCCTCCACCCAGCAGCTTTCTTGATGATCTTATCAATAGTAGGTTGTAGATCCTCTTTTCTAATTTTACTAAAATGCAAGGGGCACCCAAGTACTTAATAGGAAATGAGCTAATTTTATAGCCCAGGGTTTGGGCAAAAACTAAAACCTCCCTGCTATCAATGTTAATAGGAACTAAATCACATTTGTGAAAATTAGTCCTCATACCAGAGATCTGCTCAAAACAAGATAAAAGCCACTTAAGGTTTTGGCATGCTCTAGATTATTATCTAGGAAGAGCAGGTGTCATCGACATATTGCATGCTAACAACTCGGCGAGGGTTTGAGGGGAGAAACACCGACAATCAAATTTTCACCAGCAGCTTTGATCAAAATTCTAGTGAAAGCATCGACAACTAAATTAAGCAGGAGAGGGAAAATAGGGTCTCCACCTAGCTCCTTTACCAGCTATGAAATACTCCTTGTTGGTGTCATTTATTCTAACACCAACGGTGAGACCCTATTAATAGAAATTAGAAATTCTCTATAGCAAATTCTTTGTGGTATGTAAAATACACATAGAGGAAAAAAAAAAAGGATCCTAATCCTAGGGTTAATCAATTTTAGCTAGTTGATGGGAAAATACAAATTAATGGTATATCAAGATTAATTCTATGATTCATATTTAAATAAACCAATCCTTCCTAATTCACATGTTTGTTGAAAAAATTTCTTTTGTAATTCCTCGCATAAGGACTCCGAAAATACCAGGTCCCCACCTACACAAGCAAATTGTTGATAAAACTCCAAAATAGCTTTTTCTTTTGACTCCTCTTCTTCTCCTTAGCATTCGGGAAAGACAAGAAAATTTGAGGTAGGAAACATTATCTAGAATTTCTCTTAGATTGAACCCATAGTGATGATAGAACTAGAATAGATATCTTTTGTTTTCTACTCCATGAGCCCATATCCTTTCTTTTTATCAATTGCTAATTCGATCTCCCCCCAATCGATATTATAGTGCGGTGTAGATAGAAATTCCCTTATGATCTAATTAGGCGGTAGTAAATACGAGTCTATTGA
Source organism: Aegilops longissima (assembly GCA_021605205.1). NCBI lineage: Eukaryota > Viridiplantae > Streptophyta > Magnoliopsida > Poales > Poaceae > Aegilops > Aegilops longissima. The sequence goes on along the minus strand of CM038678.1, from coordinate 406,902,395 downwards.
TTCTCTCCCAATTGGTTGGATCGTGAAGGCGATGATTTACTTCACAGGCGAGGTCTCTGGTTCGAGTCCAGGATGGCCCAGCTGCCTTGAGAAAAGAATAGAAGAAGCATCGACTCTTTCATGCATACTCCACTTGGCTCGGGGATATAGCTCGATTAGGTGAAACTCGCTCTTGCAATTGGGTCGTTCTTGATTCTGGGTTGGTGTCTAATTGTCCGGTAATGATAGTATCTTATACCTGAACGGTGGCTCACTTTTTCTAAGTAATGGGGAAGAGGGGTGAAACATGCCCTTTGAAAGACTCTCTTGAGACAAAAGATGGGGTGTCAAAAGGTAGAGGAGGTAGGATGGGCGGTTGGTCGAGATCTAGTATGGATCGTACATGGACGATAGTTGGAGTCGGCGGCTCTCCTAGGCTTCCCTCATCGGGATCACAGGGAAGGATCAAGTTGGCCCTTGCGAATAACTTGATGCACTATCTCCTTCAACCCTTTGAGCAAAATGTAGCAAAGGAAGGAAAATCCATGGACCGACCCCATTGTCTCCACCCGTAGGAACTACGAGATCACCCCAAGGGCGCCCTCGGCCGAGAGTCCTGGACCGACCATAGACCCTGTTCAATAAGTGGAACACATTAGCCGTCCGCTCTCGGGTTGGGCGGTAAAGGTGGAAAAAGGCGATCACTCGTTCTTAAAACCGGCATTCTTAAGATCAAAAGTCGAGGCGGAAAAGGGGAGAGCTCCCGTTCACTGGTTCTCCATGTGTGGATTCCTGAAACCACAAGAATCCTTAGAATGGGATTCCAACTCAGCACCTTTGTTTGAGATTTTGAGAAGAGTTGCTCTTTGGAAAGCTGATGACGATGAAAGTTGTGGTTGTGTTAGGGGGTTATTGTCAAAACTTTTCCAAATTCGATTAACTTTTTTAAAATTTATGAACTTTTTCAAATTTTATTATCTTATTTTCAAATTTAATGAACTTTTCAAAATCTATGAACGTTTTTCAAAAACCAGGGGGCGGCACGAGTGCCGGCCAGCACACAACCTGTGTATTAGACGTGCCTGGGTGGGCCGTGCCGTGCTTGGCCCGTTTAGGCCAGGCCGTGTCGGGTTCTGCTCCTAAGCCCTAGCGTCCGATCCATCCAGCCTCCCCGCCGCCGCTCACGCACGCGCCTACAATCTTTCTCGTTTCCTCTTCTCTCTCTGCTTCGCCTCGCCTCGCCTCGCCTGTCCTCCTCCTGGACGTCCCGTCCCCATCGGCTGGCACGCTCGCTCCGCCCACGTTTCTCGACGCCGTTCGGCCGCAGCTCTCCAGCCCTCTTCCTCGACCGTCCCCAACTCCCCGTCGGACGCGCTCGCCGTCCGCGCGTGCTCGGGTAGACGTGCCTCCGTCCTGCGCCGCCGCCGTCGAACGTGCCGTGGCCGGCTGTCCGCACGCGCAGTGTCGCCTCTGTCTCGATCTCCACGCCGGCGTCGCACTCGCTGCCCACACTGCGCGGAGTCGTGGCGGCCTTCTCTTTCGTTCGTCAGAAGCCATGGGGGAGCCTAGCAAAGAGCTCCTGGACCTCCCCTCAGGGCCCAATCCACCCTCCTTCATCGGTGCGGCTACCATCCCCGTCCCCGCCTCCCCCAAATTCCTCTCTGGTTGGTGTTTGCCTTCCTCCTTTGCAATGTTTAGGGGTTTTGTGTGATTTGCAGAATCGCTGTTCGCGGACAGGGAGCAGCACAAGGGCAAGCACAAGGCGGGGCCTCCCACCGATCCACTCCCAAAGAGCCAAGGTATCTCTTCTTGTTGCTACTCTGTGCAGCTCCGAAAATAGATGAACCGTTGCACGAGATTGATTATATGTTTGTTTAGTCCAAGCTCATCAGAGAATCATATGAACATGTATGTGTTCACCCTAGTTCTTCCGAGTCATTAATCAGTGGCACTGTTTGGTTGTTGCTAAGAACGAGCTTGAACCATACGGCTATTTAGGTTCTCTTGACTGGAAAACTGCCTGTTGGGGCTGTTAACATAGTACGTCATTGTGTGAAATAATTTCTTTGAGTCGGCTTATTATGTACAATTTTTTGACTGAAATATCATAGGGAAAGCCTCTGCATTGTACTCCCTCCGTTTCTAAATATAAGTCTTGTCAGAGGTTTCAACAGAAACTACATACGGATGTATACAGACATATTTTAGAGTGTAGATTCACTCATTTTGCTCCGTATGTAGTCCCTTATTGAAATATCTAAAAGATTTATATTTAGGAATGGAGGGAGTAATTCTAAATGAAAAGGTTTGACAAATATTTACATGTCCAAGTGGACAGGTACAAAGGAATTTGTTTGTTGGCTTATGTACTTCTCCCTGAATTTTCTGCATAGTTCTTGGAAAAGTGAAGGATTTCTTGGGAGAGATGGCAAAGGCCAATGAGAAATTGCAACTTGATGCATGAGTAGGCTTCTAATTGATTTTGCGTTAGATCAGTTTCCCTACTGTTACTTAGCTCCATTTTATCTTTGTGCAGAACAAGCCTCCTGAGGAGTATGACATTGAAGCACTCACTGGAAATGAAAAGGAATATATTGAGATGGTAAAGCTAATCTATCCTCAGGGACATGGTGGAGAAAACAGTGTTACTGAGCTAACTGATGAGCATGGTTCTGTTTGCAGGATTTGATTCTCGGTGTAGCTGATCTTCATTCAGAGCAGGCTGTGGATGCAGCTGAGGCGACAATGAGCAGCTTCCCACCCTCTGGAGGTTCATTTGCTAGCAGCTCGTCTGACTCAGACGATGATAGCGATGAAGATGGTGACGATGAGCCTGAAATGCCTAGCAAAGAAAAATGTGCCAATCCAGGTAAACCGGAGTCTAATCCAGCCAAAGGGAAGAAGCCCAATAAAAGACAGAAGATTGTTGTTCTCAACTAGGATTCTTGTCATCCTTGACAAACAAGGGCAGGGAGCTTTGCTGCTTCTCAGGAACACCTAAGTTTTGTGCTGTGTGATGCTCAGGTTAACTGGGGGCTGTATCCTTATGGGCTAGGTGATGTCATGCTCCACTCCAGCAATACAATGTGTGACAATATCGTCTGTTCTGAAACAGCGTTCCATGTACTATCCTGTTTCCTTCACGAATTGTTCAGGTGCTTAATGCCCTTGAAGAGAACACAGAATGGGGTTTTAGTGCCTCCTTTTTTTAAGAAAAGACACCGAAAGGGTCTTATATATAATATTTTGCAAAGAAAACAATATGAAACGACAACTCTACAAAACGACCATAAAGATAAATATACATTGAAAACCTTCATGGCCGTCTTCCTTCAATTGTTTGCCGCTCGTCGGAGGTTTCGAAGACCCTTGCCGCGGGCAATGAGATCTACTAACCGAAGCGGGTTGGAGAAACTGGACCTTACCAAGATCTGAAGAGAGGGCCGGATCAGCTGAGAGGCCGGAAAGACCTTGTTCCAACACGGCAAGTTGCCACATCGATATTGCCAAGGACATATACTAGAACTAAGGGCATCTCAACAGTTGGCCCCCGGGGCGTCTAAAAGCGCCGCCTAGGGGTGAGCCGGCGCAAAAAATAGCCACGCAGGGAAGTCGGTCCCCGACCGTCGGCCCTCGATGATGAAGTCATGTACAGGGTAGGGTCATAGACCTGCCCAAAGGTACCCTCCACAGGACACTCACAAGAAGCAGCCTTCGATCGACTGGTAGGTTTCCACTCGGCAATTCAAAGACACTCGACCATGAAGACCCACTCGACCACCGAGGTCAAGAGCCACTTGGTACCCAAGCGGTCTATAGTTAAATAATCTTTATGACCTTAATGACACTTTATGTAAGGCGTTACCAATACGCTAACTTTAACGCACCTTAAACCCTCTACTACGTGGGCTGGTTTGGGGTCTGGCGCACTCTATATAAGCCACCCCCTCCACGGTGAAGGGTTCGCACCTCTGTAACACATGCGCATATAATCCGATCGACCGCCTCCGGGCTCCGAGGGCGTGGGGCTATTACTTCCTCAGAAGGGCTTTGAACTGCGTAAATCCCTTGCGTATACAACTACTCCATAGCTAGGATCTTGCCTCTCCATACCTACCCCCCATTCTCTTGTCATACTTAGAACCACGACGGTTGGCGCCCACCGTAGGGCGGTGTTCTAGCGATTTGTTGGAGAAGTTGGGATTCTTCGATCTCCGGCATCATGGTTTCGGGTGGAGTTACGGTGGCTGGCCACGAGATCCGTCTCGGTGCGCTCACGTTAAATCGCCGGCGATTCCGCAACAGGAGGCTCCACTCGGCGTGGGCGCGCTCCCGTCCGTGAGGCGGCACTTTCGCGCGTGTGTCCGCGGCGTCCTCCTGCGGCAACCGTCGACCCGGTATGGGTCGGCTCCTGCTGTATCTTCACTCCCGATCTCCCACCGCATAAGCGTTCGGTTCGGTCGAGGCTTCGGTGGTGGGTGAGGCATGCGGTGGCCCTTGATCGGCCATCCCCAAGTCGCGGCGTCGGGCCAGCGAATCTCTCGGCTGTTAGGACTGTCGGTGGCTCCGTGAAGCTAACGTCGAATCGATAGCGATGACCCGTGGAGAGGTTACGATGGTCGATGGACCACGCGGTCCCCAGTTCACCGCACCAGCGGAGGTGGCGGTGGAAACGATCGAACAAGCCCACGAAGAGTACTTGCGAGGCCCCTCGCCGCTCCAGAGGAGGAGCTTCGCCGTCGGAACATGGATGCACTTCACACTCCTATCGTTGGAGAAACCCCGAGGCTCGCGCCTTGGAGGATCGCGCTTAGCCAACTTGTTGAGCGCACTTTCATTGGAGAATCTTGGTGAGTACTCGGCAGCGTCTGCGACAAAGGTTCGAATCCGATCGGCGCGACTCTTTCAAGCGCCAACTCGGTATATCGAACTCCGATTCGAGAATTTAGCGGTTGCCGCCCGTATAGCGAGTCAATTCAGCCTTCGGTCGAAGGCGGGTAGAGGTTCTGACAAATCGAGGATTTGCTCGGTGATAGGAGATCAAAACTCAGTTGTATCGGTCGCGGAGCAGGGTTCCTGACGATCCGTCGCTGCGAATTCAGTCGATCGGCCCATAGTCAAGATCGCCCCGGCGTGAAGAGCGTGGGGGCGGCGTGATGATCAATACAAGGGCGCGGCGGTATGAGCACCGATTCGATCGCAGCGATCGGCGTCGAGTGCCCTCCTACCCAAGGGGTGGATCATCGCTCCTCGGCGGCGAGACGACAGACGTAAAGCAGTCTTTGGCGAAGAGTTCGGTCGACCCGAGGAACCGAGGCTTTGATCACGAGATCTATTATCGTTCAAGGTTTGGTCGGCGAGAACGAGCTCACCGAGGCAACCATGATAGAGATGTTCCTTCCGACAGCGAGTTCATGTCTCGGGACGAGTGTTTCAGTGAGCCATCGAGCCCATGATGATTCCTCCCAACCGGGTTGGCGGTTGGAGTCGACAAGTTCTTTGGAGAATCAAGCGACACTTGGCTTGAAGATTACCGAGTGGCGGTTCAGATCGGCGGTAGCGATGAGGTAGCCATGAAGCATTTGCCTCTTATGTTGGAGGGTTCAGCCAGGCGTGGTTGAATCGATTAGCACCAATGATGTTACACTTGGGAAGATCTTGCCAGTGTTTGTCGAGACATTTGAAGGAACTTGCAAGCGACCGGCAGGTTTGGCGGAGTTGCGATCGTGTGTGCAAAAGTCGAGTGAAACTTTGAGAGATTATATCCAGAGGTGGATCGCTTTGCACCACGATCGAGAATATGTCGATCACCCAGCGATCTGTGCCTTCAAGGAAGGTGTCAAACGAAGAATTGAGTTTGAAATTTGGTGAACCGGAGATATGACCACAGAGTCGGATGATGGAGATTGCCACCAAGTATGCAAATGGTGAAGAAGAGGATCGGCTCAGGGTGGTAAATATAAATCGGCCGCCAATGAGGGCGGCGGAGAAATTCAGTCGGAGCGGAGCGCAAAGCCGAGCAGCTGGCTCCGGAGAAGGCCTTGGCGTGACCCGAGGAAAGTTCAAGGGAAACCCAAGGGTCCTTGGAACCCCAAGAAAGTGAAAGACCAGGATGGAAGCGGCGTGTTGGATTTGCCATGTCATATTCATACAAAGAAAGATGAAGAGGTAAATTCATTTACCGAAACATACCACTTTCGGCGATGTCGGCTCTTGATTCAGCGGTTCAAGGAAACAACTCAAGGATAAGGATAAGAGCAGACAAAGTTGAGGACGAGAGATAGCGATGATGGTGGATATCCCGGTCAATTCCACCACGATGATTTTCTTGGCGTCGAAAGCAAAAGTCGATTGAAGGTTATCAATCGGAAGTGAACTTGGTTGCTCGGCGACTCCCAATTATCTGAAATGGTCCCGAGCCGCCATCACATTCGACCGGTCGATCACCGGCGCACATTGCCACCTTGGGAGGCAAGCATTGGTGGTCGACCCGGTTATTGAAGGCACTTTCGGTGACCAAAGTCACGATGGATGGTGGTAGTGGCTTGAACATATTATCTGCGGAGGCGTTGAAAGGATGGGCATTCCGATGTCGGACTCGATTACCGATAACATGAGCTTCCAGGTCATTCACGGAAAGAAGGCTGAGTCACTCGGCCAAATTGCTCTTGATGTAGTTTTGGTGATTCAAAGCATTTCCGGAAAGAAAAGTTGACCTTTGAGGTCGTGGATTTCAGGCGCTTATCACGCTATTACGGGAGACCAGCTTATGCACGTTTCATGGCCCGACCATATTACGTGTATCTTAAGCGAAGATGCCTGGTCCCAAGGCGTGATCAACATCACGGGCAATCGGAAGAAAGCGAAAAGTGCTTCGAAAAGGCTCTAAGATCGCCGATGCTCGGTTAGCGTGGTAGGGCTACAAGAGTATCGAAAGCTGCAGATCCAGGTGATTTGTTGCGAGCTAAGAAGCCCTTCTGGTCGACATTCGATCATTGGCGAGGCAAACAGGTTCACATTCACCGGTGATCCCAATGCTGCTCCGACCAACATCTCAACAACACTCGACTCAAAATAGGAAGAAGCGCTCATCCGGTTCCTCCGTGAAGCTGGGACATCTTGCATGGAAGCTGGTGACATGCGGGTGTTCGAGGGGCTGGCTGAGCATCGCCTCTGGTCGACCCAAAATTCAAACCGGTTAAAGAGTATCTTGGCGGTCCGCCGTCGGAAGAAGAAAGGCCATTGGCGAGGAGGTGGCTCGGCTCTTAGCAGCGAGTTCATCGAGAGATCTACCACTCAGTGGCTCGCCAGCGTTGTCATGGTCCCCAAGAAGGACAAGTCGTTGCGCATGTGCATCAATTTCAAGCATATCAATCGGGCCTGCCGAAAGATCATTCCCTCTTCCTCGCATCGACCAAATAGTCGACTCAAGCTGCGGGATCGAGAGGTTGTCTTTTAGATGCCTATTCGGGTACCATCAGATCCGTCTGTATGGACCCGATGAGATAAAACAGCGTTCATCACTCCATTAAGATTGCTTGTTATGTCACCATGCCATTCGGTCTCAAGAATGCGGGCCACATTCATGAGGATGATTGAAGTGTTTGCTCACTCAAATCGGTCGAGAATGTGGAAGCGTACATGGACGATATAGTGGTCAAGTCACGAAGAGGTTCCGACCTGTTGGTGACCTTGCTGAAACATTTTCCAATCTCGGGAGGTATGATATCAAGCAACCCATCAAAGTGTACATTTGGGGTTCTGGTGGAAAGTTACTCGGTTTTCTCGTTTACGGCGAGGAATCGATGCTAACCCGAAAAGGTTGGCACCATACTCGAATGAAAGGCGCCACTGTGTGTGTGCGATGTCCGAAACTTCTTGGATGCTTGGCGCTTTAAGTCGATTCATCTCTCGCCTCGGTGAAAAGGCATTGCCTCTTTACCGGTGATGAAGAAATCGAGACAAGTTCGAGTGGACTCTAGAAGCTGATGTAGCGTTTGCGAGCTCAAGCTCTGCTCTCCACCAACCGGTGCTTGCTTGCTCAATCGGCAAAGAGCATTTGCTGCTTTACATTGCAACCCTTGAACAAGTCGTCGATTACCGTACTTACGGTCGGCGGGAAGAAGAAGGAAAAGCCTTCAAAGTTCAATGCCCGGTTTATTATCTTTACGAAGTCTTGACCCCATCAAAGCAAAGATACCCTCACTATCGAAGCTTGTTTATGGGATCTATATGACCACGAAGAAGGTTGCTCATTATTTCTCGATCATTCCATTCTGTCATCGTGACGCCCCTTTGTCGGAAATTCTTCATAACAGAGATGCAAGCTGGTCGAGTGGCAAAATGGGCGATTGAACTCCTTCCCTTGATATCAAATTCGAGGCAAAAGCCATCAAGTCCCAAGCAATAGCAGATTTCCTGTGAGTGGGTGAGCAACTTCGACCCAAGTTCCTCAAAACACTAGACTATGTTTTCGATGGTTCCAAGATCTTTGAGCGGTTACGGTGCGAGGGTTGTATTAGTTTCCCCGAGGAGATAGGCTCAAGTATGTTCTCGATTCTTTGATTCTTCCAACAACGAAGCGAATATGAAGCACTCTGTATGGGTTGCGCATGGCCATTTCACTTTCGGCGTCCGTCGCCTTATGGTCTCTGACGACTCAGATCTGGTTGTTAATCAAGTGATGAAGAGTGGGATGTCGAAGCCCAGCTATGACAGGTTATTGTAATGTCAGATGAGAAAATTTGGAGAAGAAATTCGAGGGTTGGAGCTTCATCATATACCCGGTGAAAAATCAAGCTGTGGATGATTTGGCGAAGATAGGATCCAAAGAAGCCATTCGATAATGTATTTTGGAGCACATTCATGCACTTTTCGATTGGGAGGATCACTTTCACGGAAGAAGCCCTTGACAAAGAGTGCCATTGATCCATTGAAGTTGAGATCCCGGCCGTGGTCGACCTAATTATAGAAGTGGTGGTCATCACTCCCATTGGGCGGTGCCGTACGCCATATATATCCTAAGGAAAGAGCTCGGAGAATGAAGAAGAGGCTCGACGGATCATCCGACGATCCAAAGCCTTCTGATGATCAAGGGACAGTTGTTCGAAGAAAGCGTGTTGGAGTCGGCCAGAAGTGCATCACGCCCGGAAGAAGGTCGAGATAATTCTTGAGGACATCCACTCGGGGACTGTGGCCATCATCGTCCTCTCGGACCATTGTGGCTAAAAGCATACCAGCGAGATTTTCTTGGCCAAAAGCAAATGAAATGGCAAAGAAATAGTTGACAAGTGTGAAGGATGTCAGTTCTATTCAACATGTCGCACAAGCCGCCTCAACCTTGAAGACCATTCCACTCGTCGGCCCTTCGCTGTTTGGGGATTGGACATGATTGGACCGTTGAGAAGCTGGCGAAGCGGCTTCACTCATTTGCTAGTAGCGATCGACAAGTTCACCAAGTGGATGAAGCCAAGCCCATCAAGAACCTCGATGCATGCCTTTGCTATCAGGTTTCATCGAGAGTTGATATTCAGATATGGAGTTCCACATAGCATCATCACCGACAATGGGTCAAACTTGATAATGACAAGTTCAAAGCCTTCTGCGCCTCTCAAAGCCGCGGATCGACTATGCTTGATGGCTCATCCTCGGTCCGAATGGACAAGCGAGAGCGAGCACAACGGCCTCATTCTCAAAGAAATTTGAAACCACGGTGATCGTGATCTCAAGCGCTTGCAGCAGGAGCTTGGAAGTCGACGAACTTCCATCAGTTCTCACGGGGATTGAGGACCACTCCTAATCGGTCATTGGGAGAACTCCATTCTTCTGGTCTATGGAGCTGAAGCAGTTATTCTGCAGTGACTGCTTCTGCATGCGCTTCGAGTCGATGCTAACCCACGAACACCCGGATGATTAATGAGCGGTAAACACCCGATTCTTGTGCCAAACCTCCGTTGATTCGAACCCGGCCTAAAACAATTTCAAAACAAGAGCAAGCGATAAAAGTTTCAAAACCAAAACCAAAATGTTGGGGGTTGTCTAAAATAGCAAACCTAATTATGGTGGAGGGTGCACTAATTTTTGTAAAGCAACTTTGCCATTTTAAATAAACTAAAGCGGAAAAGAAAAATAATAAAAGTAAGAAAAGACAAAAAAGGGATAAAACCCTTGGCCCATTCCCCTTTCTGGATGGCCCGGCCAAACCCCCGCCCCCCCGCTTGGGCCCCGCCCCCTTTGGCCGGGCCCCCCTCCTCCCACGCAAGCCGGGCCCCCCTCCTCCCCTCCGTCCCCCCTGACACCCGCCGGGTGATCCCCCTGCCTTGGCCTCCGCCCCCCCCGCCTCCTCGCCGGTCCGGCCTCCCAGGCTTCCCTGACGGCCCCCACCCAAAGCCTCCTTCCCCCCCCCGTGGTTCCCCCCTCCCCGCCCTTGGCCCGT